>CM062295.1:91292831-91681452 GCA_031216915.1 Pictodentalium vernedei | reverse complement strand
ATTCAGCTAGACATGGTTCATCAAATTAGAATAATTGAGGGTCAATGATAGCGGGGGAGGAATTCGTCACATACAGGTGAATTGTGCACTTGGTGATACCTTCTTGAAATTTGGCACACTGTTAGTGTAGGCTATGAGGTTCTCAAAAACGATCGGCTACAAGTTGACACCGACCGGTGGCGACCAGTAGCGGCACAATCCAAAATGGCCGCCAGCGGCTGAAGGGAACCTCCTTTTCGACGGTCTACCGACTATACATCCGATTGTAAGGGCGCGAAAGTGAACTCTGATCCACGCACGTGTTGGAAACAGACGTGGGAGATGATGTAGAATAAAACGAGATTCTCTATACGGACGCATCAATTTCTTGGAACTTGAAAAGAGCGTTGTTTCTCCGGGATCAGCGTCATTCAGGCAAACCTGAATGACGCTGATCCCGGAGAAACAACGCTCTTTATGAAGCAGTCTCTTTGCCATACAATCTCTTGTTTGGCGTAATTCCGCAAGCAATTCTGATTTGTCTGTCGAAATTAATTCGAGAACGCGATTGTTCACAAAAATCATTCACAGAATGAGTGAGAATCCTCTTCGTGTACGGACTAGTACTGACTGGGAACGTTGTTGCTTTTGCCAGCAAGACAGTTCCAAGAAATTGATGCGTCCGTATAGAGAATCTCGTTTTCATGACGCCTATAAAGCTATTGAGGAAGACATAACGCGCTTCCTAGATAATGGCGTTGAGCTTCCATATAATTTGACCATTGATTGTTTGATGAGAGAGAGTGATGAGTGTATGTCGATGTCACTGTTGACGAATAAGGCAATATATCATAAGACATGCCGTGACAGTATTCGGACTCACATCGTACAGCGCGTGCTACACAAGCGAGAGCGAAATGAGGCAGTGGCATCCTGCTCCACGCTGAGTCCTAAAAGAACACGGACAAGTTTTGAATCTGGCTGTGACAGGAAACTGCCCCAGTGTGTTTATTGTCACAAACGCGAAGGTGACAGCAGTGAGCCTATTTGCAGATCAATGTCTGATAACAATAAACTCAAAATTATGGCAAAGGAAGCCGAGAACTGGGTTGTTTTTTCTCGGGTCAATGCAGCATTTGATTCCGCTGCTAGTGATCTTTACTATCACAAAACCTGTTATTGTAAGCTTGCCAATGAAGCACGAGCGGCTAAATCTAAAAAGTCGAAGAACGCCGAACATTCCGCGTCAGGCCTGCCCTATGACCCTCTCGTTATGGCAGAGCTCATAACATTTGTTGAACACAACGATTCCGCGATGAAGCTTGTCGATCTCAAGAATCTGTACAGTCGGAGGTTGAAGCAAGTCGGTTCTGATTGGCTTAGTGAAGAAATACATTCCACTCGATTCAAAGAACATTTGTTGCAGAAATTGGGCGATGGCTGGGACGCCTTCACACAGGGTAGAGATGTGTTTATTTCAAGTAGGTTTCGAGTTGGCTCCTTGTTGTCCGAATCTTTAACTCGTATAGTGTCTGAGGAAGAGGCAAAAAAGATAGTTGATGTGGGTCTTCTTCTGCGTAAACACATACTCATATCTCAAGCTCCTTTCACGGGATCATTTTCATCTTATTGCTTGAGCGAGCCTGTACCCAACTCACTCCTGACTCTTCTTAGAGTTCTACTTGAGGGCACATGTAGTATACAGAACTTAGGCGATGATGAGACTGTTAATGCCAAGACTCGAGTGGCTTGTACTATTTCACAGATGTTGATCAGCAATTCAGCGAAACGCTCCGAACATGCACAAAATGTTCACCAGAGACGTGACAGAGAAACTCCAATGCCTCTTTATGTGGGTTTGAAGTTGCATGCCCATGATCGTATGAAAAATCTTATCAGAGATTTTCATCAAATGGGACTCTCTGTCTCTTATGATCGCGTAATGGATGTTCGCAGGAGTTTCGCGAGAGCTGTTTCACTGCGGTTCAAGAACGAAGGTGTTGTAGTCCCAGCTAACTGCAAACGTAATGTTTTCTCGATAGGAACCACTGATAACATTGATGTATCTGGTAGATCTGATATGCATGGTACGTCCATCACACTCATTGGTCAACTGAGCAGGGACAATGTGGGTACTGATCCCCCACCACTGAGTTTAGATGTTCCAGAAGACACACAAATTGAACTCCCAGACGACTATGCATTTGTTCCTTTCGTTGAAGACTTTGGTGGGGACATCAGGCTTGAATCTCCAGATGAATGTAATGTACGGCCCAATGAATATGCAGATTTGAACGTGGGAGAGAATGACTGGTTGTCTCATGTGTCACAGATCAGCAATAAAGGGAAGGTTGATGGCAGCTGGCAGCTTGATGAAGTCCCTGTGACCTTTTCAGGCTTCTTTTCAAAACATGAAGATCAAGACAATGTCAAACCTCGTGCAGTTATTGGGGTATTCCCTGTTTTCAGTGAGCAGAAAGCGGACTCACTCAGTATGCAGAAGCATGCTATGTATGTGGTCAGGGAAGCTACTGCTTTCGTAAACCCCGGCCAGATACCTGTCATTGAAGGTGACTGTCCGTTGTATGCCAGGCAGAAAAAATGTCAATGGCTGTTCCCAGAGGAGATAGGTGAGGATCGAATGGTGTGTATGATTGGATTCCTGCATCTTGAAATGTGCACCCAAGAAGCTGGTGGTAAGCTTATGGGTGGTTCTGGTTGGGAGCGAATGTTTCACCTCGCAAAGATATTCACACCCGGTGTAGCATCATCCCTACTTGGTGGGAAACATGTCAAGAGGACGCGACAGGCATATCTTCTCACTCTAGCTTGGCTTGAGATCCTCAGAAAGAATGCTTATGAGATTTACTGTCAGCAGACTGGGCCCCATGAGTCATTTGAAATGTGGGAACAGAGGATTCTTTCACAATCTCCAACTGCGCGCTATTGGGGTGAAATCGTTCGGAACTTTCTCTTGACAAGCTGTCAATTCGTTCGGAACCAACGAATCGGTAACTGGCCTGGTACACTGTGTTCTATCGATGAGTTGTGCAGTTACTTTTTTGCCCTAGGACATACAAATTATTGTCGGTGGGTCCCCGTATTTCTGAGAGACATGTCTCAGCTACCCAGGCGGCATCCTTCAATCCACAACAAATTCATGGAAGGCCATTTTGTGGTCCAGCGTAGTGAGAGGAAGTTCAGTATGATGGGTTTAGATCAGAGCCAAGAACATAGTATCCAACTACTCAAAGAAGACAGTGGTCCAAAAGGTCTCTATGGCCAGGCTGAAGAGAAAGTCGTTATTGAGCTTTCAAGGTCAGAAGTTCTGCGTGTTATAGATGAGTATGAATATGCAAGTTTCCACACAACATCATCAGATAACACGGAACACCCGGAAAGTTCGGTATCAGAGCAGAAAAAATTTCTGAATCAATTGAAATCTCTCCTCGATCTGGTGAATCAGGGACTCATTATCAACCCTTATGATGAAACTAGTGGTCAGCTGGTGACATTAGATACTGGTGAATATATGGACCCCGAAGTTAGTAAGAGTTTACGGTCATTACCCGAAAGGGGCAAGCATTTATATTCCACTTTCTTGAAGGAAAGGCTTGTGGAATGCACCGTACCCCTGAATGATGTTATTCCCAAGGCAAATATATATACCTTCCTTAACCCACCCCCAGCCAACCTGGACAAAGGCCGAGACAAACTCATGTCAAGTAAAGCAACTGCCGCAATAGTTACCCAGATGTTCGTTTCACTGCAAGCCCGGCCTGATTCAAACATGGATGAGTTTTTCATGCACGAGAATGCACGTGATCCGCCAGCATTATCCGATAGAGGTAAGCTACGGAGTGGGACAAAATCTCAAATTCTCAATTGTTTACCAGCTATTCCTGCACAAGGGAAGAATTCAGCAGCTAGACAAGCTTCAGTTGTCATCTTGGATATGCCTGCTGTAGTCCATGTAATCAAACCACAGAAAGCGGATCTGTTTGGAGAATATGCTCGATTGCAATTATTGCCATACATCGAATCTCTGATTAACACGAACACCACAAGGGTTGATGCGATCTATGACTGTTACCCCGAAGGCAGTTTGAAGAATCAGACGCGAGCAAAATGCCTCGGTGAGACAGCAGTTAGGTTGATACGGGTGTCCGAGAACGTCCCTTTACCTAAAGGGAAGAATTGGCAGGCATTCTTGAAAGTTAGTGAGAATAAAGACGAATTTTTCAAGTTCCTGTCTGCTGAACTGCTGAAATTAACATCAACATCCGAGTACCAGTTGTTAACGACATCAGGAGAATATGTACTATGCAATAAGGATGTTAGCTTATGTGACATATCTCCATCGAACCACGAGGAAGCAGACACGCGCATGATGCTTCATCTCAACCATGCAGTCTCACAAGGTCACAAAATAGCTTTTCTTCGCACGGTTGATTCTGATGTCGTCATTCTGTCTTTGCACCATTTCGCAACATTCCGTGACCTTGGACTCAGTGAGCTGTGGATTGGGTTTGGAATTGGAAAGGCATATAAAGATATGCCAATTCATGAGATAGCTTCACAACTTGGACCTGATTACTGTAAGGCCCTGACTTTCTTCCACGCCTTCACAGGTTGTGATGTAACATCCAGCATGCTCGGCATTGGGAAGAAGACAGGATGGAATGCATGGATGAATTTTCCCGCATCAACTGAAATGATGATAGAATTGACTGAGAATCCGCAAGTCTTTTCAGAGGATTCCCCTCATATGCAGCATATCGAAAAACTCACCATACAGATGTACAGTAACAGTTGTGTCAGTACACGTGTCAATGATGCGAGACGGCATATGTTCACACATGGCCTTAAGTCTATGGAAAACATCCCGCCCACCAAAGCAGCTCTGTATCAACATGTAAAAAGGGTAATTCTTGTGTCATCTTTCATTTGGCATCGTGCTCTGCAGAAACACTTATGTGTGCCAGACCCATCACAGTACGGATGGGAGTGGAATCCACGTCTCAATATTCTGGTCCCATTTTGGACTCACCTAGGAGACGCAAGTGCTGCATGTGCACTGATGCTCCACTGTAGTTGTGCCAAGGCCTGCAAGGGCAATTGCAAATGCTTGAAAGCTGGATTAAGGTGCACACCTTTGTGTAAGTGTGAAGGTGGCTGTTGTAACAATATTGAGTAGTATACTGTCATGTTAGGACCAGTCATCTCCTATTCTGGTATTTTTTTTTCCATTTTCGGCCAGTTAACACATGTCATGTTTCTAGTTGAGTTGATTTTGCTAACAAATGTTCATCCCATGTGGCTTGCTACATTGTCCGGGGTATAGGAATACAGTTTTAGATTTCGGAAAATAGTCTGTTATTTACTGCACAAGACGGTGTTAATTCATGCATAGCATGATACAATATCCCCAACTATTTTGCCTCTGTACAACAGTTGATACCTTCGTTCACCCGTGTGTTCATCTATGGTATCCTTGTCTTTCTCTGGCCATAGGCCACATGTGACTAGTCAGTTCCTACTCCATAGCAAATCAACTTGGAAATCCTTCATCTTGTAGCGCACTCATGTCTCAATGAATCCATACCTGAGTTGATCTAATAAATCTAACGTAAGGTATCAAATTGCCATACCGGATCATATTTCGATAAGTTATTCGCTAAAACATTTCGACCACTCATCGACATCAAAGGTCATGTTTTGGCTCCCAGTGGTGGCTATATCTCTATATCCCTGGTAAAGTAGCATACCATGAGGGATGGGCATTAAGTGTCGGCAACATTAATCCTGACTTGGAACACACCACATCTTAACTGGCCGAAAATGAAGAATACTACTTGTAGTCAAAAAATATTCCTGTACCTCGAATGACTGCAAACATACACTCACCCCTTCTAGTCCCATTTTGCCAATGTTCTATACTGGCAAGATAACATTGTATAATTAACAACGGGAACTAATGCATCCCGAGTTCATTCCAGCACTGCCCTTGCTGGCAGACGTGTCACTATGGTGTTGAGATTGAACCAGAACTCCTCTAGAAATTTGATAGTTTTATTTTCTTAGAAAATAAATCTATCGAAAATGCCGGAAGTTGAGAATAGACTGTCACTTTAATTGGATTATCAAATGTCCAAGTATCCCCACTGCTGCATACTATCGAGTACCCTTGTTCATGTGTTGACAGGAATCTCTCATACCATGTTCATTTGACCATTGCATTCCCGAGAAACATTCAACACTAATTTATCTACGGACGGACGATCATACTGACAGTCAGACACACAGACGCACACATCGACGGAAATTCTGATCCCATTATCCATTAATCTTCCCCCCAACTTGTTCCAAGGGCTTCACTCCATCATTCACATCAATTACAGCACATGTATGGTGTTAGGTTTGGAGCTTCAGTTGTGCGATCGGCGAAAATAGCTTTTTTTCGATCCGCTTGGCGGCCATTTTGGATTTCGCTGCTAGTGGTGGCTAGAGGATGGTGCCAACTTGTAGCCGATCGATTTTGAAATCTCTGATGCCTACCCTTACATCATGCCAAATTTCAGGAAGGTATCACCAAGTGCACAATTCTAGCGAATTCCTCCCCCGCTATAAAAAAAAGTCGAAAAAGCCGACTTTCAAATTTAAAGTCGATCAATCGGCACGACTGATGATTAGTCGACTATTTGCATAATCACGGCAAGCCTATTGATTAGCACAGTCTACAGTTCATATTTATGAAGCGATTTCATTGTAACTTGAAAGGATAACTCGGTATGATGTCTAGATAAGACTCCTATTTTGGTCACGATCGGTCAGACATTACCGCCTCCTGGTTAAGTGACCTAGATTCCTTTAGCATTGTCTACACAGTCCTTACCACGAAGCAGGCGTTCTTGCTCGCGTGCCCGGGAACGCCTGTATTTTTCATTTCCCAAGTGCAAAATATCGCACTTGTCTCATTTTGGCTGAAAACCAGGGAGCAGGTCAATGCTTTTTCAACCGGAGTTTATCTTTTCCGAATGACGATTGAGCGCTTCCACGTTATTTTGTTCCGTTTCAATCGGAGCTTCAAGTGTCGAAGCGAAAATAGGTGACTTGCACGACTCAACAAAACAACCAAATTTGAAACCAGGTTACATCGCTTAGGATGCCAAAAATTCTCTGCTGAAAATGTATGCACAACAGACGTATTTCTAACACTATTTTTATTTCGTTTTACCGACGACTATTAACTGTTGGGCCGTCTATTCCCAGAAAAACACGAATTGAATTGAAAAATGTGAAAAAAGCTTTAGTGATGACAAGAAAGCTTTGTACAGGGCACAAATGTGCATGAAGGATCTTGAAAAAGCACCTTCCAAGCAACCATCTTACTTCTAGTCCGGTTCACACTTTCATAGTTAGGAAATTATTAGCTTAGTAGACTTTGGTGAAAGGCAACTACAGGAGGGTGCCGGGGGGGGATTGGCATGAAGAAGAGGGGCGGGGTCATGTAGAAGAGGGTAGCAGTGGAGGATTTTCAATCAATAATTACTTTGTGATTTTTTAACCTGGCATAGAATGCATCATAGACAACTGGACCTGGATTAATCAGGCGTTAATGGAGGTCCATGAGCTGAAAATATGAAGGGGCAGCAGAGGGTGGTACATAAATTTTCTTAATTTTCCCCTCTTGCCTATGAAGTCTCCCTGCTTTACTGCAGTCTCCCTATTTTTTCTGGAGATAGACATGAAGTCCCCCTAAAATTCTCCCCATAGGCTGGTCCCTGGCTATTGCCATAGTCATATGTAAAACGCGATTTAATTGGTTGCTCCAAATGTTCAGTGACATTGACCTCATATCTGGACCAAATTCAGTTTTGCGGTTCGCACAGTCGCTTTGTTTAAAGGTTATACGGTCAAAAATGGTTCTTCTTTCAACATTTTTGACTTGGGCATGAAGGATTGTAACACGAAAATGATAAGTATGGAATACAACATCGAAAAATACATAGATTTCTAACACCCAACCTTTGTTCTCTGGGGCCTTTGGCAGTTAGCTCTGACCTTCGGTCATCGGTGCAGTTACTTTACGAGAGCAGATCACTCCCACGATTGATTTCCTGGGAGCAGATTGACTCCTGGGGGAGAAATATTCATGGGAAGGACTGTCTGCAGGGTGTTTTTATAAAGGGATTTCATTATAACATGGTAGGATAACTTGGAATGATATCTAGATGAGTGTCCTTTTGGCCTCAGTTCTTTAGTACAGTCTACACCTCAAATTATTGTTATTGAAAACAGCATGTAGGGAACAGAAATTAACATATTCTCAATTATCACAATTCTTGTCTAATTTCATATACCTTTAATAAACATTGAACATTATCCTTTTCATCAAACACTGCACACATTCAGGTTAAGCTACAGTGCCATTGACTCTTTCATTCAGATTCGGTTTCTGTCCGGTGTCAGGAAAAAACCTCAGTTTCAGTTGAGTGTTTCTACTAGTATGTGTTAAGAACACGAACATACAGTATACAAGACTTCAGGCTCCTTAACTTGGAAAAAAAGAATACAATAGTTTGAACGACACCAAGGCCTTTAAATTTATTTATTTTGGGCAGACCCATTTGCCCTAATTTGGGCACATTAAAACCAGAAATAACAGCCTTATCCTGTTATGTCTTATTACTATGCCTACCCTTGTGTTTCTATGGTCATGTAATGATGGAAGTTATTCTCAAATGCAGCCCTCGCAATTCAAATTTTTGGGCTTCGGCAGTTGTTTGCTGTAGCAAATTTTATGTGCTTCGGCAGTTACTACGGCTTTTCTGGGAAGGCACTACATTCAGATGCCAAAGGCATCTGCAGCGAGCGACGAATGCACAATTTCTTTAGCGGGGTCTGGGGGGTTCTCGCCCTAGGAAAATTTTGAAATCTGCTATCAAAAGGAGCGTTCTCGTGGCTTTTGGGGTGGAAATCCACTTGATATTTTGGATAACAAAATGAGTTTTTTTTACTTGAATCCACCCCTGCAATGTCATATGCGCGGTCAATTTGTCAGTGTGATCGAAATTTGCGGGACTGCAAAACGAATGAATTTCATCTGAGCTGAATATTGAGTAAAATACATTTCAAACTTATTTCTCAGAAAAAACATGCTGTTTGTTTACCTGTATTTATGTATATTCTCTGGAATCAAAAAATGAATGTTGTCCCATTTTCGGTAAATGTAGAACTCAGTCCGGGAAACCCCCACACATATTTATATATGGAGAAGATGTGCATGTGTATGGTGCGAATTCAATTGTTTTTGAGAGGGGTATCACAATAAACAAACCAATGACAGAAAGTTTAAGTAAGTGTAACTTTGGCTGCGAGTTTCCGTTTTCAGCTCTCGTTGTGCACAGTAAACTACTGCATGTCACACATTCGTCCAAACCTGGACCCAAAGTCCGTAATATAATTTTTTGGTTTGATACATCGTATCAAACCAAAAAAATATATTACAGACTTTGGGTCCAAGTTTGGACAAGTCAAACACCACTGCGGATTATTTCTACTACAGCAACTGTGTGCTGTAGTCAGCGCCGTTTGCTTCAGCAAATCGGTTCGGCAATTCCAATTGCCGAAGCCAACTGCGGGGGCTACAAATGCTGAAGAGGCACAGAAAATTTATATATCTTTCTTGATATCTTCACACCTTCCTTACTTTTGATACGCTTGTAAATGGTGTGAATTTGGGGTAATCTAAACTTTAAAGGCCTGATGACACCACTCACAACAATCTATCTTTAAATATCTCCATTGGGTCCAGCCTAACTTCCCTTTGATCATTCTTAGGGATTCTAGGGGATCCATTGCTCAGTTTATTGAGTCAGAAAAAACCCCACATAAATAATGGTACCGGTAACAAGTGAATAAAATAGTGTTCTCATTGTCACATTTCTCCCTTGTTAACTCGTCCGGTGGATGAGTCAATAACTTAAGGGAGAAAATGTGACAATGAGAACATGGCGTATTCACCTCTTTGTTGGTTAGACTAAGTGACAAGAGTCTGTAGGGGCTACTAGTCAAGTTCAAGAAATAATGATTATATCCAATACATATTGGTGCCACAAATAGTTCGACAATAATCCAGAGGAATCCTGGTCCACATTGACCGAAAGAAGAAATTCTTTTCAAAACTTGGAAGCACATTTCCAATAAAAAATGATTCAAATGTCACAAATATATCGGGGTTTCCGCTTGGCGGGCAAGGAGTCCGTCAAACGGACGCATTCCTCTCGCCAGTTGGTACCGTTATTTGAGTCATCCTTTAGCTTTGCCTACGCACATGTATCGATGGATATTTAGTTCATTTGGAATGCTGTGAATTTTATTTCGATAAATAATTTTAATTATTGTTTAATGTTCGAAAAGTTAGATACAATACGGCTGCTGAGGCACTCAGATGCATCGAAATGGGGAGTTCTGCACCATGAAAATCTAAATTTTCCGACCATTGTTCGGCCCGTCGTACCAATGAATATCGGTCTCACCATAACAGACTCATTTCCCCAAACCCTGGCAGAAACCCTGAATATATTCCACACATATAAATTAATATCCACAGTTGATTTCAAAAATAATACAGTATCAGCAGTAATAATAATCGCCAATGTTCAAAGAATGGTGAATGTATAAACAATGGCCACTTCTCACTGCTGTCTATGTGAGAAACCATGACATGAATGACTCGGACATGCTGACATAGATTTTATAGTCATCAGATGGAAAGTTCCAGAAAGAGAAATTTCTCATAGATTCTTTTGTTCCACTAATTGCTGTTTGGGCCGAATTAAATCATCTCATTAAGTTTCTAGATCATTCTGTCTAAACTCAAATAAACAAGTGTGACCCAAATAAACAATCGTTGAGCTAAAATAGATCCTGTGTAAGAGTATTTGTAAACATGTTGATGGGTACTGTACATTCAAATGTCAATCAGTGTAAAAAGTTATCAGTGCAGCTTAAGTCTGTTTACTCTTACTTCAAAATAATTTTAGAAAATATTAATTGTTTATAATTATTAAGGACATGTAAATTCTGATATCATAACAGGGGCTCATGATATTAGACTTACAGTTTTAATTGTACATTTCTGTATATTAGTAGTGGGGTGCCTAAAGTCTTGAATGGAATTGAATTTCTGCCTCATGCAGGCCTCGAAAATTAACCAGACCACCTGACAGTTTGGATAATCTTCCATATGGGCAAACAAAAATTAAAAGAATGCAGGACCGAATGTAAAGCTAGGAGGCTACCAAAAGTGTCTGTGAAAAATCAAGCTACTTTGTCTCCGGGCATATGATATGAGGGTTTTGTTGAAATTTTTTGAAAAAATTGAAAAAATAAGTTTTAAAATATTAAATTTTGATATCCTGTGTGCTAGGTACAGTACAATCGCTGCGGACTGGTCATAATCCACACATGGGCAGTGATGTCCACGCATGTGCTTACCAGGTAATAATAAAATCAGCAAAATTTTAATTAATGAAGTAGCAGGTTGTATCTGGTGCATGCTTCATTAATTAAATTTTTTATGATTATTCCTATAATTAGTGTTTGGAATCTAATATTATTGTGTTCATGGAAATACTGCCCTATCATGAAAAGTGACCAGTCCACAGTGACCATACTGTGAAAGGTTAACCTCACCAGAAACTGCCCTGATACTCTAGACATCACAGACCTGGAGAGAAATCAATATTTTACATGTACACCACTGACTCAAAAGAAGCATGCCTACAGTTGTTCCATTTATAGCCTTGTACCCTTCTCAAGGATGTTAGCAAATTTCCAATGCCTCTCCCCCTTCCAAATCTTTCCCACTGTCCCTCTTCCAAATCTATCCCATTGCCGAGATATAATGTATGACTTGAAATAAAAAAAACTTTAATGGGTTTATTTTTTTCAGGTATTCACTTCACTATTCACAGATTAATTTATGGAGCTCAGAATGTGATGAAATCTAGTTGGGTCATGTTGTCACTGGTAAGTTAATTTAGCTTTTATTGGACTAGAGTACCTCATTTTTATGTGGAGACATACAGGAGTAAAGAAACCATCCAGGGGGGCAAATTCCCCTGTGCCTCCTCTTCTGCAATGCCACTGCTGCTATAGCAGCAGTGGCATTGCAGAAGAGGAGGCACAGACCAAAAATAGCCTATTTTTGTATATTCAAAGGGCCATAACTCACAGAAAAAATATTCCAACAGCAAAAAGGCTTATGCTCCTTTAGAATCTCATGATAGTGATAGATTCTTCTGCCCTCTTATGGAAATGTTCTGGGCCTGTTAACATTGAAACGTCCAACTGTGTAGTGCGCATGTCTACAGACTGAATTATTATACCCTCCTTTTTTTCTAAAAGTGGGGTATACTGGATTGCATCTGTCTGTGCATCCATATCCGTGCATCTGTGTGTGCATCTGTACTAGGGCTGGGCGGTTTATCGGTTTTTCGGTTCGGTTCGGTTTTTTTTTTTAAACCGAAACCGAACCGCCGCCTTAACAAAAAACCGAGACTTTCGGTTTCAACAAATTTCCCAGAATTGGTTAAGTTTATGACCACTCAGTCACTTGCTTTCCGCACGCCAAAGGCTTAAATGTCAGGCAAAGGTAAATGCTGTGCCATTTATGCTTACTTCGAGAGGACTGACAACAAATCCCCTCCCCCACAAATAGTGGTAGCAAATTTCTTGTATCTTAAACAATATCTACAGAACCACCAGCAGATGGAATATGAAAAATTAAAAAGTCGTACGTAAAAATCCACACATGCAATTCAAGAATTGTTAAGTAAATTTACTAAACCGGGCATATTCGACCAAAGTCTAAGAGGTATTGCAAGTTACCTGACAATATGTGGTGTAAAAGTATTATAAATTACCTTTGACCCAAAACCATCTGCGTACAGCACGTTGTAAATTAGATTGGTGGTAAACATAAAATTTATTGAGTTTTAAAACCTCAAAGTTCACATGGGAAAAATGACGAGTAAATTATGTTAATTAACCGACCACTGGCACGTTCTCTGAAGTCACATGCTCAGAGATAACGCTGCGCATTGGCAGTTATGTTTTTTGTCAACAATAAAATGGTTAAATTAAAATAGAACACATCCTATTAAATGGATGGCAGGTAACTATTGAAAGTTTTTTAAAAACTTATTGGGAATTGTTTGTATACTATTTGAACTTACTTTAAGGAATCGCACAGTACTGCAGGTCTGTCAGGTACACACGCTGTATTCCCAATACGAAGATGTTATAATCAACACGTGTCATGACCATGTGTATTTTGTAAACACAACAAATCCCAAGATGCAATATTGCAAACTTTCTTTCAACCCCCATTATGCAGCAGTCTCCCCTCCCTTCAAAAACATCAATCGCCTGTCTTGAATAAGATGAAATCAACGCAGGGATAAGCCAAGAGGGCAAAGTAAAGTTGGTAATATCTTCGCCTTGGCACCGCCCATTTCGCCCAATTTCTATGTTTGGGCAGAATCAAAGTTAAAAACGAACATCTACAGTCGAAATTAGGAGAGATATTGTGAAAGCATTGGAGTGAGTTACCAATAAAAGTGATTCGTATATCACGACTTACTTCAACAATAGTTATCAAAATCAGAAAAAATATGATTTGTGTTCCTCTTATTCCACTGTCATTTGAAGCAGGAACCATCAAGAAACATGGGGCTCGTCTATTTTCAAGCGATGTGATAATTACCGAAATACGCACAACAATTGCACATTATCCACCAAAACCAGGGTGAGAGCATTGCGACTCCATAAAAAATAAGGAAATGTTGATTTTTGCTAAAATGTAGCTTTTCTTGTGAATTTCTGCATCTTGTCTTGACAAGGTCCCAAATCTCACTGACAGAACAAGGCAGCGCCCACCAGTGGTGGAGCCATGGTTTGAAATCGTGTGGACCATGCTGGTGGAGATTTTTTTTTTTTTTTTGGGGGGGGGGGGGGGTGGGGGGGAGGGGGGAATCTCAGGACTGAGGGTACTGTACTTGTACTGAGGGCAGGAAATCAAAAATAATTTTTTCAAATTTGGGGATGGGAGAAGCAAGTGGGATTTTGAGTGGAGGGTGAGGGGGGGGGGGGGGGGGCTGGTCTCCCTAGATACCTCATGGCTCCACCGCTCCACCACTGTTGCCCACTACAGCAGCCCAACACAATATGTCCATTTGCTGAGAAGAGTGGTGAACACTGATTAACCCGAATGACTCAACTCGCTATATGAGCCTCATGACTTGGATGACAAATACAGATTTTATGTGTACATTACCCTCTAAAATGTAGATTTCTACAATATATTATGAAAAACCGAAAACCGAACCGAAAACCGAGTTTTTGTACAAAACCGAAACCGAAACCGAACCGAAATGCAAATTTCAAAACCGCCCAGCCCTAATCTGTACATCTGTCTGTCTGCACTCCGATTCTGTTCACGTTATAACTTCAACATTACTGCTCAGATTTTGATGAAGTTTCATACAGATGTTCACTATCATGAGATCCTAAAGGAGCATCAGCCTTTTTTCTGTTGGAATATTTTTTCTGTGAGTTGTGGCCCTTTGAATATACAAATATAGGCTATTTTTTGTCTGTTCGCCTCGTATCTCAGGTTTGGGTTATTGGATCTCAATGAAATTTGGAATGAAGATTGTTTATGGGAACGGCTTTCAAACGAGTCTCAAATAATATTTCTTACTTTTCACTCTTTAGACTTCTCCCCCTTTTTAACTTAGAAAATTTGCTGTTTGCCTCATAAAATAGCCCATTTTTTGTCTGTTTGCCTCATATTTCAGGTTTGGGTTATCAGATTTCAATGAAATTTGGAATGAAGATTGTTTATGGGAAATGCTTTCAAATGAGTCATGGCCCTGCAATAAAACAAAGAAAATACATGCAAATCACCTGCCCACATGTGGCATTATTTCTTTGTTCTATAAGGTTTGTGTTATCATATTTCATTGAAATTTGGAATGAAGATTGTTTACGTGAAAAGCTTTTCAATGAGTCTCATGTCCTTGCAGTAAAACAAAGAAAATACATGCAAATGACATCCCCATATGTGGCATTATGTCTTTGTTCTACATCTCTTATGTGGATGGTCCGATCATTGCTAGACTTCAGTAACAGGTGTTTCTGGCCTTCACAATTACCTTGCTGTAAAACGAAGACAATAAATTTGCTGTTTTCCTTTGAAAATAGCCAATTTTTTGTCTGTTCGCCTCGTATCTCTGGTTTGGGGTTAGCGGCTCTCAATAAAATTTGGAATGACAATAGTTTATGGGAATAGCTTTCACAATATCATGGTTCTTTTCTTCTGTTGTCATTGTTTGTGGTATGCACTGTGGGGGTATGTATGCCTTGGGGCGTGCCCCTCCCCCCCCCCTCTTCTTAGAGGCATATGAATAATTGTGACTTAAGTATTCACTAAAAATAAGATGACCTAGAAAAGTAATACTAGAGCAACCTTTTTTTTTATAGATTTTTAGCTGCGACTAGCAGCTCTATAAGTGGCAATGTCGGTCAGTCGATCGGTCTGTCAGTCTATCTGTGACCAACGAGTTTCAAAACTCAATAACTTTTGAAATACTTGATGGAATGACTTTATATTTGGCATGTAAGTATATCTTATTGATGTCTAGCCACTGTTCAATGCATGTGTTGTTCCAAATATTTTTCTTGGAGTTATGGCCCTTGAATTTTGTGACTAACGTGTTTCTAAAAGAATAACTTTCAAACTACCTGGTGGAATGACTTCATATTTGATATGCAAGTGTATCTCATTCATGTCTAGCCCATGGCCGATGCAAATGTTGTTCCAAATATTTTTCTTGTTCTTTTTTCACCATCACCTGTAAATTGCCCCTGATCATTTTTTGGACTTGCAGATTGCACCACCCATCGCAGCTACGGCGTCGATGTCGCGATTTTTCAAATGTGTTATTGGTCTAATTTTAATGTCAAAATATCTAAAATAATGATTTCAGTTTTATTTAGAAAAACCATTTAAGTGATGGTATCATTCCTGTTTTTTGTGATGTTTATCTTCAGATAAAACCGGGTCAGTGAATATGCAATTGTGTTAATAGCATGTAATTGGTACACGCCATAGAAACTTAAAAAAATTGAAATACGAAAAAAAAAACAATTGGCGCCGCAATTGACTGCACACCAAAGTATTCAGTTATTGCCCAGTACTTATTAAATAAAAATAAAAATAAAACAGGCAGCTACCACTGTTTTTCATCTGAACTGTAACACCATGACCTCATTTCAGTGTAATCACATGGTATTTATTCCTCCTACAAAAACAGCATTCACTTCCCACACAGCAATGCAAGTATGACCCGTCGGAACCCCAGGAAGTGAAGCAGTGCTTGTTTTCTGTGGTAAACAAGCTCTGTTTTTCTGGTAAAATAGGACACAGTCACCACTGCTTGGGGTGGAAGTCATCTAAAATGGGCAACATGGGTATAAATGATTGACTAAACTTGGCTTTATTATACGCCCATTTAAGAAACGGTTGTATTATGTTATCAGTCTGTCTGTCCGTCTCCGTCTGTCTGTCTGTCCGTAAACAATTTTGTTTCCGTTCATTTAAAGTCGAATGCCTTGACGGATCGACATCAAACTTAAGGAAGTTGTTTTTAGCATTAAAATGCAGGTCAAGTTCGATATTGGTGTTTCTCAGTCCATCCACTGCAGAGTTATGGCTCTTTGAAAACACAATCTTTCGAAAAAAATTGGTTTCCCTTCATTTAAAGTCGAACGCCTTGATGGATCGACATCAAACTTTCAGATGTTGTTTGTAGCAATAAAATACAGGTCAAGTTCGATATTGGTGTTTCTCAGTCTATCTGCTGCAGAGTTATGGCCCTTTGAAAACACAATTTTTTAAAAAAAATTGGTTTCCGTTCATTTAAAGCCGAACGCCTTGACGGATTGACACCAAATTTTTCAGATGTTGATTTTATACATCCGTTTGAAAAACGGGACGTACTATGTGAATGGTCTTTCCACTCGTCTGTCTGTCCGTCCGTCCATAGACACATTTCGTTTTCGGATGATAACTTTAGTTGTAATGTATTGAGCCGAGTTAAATTTGGCATGTGGATTTAGTATGACAAAATACAGGATGGGTTCGATTTCCGTTTCTAGTGGCTTATTTGCAGTAGAGTTATGGCCCTTTATTTATGGGAATTTAGCCCAACTTTTCGTTTCCGGACGATAACTTTAGTTTGCCTTGACCGATTTATTTCAAATTTTAAGTTTTTTGTTTTTGACCACAAAATACAGCTCAAGTTCACTTTTGACCACAATCGCATATACCTTTCCAGAGTTATTCCCTTTCAATGATTGCAAATTTGTGGTTTCTGGATGATAACTTTAGTTTGCCTCGACCGATTTATTTCAAATTCTCAGATTTAGTTTTTGACCACAAAGCACAGCTCAAGTTCACCTTTGGCCATAATCGCCTGTACCGTTCTATAGTTATTCCCCTTGAATGATTGCAAATTTGTGAATTATGTGGTTTCCGGATGATAACTTTAGTTTGCCTTGACTAATTTGTTTCAAATTCTCAGATTTTGTTTATGACCACAAAGCACAGCTCAAGTTCACTTTCGGCCAAAATTGCATGTACCTTTCCAGAGTTATTCCTCTTGAATTTGTGCATTTTGTGTTTTCCGGATTATAACTTTAGAATGGCCTAACTGATTTTTTATACACCTGTTGAAAACCGTCGAATTATGGAATCAGTCTGTCTGTCTGTCTGTCCATTTGTCAATCCATTTGTCCATCCGTTGGTCTGTCCGTTCGTCAACATTTGGTTTCCAGATGATAACTTTAGTATTTTTTTTTTCGATTGACTCCTAAACTTGGTATGTGGTTTAATCAGAACAAAAGATCGGTCAAGTTCGAATATGGGGTCAGTTCAAACTTCGAAGTTTCCCTGAATTATGGACCTTGTTGGACATAGAATGTTGCATCAAATATTTGGTTTCCGGATGATAACTTTTATTATTTGTTTTCCGATTGGTTCCAAACTTGGTATGTTGTTTAATCACAACAAAATACAGGTCAAGTTTGAATATGGGGTTGGTCCAAACAATTTTCACCCTCTCACCCCCCCCCCCCCCCCCCCCCCCCCCCCCCCCCCCCCATCCTTACCCCAACCCTTCAAAAATACAAAACGGGCATATCCATATTGTCCCGCTACGCGGTGCTCTTGTCTACATGTTGTGATCATGAGTAGCAATTGTGCAGAAATATGTGACTAAACACTAATAAATAAATAAACTTACTCTGTGTTCCAAATATAAGTACAGGTGGGAATAAAAGTACAGGGTGGAACATTTATGAAAAATTAAATAAAAGTACAGGCCCAAATAATAGTACAGGGTTGAAATCCATTGAGGGGGTGGGGGGAGTAATGGTAGTTGATTTTATCTACAAGCCAACTTATTTTCCAATATTGCAGTTAGTTTTATTCAAGAAAATTAACCCTTTACCCAATGAATCGGCCGCATCCGCCCGCGTAATATGCAATTCTGAGGTTGAAAAAATAGTATTTTTAAAAATAGTTTCAACAAAACCATATCATGTGACCCCTCATTGGAACGAGCTCGACGAGCTCGTTCCAATGAGGGGTCACATGATATGGTTTTGTTGAAATTTTTGGAAAAAAATTAAAAAAGGATATTTAAAATAATAAATTTTGATATTGTCTGTGTTCGGTAAAGGGTTAATAGGTGTTTAGGCATCATGATTACAACAATGAATACACTGTGCTAAACAAAAGATTATCACACAATCTAGTGAAGAGTTACTAATTTGAAGATCTCCTCCCTGTTGGAAGGGCAATTTTAATAAACATACAGGCCCAAATAAGGTGCATACAGGGTGGAAAAATTCCCCAAAATTAATAAACATACATGTATGTTTATTAGGAACACAAGAGTATGCAAGCGTTCCCATAATTTTTCAAATTCACTCGTATGGCCCAAAAAATTAAAAAATCTGATTCTATGAAGGCCCTCCCGCATTGTCTTTTAGGCTGTCGCATGCTCTCTTTTTATAACCATTGCAAACTTAAAAAAATTAAATGGTTTATGTCGGATATTTTACCCAAGTTAATAAAATTGATAAATTTTGAGAAAGAAGACAATATTAAAACATTATTGGTAAAACCTTGAAAAGGTATTTTGAGCCAGTCAGTTTGGAAGTTTAGGTTAAGCAAGCACCATGTTTATTTTGGCTTTAGACTTTTCAGTTAACTGGTAGAGTGCTAAATTATTTTTCAAAGGTGATTTGAAACATATGCTTTTTTTTTTTCAAAGATACTCTGTCTGATATCAGCACAAGTTGCCTTAGGCCAAAAAAAAAAAATTCTTCTTTCCGATTTGTTGGCCAGAAACTTTCAGGTAAGTAGGTCGGGAATTTTTTTTTTTCACAACCCACCCCATTAATGATAAACATATTGCTTGGCACTGACTGAAAAGGTACCAATATGCAGTCCTGTGTCCTATTCACCCTCGGCAATCAGCAATGCTGAGAAAAATGTCGTAACAATGCACATCGTCGGCAAAAAAATTATGCAGACCCCAAAATATTTTACCAGTGGAAGTCGCTTATATAGTTCATTGTAACCCTAAAATTCCATCCGAGTTCAACTGTGAATTTGAAACAGATTTTGGAGTTCAAGCTTTCAAAATTACATGTAGAAATAAATATATCCGACTGTTTAAGTGTGGAGCAAGTGTCAAGTTCCAATTCAGCAATGGAAAACCGCAAGTGATAGACCTACAAACATTTTTGGCCTACAATTTTCATTGTTGGTGTTGACAAGTCATGAATATTAATGAATAAAGTGTCGAGTTTCATGTATTGATACTGAAAGCAGGCCTGGATATTTCACGGTAACGATCGTTCCGTTTCCGTGTCGTTACCGTAACAGCAAAAACACGGAAACGATTTTTCGTTTCCCATGCATTTTATGCACACTCGGACGCAGCATGTGTTCATAATTTTATAGGAATGTGGTGACCAATTCAAAATCGTACTATTTAATTTAATGGACCTTGTGACAGAAAGACACTACGTGGGAAACTACCATACTGACTCGTGTCGATGCCCAGGGGCCGAGTAATAGTGGTTGCAAGTCGCGTTGGGGTGCATCGGAAATTCAATTGGCGATATAAGACAAGTAAGTATCCACTGGGTATGTTACGTTTCTTTGGAAACCGCCTACCAATTTTATAGAATTTTCTTCAAAAATTCACATAATTATCTTGTACATACGTTTCATTTTCAGATTTAGGGATTTAAAACTCAATTCAATGAATAAAACAAACACAAAACCATGCGGTGTTGTTTTCATTTTTTTTTTGTGCAGGTTACTCTCGAAGCCAGAAATGGACGTAAGTATGTCAATCAACACTGCAAACCACCCCCTTGAAAACCGCCAAACATAGTCTGTTTAAAAATAGCTGTTTTTTTAAAGTACATTTATTACGAATAAAACAAAATATAGCTTCACACAAAATCAATAAAAAAAATCATAATATGAAGACCAGATAAAATTTATACAGCGGAATATGAATAACAAAATAGTTGCCTCCCTTGGCAGCATTCGAAAAATTGATTTTACACTGAAAGTCATAACTTCACATGTTGCAGAGCATGATGAAATGATAAATGAGCATGTTTTATTGAACCAATAAGTCATAAATCATATCCCTGGTGACACTTTGTTATATAATTCTCAAATACCTGAGTTGTAATTATTTTTTATTTTTAATTACCACTTTCTCATTAATTTCTGAACACCCGTTTTTTCACAATGAGTTGTGCACGCTCAAAAGTGGCAGTGTTCTTTCACAATGAGCTGTGCACCGCTTGAAAGTGGCAGTGTTCAATCAGTATCTTTCTGGTGATATTCAACCACTGTGAAAACTGTGAAAACTATATGTTGTGGGCGTGTTTCAGGTAACTATTGACAGCAGCCTGCACACTCATTTGAAACAAGTGACAGCTTCCAAAACGAGGTCGACAAAAAAATAAACAAGTCAATTTTCCTTGTGATATATAATTTTTTAATGAAGACTTATTAGACTGAACACAGACATAATGTTTTACACAAAAGACGAATTTAACAACACAAAAATCTCAACTCCAAAAAATATACATAACACAGTATTACAGTTCTGTTCGGTAAGTACAGTGTTGCAACAAGTCACCTGTTTTTCCATTTGATGCCTGTAAATTTGACGTCTTGTCTCGAACAACTTTCGTCCATTATCCAATTTGAAACTTGGGGGGTGGGCTTTGACTCGAGTAGGGCACCCTGGTTCACAAATCTGAAAAGGCGGGGGGTGGGTTTCGGCACGAATATGGGCTTCGACACAAGTCAGTACGGTATAAACACGATGGAAGACCTGCATTATGATTTTAAAACTATTTGATTATTAGGGCCTATTGTCAAAATCGTTACCCAGTCAAACATTTGACGGAACCGGAAAATCGTTATCGGTCATTTCCCATGATACAAAATGACGGAAACGAAATATGGTTTCCCATGATTTTTGAAATATTCAGGCCTGGAAAGCCCCAAATCTTGGGCCTACTCTTCCATTCAATCGTATACAAAGAAATTATTGACAGTGGCCAGCATATGCGTAGATATTGCATTTAAGTGAAGAATGTGGTCATTTTGGTAATTCAATATTTGTTTTATTTCAACACATTCCTCATCAGTCATCTATAATCATTCCTCAAGTTTACTGTCTGATTTTCAACCGATCGCATTCCATGTCCTAAACCTCCGACGGCTTCATCCCAAACATAACTTATCTCCTTCCTGGTTTCAGTTGTCCTTCAGACGATTGTTTTAATAGATTAATCCACTTCACAATCGGTCGGTTTTCTTTTCTCCTCTTCTCTCAAGAAATATTGCGTCCTCCAGAAAAACATAGGTCTGGCATCACGATAACGAGTGTTCTCAGGTTGGCGTGATTGTTGCAGGTCAGCAACTTTTTTCCAGCTCGGTCGGCAATCGGAAACAAGTATGGGTTTTTTTTATTGCCTTAGTTTTGCAAGATTTTGTTCACAAATAATTCTTTTGTTAGTTCTCCTGGCCCACAGGGCCATGTGAGCTATTGCCATCATTTGGCGTCCGTTGTCATCTGTAACTTTTTCACATTTTCATCTTCTCTGGAACTGCTAAGCCAATGTGAACCAAACTTGGCAGGAATGGTCTATGGGAGGTCCTGTACAAATGATCATCATTTTGTTCCCGTTGGATGAAATTAATGGCTGCCGGAGGCATTCTTTGATTCTGGTTGGTGGATTTTCAAAAATCTTTTCCTCTGTTACTACAAGGCCAAATGTTTTGAAACTTGCCATGCTTGATGACTGGGACACCCTCTACCAATGATCCTCATTTAATGTTGATCGGGTTGCAAACATGGCCTCAGTTGCAGCTTATAGTTTCCATAGAAATCCTACAGAAAATCACATTTTCATATTCTTCTCTGCAACTGCTGAGCCTATGTGAACCAAACTTGGCAGGAATGGTCTCATTTTGTTCCCATAGGGTGCCAGAGACATTCTTTGATTCTGATTGGACAATTTTGAAAAATCTTCTCTGAAACTACAAGGCCACATGTTCTGAAACTTCACATGCATGATGCCTGGGACACCCTCTACTAATAATCCTCATGTAATGTGGTTTGGCTTGCAAACTTGCCCGAAATTGCAGCTTATAGTTACCATGGAAACAAACCCTATGGGAAATCACATTTTTATCTTCTTATCTGAAACTACTTTGCCAGGGTGAACCAGACTTGGCACAAATAATGTATGGAAAGTCCTCTGAAAACAATCATCATTCTGTTTCGCACAGATGAAGGAGCATGGCAGTAGTACTGAAATGGTTAACCGGATAATCGGTTTGAATCCAGTTAGCTACCTAACCGATTAGAAAAAACGTCAACCGGTTATCTGAAATATCGATAGTGATCGTCATTCCACGTTTAAAACGTAGTAAATCTGCCACTTCTCCTTTGTGATAGATTACACATCGAAGCCGCGTTGTATATATTGAGAAATAATGACTTGGGCGTTCAAGACTTTGTTAATGAGCGGCAGTTTCCGTGAGTAATGAGAAATCGCAGAAACTATTCCGTAGTGTGTATACAAACGAACATTGTCGAGTACTCAACAACGTTCATTTGTATACACACTACTGAATAATGAGAATATTGCTTTCCAATTTCTATAGTTTTGATCCCATATTCGATTATCCGGTTATAG
The DNA here is from genome assembly GCA_031216915.1 of Pictodentalium vernedei. Lineage (NCBI taxonomy): Eukaryota > Metazoa > Mollusca > Scaphopoda > Dentaliida > Dentaliidae > Pictodentalium > Pictodentalium vernedei. The sequence continues at coordinate 91,658,091 of CM062295.1, read as the reverse complement.
TTCTCGGTTAGTCGGTTACGAAAATGAGCCACCCGTTTCAGCCCTACATGGCACTGATGGCAGCCAGCTGCATTCTTTGATTTTGATTAGAATAAATAAGGGATATGTAGTTCTGCCAGGCAGGGACTGATATAAGCTTCATACACCGTAACCTTAAAATAGGTTACGGTGTGCGTAGAATACCGTAACCTTAGGTTTCCATAGTGTAGATATAAGGTAAATTATTAACCGGTAGAGTGCTGGAAGCCCATATTTCGGCTTTATTCTGAACTGCAGTTACTGCAACTTAAAGGCTTCAAATTCAGTGGCTGGGCTTCATATTCTCCTTGAAGTGATCTTATTTTGTCTGTTAAGATTTGCCCTGTTACAATTTATAGGAGAGTGCCAACAGGCACTCTCCTATAAATTGTAATAGGGCAAAGACATGTAAATAAATTTTGGTGGCCAAAAATAATCTAGCACTCTACTAGTTAAGGTAATCAGTTTCCTCTCATAACGTAATAATAGGTCTTGAGTTTATAGAAACACGTAACCTCCCCCATAACCTAACCTATAGGTTACGGCTTATGTCAGACCCTGCCAGGTGAGCAATTAACCCTTTACCCAACGTAACGGCCAAAACCGGCCAGCGCTATTCTCAAAAATCGCCAATTAATTTTCAAAATATTTTCATTTTTTGTCTCAAAAACATAGGTTATGACCCCTCGTTGGAACGAGCTCGTCGAGCTCGTTCCAACGAGGGGTCATAACCTATGTTTTTGAGACAAAAAATGAAAAAATTTAGTTATTCAAGAATTTTTTTTGCAAGTGTCGTCTGCTTTTCATGTTAGGTAAAGGGTTAAGGCTCTTTTGAGCCTCTTGTTACAATTTATTAGAGAGTGCCAATAGGCACTCTCCAATAAATTGTAACAAAACAATTAAACAATTTTTTTTTTCTTCTGATCAAACCTCGAGCTAATGCGTAGTGTAAATCTACTAAAGTGTCATCCAGCACTTTTCAGTAGAGCCATGATAGTGGTTTCTAGCACTCAACCAGTTAACTGGATTTCTCAGCACAGGATGGGTGGAGACTTTAATTGTATAGTGAAGAGCTACATTGTATTGAAAATACTTATGTGTTACCACACGATTATGTACATGCATGATTTGTCTCTGCATGATCAATTTTTAATATTGAACCAGAGAGAATGTCTGTATTGTTAAAAAAATAAAACATGGGGTTGTCGGTCATCTGTTCTTTTATCAATTTTGTGTGGCATGTTTGAGTAGTTATGTGGAAATTTGTCAATAATGCGAAAAACCTGTTTGCCTCGGAAAGCTATTCTGGGAGAGTTTTTAATTTACATCTTATTTTTCTGTTGTTCCCCTTTGTGATGTGATGAATACGTTATTGATATGTACAGCTCTGAGTAGAAATACATTGAAATTGGAAACTAAGGTGACCGTAACTTTTTCATGTAGCCCCTTTCCAGATTTTTGTGGAGCAAAAAGGGCAAAGTAAGGCTTAAAAAAATAAAAAATCTGTTTCTCAGGCCCTCCCGCATGGTCCTTTTGGCTGCCGCATGCTCTCTTTTTATAACCAGTTTAAACTTTAAAAAAATCAAAATTATATGGTTTATGTCTGATATTTTACCCAAGTTAATAAAATTGATGAATTTGTCCCTTGAGTGCAAGAAGGCTTTGCAATGCTTTAGTATTGCAAAGCCTTCTTGCACTCAAGGGATGAAATACACTACCACACATGCTATTCTGTAGATTATGAGGCCTAAAACTTGAACCAAGAACATGAACTTTTGATGAAGTAATTACTGAAATAAAAAATAAAATAAAAAAAACGCTCGCCCGCATGCAATTTTACAAATAATGGCCTGAGAAACAGAAGATCTACTTTGTGTAGCCTAATACTGATGTTTACTGGTTGAGTGCTAAATTATTTTTGGTCTCCAATATTTCTGCATATCTTTGTGGTTTTGCCTGTTACAATGTGTATAAAATGTAACAAGGCGAATTCACACAGACAAATAATTTTACTTCAAAGATTATATGAAGTACATCGATAGAATATGAAACCCTTGAGTTATGGTACCAGCATTTCTGAAGTAGAGCTGTAGGTTAACCGAAACCGAACTGAGGTTTTTAGTTTTTTTTAAAAAACCGAAACCGTCGACATCCCGTAATTAAAGGTTTTTCGTTTTTTATTAAATACTCTCTTGCCAGCTCTTGCTGCAGAAATTCACAGAATGTAGCCTTCCCAGAGTAGTGAGAGTACCCAGACACTGACTGCCATTGGCAGTGTCTGGGTACTCTCACTACTCTGGGATGGCTACATTCTGTGAATTCCCGGCATTTCAGTTTAGTTGTGTTTGCAGCTTTCCTCAAGTTGCGTGTAGGTGTCAGACCTCGAAAAATGGTCAAGCACAATAAAAGTTCTGTATATTTAGGTAATTATTATATTGGCCTTCCTGATTCTTCATGTATTATAGCTTATTTCGGGCATTCATTGAGTTATATTCAATTAACAGGGATATACAATTAAGAGATATCCTTAAGTGGGCTCCACTGTACTGTTTTATCTCTTTGGTAATCCATAGTTATATCATGCTCACCACATGAATATAAAGTCAAGTTTAGTCAATCGTTTATAATTATTACTACTTTGCAGGGCATTCATAGTACATCAAGAATTCCACACCAATGTTAAATCTGCGTAAAGCTTGACAGATCATGTGACATGTTGGGTCTTTAATGAGTTAACATCTCAATAATAACAGTCCTGAAAATAAGCAGTCTGACATTTGCAGAATGAGGTCCCCAGAGGGTGAATTTGATGATGCTATCCCATACAGTGGGCCAATTTATCCTCTGGGTACCTCTCTGTTTAGTTTTGAGACCCTGATTCAGATTGAGGTTCACAGAGGGTAAATTTAGTAATGCTACCCTGCTGTGCAGCGTAGCATCACTAAATTCACCATCTGGGGACATCATTTTGCAGATGACGGTCTGCTTATTTTCTGGCTTGAACCTGTGTTTAGGTAGCATTCCACTATAGATTTTACATGTTGGGACAAGTTGGGATGTGCCCATTTCCACTTGAATGCCAGTCAGTGATCCCAGTATGAGACATTGTAACCCTGGGTTGGCCAATCTGAGGAAAATCTCGATGTTTTCCTTCATGAAATTCTCCTCCTCTTCAGCCACTTCAGCCCAGAAGTGGAGCAGTGCTTGTTTACTATGGGAAAACAATTTCCACTGTATTGGTAAAATAAGACCTGATAACCATTGACTTGGGTGGAAGTCCTCTTAAGTGGGAATTATAAATATAAACAACTGGCTACTAGAACTAGTAAGGCCCTCCTTTATGGTCCTTTTGGCTGCCGCATACTCTCTTTTGATAATCATTGCGAACTTGAAAAAAATAAAAATTAAATGGTTTATGTCTGATATTTTACCCAAGTTAATAAAATTGATAAATTTGTCCCTTCAGTTCAACAAGGCTTTGCAATGCTTTAACCCTCAAGTCCTCAGATTAATTTTAAAGTATTTATGGCCTTTTTCTGCTTACATAGTTATTGATGACTTGGCAGTGGTTCTACATCACTGCTGGCTGCCTATAAAGGCAGCCAGCAATGATGTAGAACCACTGCCAGGGAAAATTCAGTCTACACACAAGAGTAATAAAAAAGATTACACAAGGGAGCACCTGCTTCAATGCAATATAAAAGTGGCGGTTTGGGGCTATATGGGGGCTTAAGGGTTAAAGCATTGCAAAGCCTTCTTACACTCAAGGAGTGAAATACACCACCACCCATGCCATTCTGTAGATTATGAGTCCTAAAACATAAAACAAACCAAGAACATGAACTTTTGCAGGCAAAGAAATACTCCCAAAAATAAAAAATAAAATTAAAAACCATCCGCCCACATCCAATTTTACAAAAAATGACCTGAGAAACAGGAGATCTACTTTGTGGGGCCTAACCTTGACTTGACACTTGTGTTGCAGTCATGACATACCCATAGATGTTGAATGTTACTGAAAGTACCAATAAATAAGATACTCTCCTGAAATTTATTTTACTGGCATTATACTCTTATTCCAAATAAAAGTACAGGTGGGAATGAAAGTATGGGGTGGAACATTCATCAAAATTAAATAAAAGTACAGACTCAAAAAATAGTACAGGTCGGAAATCCATTGAGGGTGTGGGGTAATAATGATAGTTAATTTTATCTAAAAGCCAACTTATTTTCACATGATACAGTTAGTTTTATTAAAGAAAACTAATAGGCATTTAGGCATCATGATTATAACAATGAATAAATACACTGTGCTGAACAAAAGGCTATCACACAATCTAGTGAAGATTTACTAATTTGAAGATCTTATCCCTGTTGGAAGGGCAATTTTAATAAAGATTCAGGCCCAAATAAGGTGCATACAGGGTGGAAAAATTCCCCAAAATTAAGAAACATACATGTATGTTTATTTGGAACACTAGTAGACCGGACCTCATCAATCTTTTAATTTTTGTCAATAGCAAAGGATGTATTTTAGTGTCTGATATAACAGGAGCAACACATGACATGTGTGACAATAGTCATAATGGTCAAGCAAATTTGTTTATGAGACATGCTTTAAACTGTGCTGCAAAATATAAAGAAAAACTCAAAACATTTTTTTTCTTCTGACCTAAATATATGTCAAAACTAGAGAAACAGATTTTTACTGTGACCAGTAAATTTGAATCTGTGAAAATGGTGAAAGTATCAGAAATAAATTTTTTGGAAAAGAATTTGTGAAGACTTATTTTCGGAAGTAAAATATCTTGAAAGAAATCAGAAATGGGTTTTCGTTAAACAACGTTTAACCCTTTACCCAACGAATTGCCACATCTGCCTGCGCAATATCAAATTCAGCATCTGAAAAAATATTTTTTCCAAAAATTTCAACAGAACCATATCATGTGACCCCTCTTTGGAACGAGCTTGTCAAGCTCGTTCCAGTGAAGGGTCACATGATATGGTTTTGTTGAAATGTTTGGAAAATTTTTTTAAAATGATATTTAAAATAATAAATTTTGATATCGTCAGCACTGGGTAAAGGGTTAAAGATTTTCATACAGGATTCATATAAAAAAATTTCAAGAAACCAAAGATAACCCCCGCCAATAATGCTGAGCGATATTAGCCAGAATAATAATTGTGTTTTGGGGGAAAGAAGATCATGATTAACAATTAGTGCTGCTGCGGTTAAGACTTTTTTCTGACCGGTTAACCATCGTGTTTGACCGTGGTTAACCGCATTTAAGGTACCTATATTTGTAGCGTGTTCTTGCTTCAACTGTAACTATTATATCGGACCGGCCAATGTTATTTACATTGGCCATAAATAATAATAAAGAAGTATTCTATTTAGTTGTTGATGTTCAATCAGCGCATGTTTTTACATCAGTGCGTGTACCGGAAATCAACAGGTCTGTGGGGCCAATATGGATGAAGGCATACAAAGTACAAAATCATCAAAATAACAACGAAAAAATAAATAATAACACATTAAATGTTTGCCAGCAATACCTGGAGAGACGTATTTACTATTTATTCCATGAACTCCAATTCACTGATGTGTAATGTCCGGTTATAAATTACGGTGCACCAGGTAAAGTTAGTTTCAATAGCACCAACAATGCTTAAGTGGGACAACAATTTGAAAATATTTGCGCTGTAACCTGCGCATTTGTTGTATTTTTATTGGTTTTTCCTAGAACGTTTTTGCATTCCAGAAAAACCAACTTAATCACAACAACTGTGCAGGTTACGACGCAAATGGTGCTCTGATTCTGAAACTATGAAGTTTCAGTCACAAACGGGCGTTGGATTTTCTGGACAGGGAGACATTGGGGTGATAAACAAACAACGAAAAACAAATATATGCGAGTATTTTTTAAATCTTTAATAATAATTTTCCTTTATTCTTTTATCTTATTCACCATGTGGTAACTCGTGAAAACTTACCTATTTCCGTTGCATCCCAAACTGCCCCAAATTGGCAAAACGTAACTTGCAACTAATTCTTTTTGACTGCATTTATTTAAAAATGGGGGTGCGACTTATACATGGGCTTTAGGCAAATAGACTTATACACGGGGGCGACTTATACACGGACATATACGGTGAGTATAGTGAATGTAAGCTTAACCGGTTAAAACATTTTCTTGACCGGGCAAAGTTTTAACCACAGGTTAACCGGTTATCCGGATAACCGCGGCAGCACTATTAACAATATAATCACGGTATTGTTCTCTTGTGAAAGTTGGGTTTATTCTGGTAAATAGTTTTTATACATTTTTGTGTACTTAATGCAATAGCCTCAGCCTTGTTAATCAGAAATATACTGAAATATACTGAGCACATATACCTTGGGTCTCAATTTAATAATAACATTGATTTAAAATGTGTTGTGAACGTGTGCCCCTGCATGGTCAACAGAAAGTTAGGTATGGGACACATCAGAATGGTCATTTTTAGCTCAACTTGATAATGTCAAGCATGAGCTTTTGGGATGGATTGCGATGTGTCTTCTCTACGTCCGTCCATCTGTCCGTCCATAATTCCTTTAGCACACCATACCAGTGACTGCCGGGAAGAGAATGAAGGCAAGTGAATAATCACTCTCCTCATTTTGATTTTGCGAGAGTGAAAAATTCAACCACTTTTAACCACTTTCCTAGGATGAAAGCTCAAACTGGCCAGCACTATACACAAAAAATGACCATACAAATTTTCTTATTTTTAGTCACCTGATTTCTATTTCAAGAACCGATTGGCTGATTTGAACCAAATTGGCATGTGGCATAAGTAGGTCCAAAGTACTTGATTGATGCCCCAAATTTTTTTTTTTCGTTGTCCCCCGTGGGTACCCCAGGAGCTAAAAATAGAAAAAAAATTCAAATGCCCATATCTTCCAAACTACTCGGAACAGAGAACTGTTATTTGGTATGAAGCAGCCTTTTGACCGGTAGAATCGCATTTTTAAAAAAAAAGGCCATCGGTTGTGTCAGGGTGTTTTGTAGGGGCGTTTGAAAAAATGCTGAGTCAGCATATTTGCAAAAAGTAAAAAAAAAAATTTCTTCAGAACCGCTGATCAGAATCTTTTGATATTTGGTACACCAGCATCCATAGGTTGGTCAAATAAGAAGTGTGTTCAAATCCCCCCCCCCCCTCCCCCTCCCCAGGTTCATATTTGGGTTCAAGAGAGGAGCCAAATAATTAAGTTAGGGCACGATGGGGAATAAGCTTTAAAAATCTTCTTCAGATCAAACCGTCATATTCTTTTTATACTTGGTTTACAACATCTCTACAGGGATCAGATTGAAGTTTGTTTAAATGGGATCCCTGGATGAATATTTGGGCTCTTTATTGGAGCTCAAATTTTAACTTAGTGCATTATGGGAAAATTTCTTGAAAAATCTTTTTCAGAACTGCTGTTGAGAATCCTTTCATATTTGGTATGTGACATCTCTAGAGGTGTAAGATTTGAATTTGTTCAAATCGAGTTCTTGGGTTAATATTTGGGTTCCCCAAGGGATCCCAAATATTTACTTAGTGCAGTATGGGGAATTATCATTTAAAATCATCTCCTTCAGATCCAACAGTCAGATTCTTTTGATACTTGGTGTACAACACCTCTGGGAGGGTTAGATTAAAGGTTGTTCAAATCACGTCCCTGGTTCATATTTGGGCTTTTTTTATTGAAGCCCAAAGTTTAACTTAGTGCAATATGAGAAAATTTCTTGAAAATTCTTGTTCAGATCCACTAGTGAGAGTCCTTTCATATTTGGTATGTAACATCTCAAGGGGTGTCAAATTCAAGTCTGTTCTAATCCATTCGCTTGTTTTTTTTGTTTTTTTTTTTTGGAGGGGGGGGGGGGGGGGGGGGGGGTGAGGAGGGGGGGCTCAGAGAACCACAGTAGTTTAAAAGAAAACAAAAATTTTGTTCGGTTAGCAAATCAAAAAAAATTGCTCTTGTTGCTGATCACTTGCTGATATACTCATCTGTTTTGACAATTTTAGCCAGGTGAGCATTTTAGGCTCACTTGATCCTCTGGTTTCATTTTTTTCCCTAAAAACATAGCTCAATGAGCTTGTTCCACTGAGGTGTCAATGGCTTAAGCAAAAAATGAAAGATTTCAGTTCAGATGTTTTGCAAGTGTCATCTCCCAGTTGGGTCATGTAGTGGGTGATTGAAATACAATATATCATAACTTGATGTTTAGACATAATTTCTACATACATCATGAAGGCAAGTGATTAATTTGCTCCTCTAGTGAAAGTTCAGGATAGTGATGGCAAGTCAGGGACCGATCAGGACTATTTAAAAACACGCTCTAGCCTCGGAGCCCTATTTTTTCAATTCATGCGCCAGATTTCAATTTACGGAGTCACACTGCTGTTTGTAACACACACTTCAAGTATGTAATAGCTCTAATCATTTTCATTTAGTACACTATAGCAAACATTAATCTTCACTGTGGTTTCTGATCAAGTCTTGGCTGCCTATTTAGGCAACCAAGACTTTATCAGAAACCACAGTGAAGATTAATGCTTGGTAATTAAGACTTGAAGTATTAACTTAAGCACCTCTACAACAATGATAAATGATAATCATATATATAATACATGTAAGAGTGTCTCTCTCGATTATCCATCGAAAGAATATCAAAATATGATCTGAGAAGTTACGTCTCAATCGAGAAGCCTATTTCTGAGATTTAAGACGCAGTTCCTGATGTTTCAGAACCAAATACGCACTGGCGCATGCCCAGGTCGGTCCCTGCAAGTGAGAGTAATCACTCTCCTTTCCCATCAGTCCCTGCCATACAGCCGCAGTTCTCATCTGGTCAGTTCCAAATTTCATACATGGCACTTGATTCAGTGTGAATCATCACACTAAATCAAGTGATTTATTAAATTTAACTTGCTAAGCTAATCAGTTGGCCTCTGTGTTCTTTGTACCATGCTCCTTCCCCCAAGTCAAGAGCTTCGTCCCTGCCCCAATGAATTAGGTAGAAGAAACTTTTATATATGTTCTTCAACTTCAAGGCTTTTCAGTTAGTTTTCACTGGTAATAACACATGGTCAGTCTCCCCGTCCTCCCACCCTTATCTTGAAAAGTGGCATTAATGCCCGCTGTCCAGTGAATCCAGTATCCAATATCCCAAATATGCAAGTAAATTGAAGTAATGTAACTGGAATTAATCTCTCTATGATAGTCCCAGTTTTGAAAACATTGTGCAGTCACTGCCAATCACGCAATGCTTCAATGACATGGTGTCACATACCTTTCATTGTTTGTTTGGGTTCATCCTTGATAAACAAGTAAAATAACATGTTTTATGTAGGGCTGTTACAATTTTTTAGCTCAACTTGACAAAGTCAAGCTGAGCTGTTGCCGTCACTTCTGGGCGTACATACGTACATTTCCTTTGGCACACCGCACAGGTTGCATTTCTGATCAGATCGCTTTGAAACTTGCTATGCTTGTTTGGGGTGACCTCTAGATGGGAGCTATCGATTTTCTTCTATTTCTATCACAAAATGTTGCCGCTGACAATGGCCTTTGAACTTAGTTTAGTCAGTCCTCAATATTTTCCTTTGTACACCCTACTGGACACATTTATTATCAGATCGATTTGAAACTTGGTATGCTTGTTTGGGGTGACCTCCAGATGGTAGCTATCGATTTTCTTCCATTTCCTGCAAAAAATGTTGCTGCTGGCAACGACCTTTGAACTTAGTTTAGTCAGGCATCAATATATTCCTTTGGCACACCCCTACACGATACATTTATTATCAGATCGGTTTGAAATTTGGTATGCTTGTTTGGGGTTACATCTAGATGGGAACTATTGACTATCTTCCATTTCCATCGAAAAATATTGCCGCTGGCAACGACCTTTGATGAACTAAGTACACTTATGCATCAATATTTCCCTTTGGCACACCCTGCAGGGCACTTTCATGCTCGGATCAATTTGAAACTTGGTGTGCTTTTTGGGGTGACCTTTAGATAGGAGCTATCGATTTTCTTCCATTTCCACCAAAAAATGGTGCCGTCGGCAACGGTCTTTGAACTTAGTTTAGTCAGACCTCAATATTTCCCTTTGGCACACGGTGACACCCCACAGGGCACATTTATAATCGAATTTCTTTGAAACCTGCCATGCTTGTTTGGGGAGACCTCTAGATGGGAGCTATCGATTTTCTCCCATTTCCGTCAAAAAATGTTGCTGCGGCCAACGTTCTTAGAACTTAGTTTAGTCAGCACTCAATATTTCCCTTTGGCACACCCTGCAGGGCACATTTATGATCGGATTGCTTTGAAACCTGGCATGCTTGTTTTTGGTGACCTCAAGATGGGAGCTGTCGATTTTCTTCCATTTCTGTCTGTCAAAAAATATTGCCGCTGGCACTGATCTTTGAACTTAGTTTAGTCAGGCATCAATACATTCCTTTGGCATGCCCTACAGGGCACATTTATGATCAGATTGGTTTGAAACTTTGTTTGCTTGTTTGGGGTTAACTCTAGATGGGAGCTGTCGATTTTCTTCGATTTCCGTCAAAAAATGTTGCCACTGGCAATGACCTTCAATGAACTTAGTAAAAACTTAGTGCAGTAAAGCATCACTATTTTCCCTTTGACACACCCTGCAGGGCACATTTATGATTGGATCGCTTGCAAACTTGGTGTGCTTGTGTGGGATGACATCTATATGGGAGCTGTTGATTTTCATCCATTTCTGTCAAAAAATGTTGCCGCTGACCTTTGAGCTTATTTTTAGTCAGATCTCAATATTTCCCTTTAACACACCCCTTCAGGGCACATTTATGATCGGATCACTTTGAAACTTGGTATGTGTGTTTCTTAGCCCTGTTGCACTCTCTGCAGGGTATATTTATGAATTTTCATAACCACCCCCCTTCCCCCCCCCCCCCCCCCCCCCCCCCCCCCCCCAAAAAAAAAAAAAAAGAAAAAAAAAGACATTGCCACAAGCAATGACCTTCTGCTTAGTGCATTTGTGCATTAACATCTTCCTTTGGCATGCCTCAGAGGACACATTCATTATCAGGTTGTTTTGAAACTGTATGCTTATGCAGAGTGACAAAGATAGGAGCTATTGATTTTCTTTTCATTTCCATCAAAAACTGTTGCTGTTAGCAACAATCTTTGAATTTATTGCATTTGTGCATCAACATTCTTTGACATGGCCTACAGGCCACATTTATCATATTATTGTTTTTTGAACTTGGTGTGCTCATTGGGCAAGACCTTTAGATAAGAGATATTGATTAGCATTCATTTCTGTGAAAAAAATTGCCATATACAATAACCTCTGAACATACTGCATTTGTGTATCAACATTCTTTCTTTAGCACAGTTTACATTTAAAAATGTATGGATTTACTCTGACGTTGTGCACACACAATGCTATTATTATGTTGAAATTTCATCAAATAACATTGGTACCAATGATCTTCAATTTCCTTTATAACTTACCAAGTTCAAGTTTGTCAAGTTGAGCTGCAGTGTCATTGACACTTTCATTTAATATACCTGATTAATCGGGAAACCGCCTAGCACTACACACTGGTGTCAAAATACCCAAACTATTAGAGATTGGAAACATGACTTGTGTCAAAATATGATATGTATCTTGATACAAGGGTGACGATTATTTATCTAGACAATTTAATTGAAGTTTTGTAATCTGGATCAGCATTTCCTATTATTTACATGATTTTTAGCTCAACTTGTTGGCGAAGCCAAATTTGAGCTTATGCCATGGCCAGTCGTCCGTCTGTCCGTCAACAATTCAATGCGGCTCGGGCTAGAGGCTGTATTTATGAACCGATCTTTACGAAACTTCTTGGGTACCTATTGTTATGACTGTGGGGCGAGAACGAGTGTTTTTGGGTCCGATTCAAAATTCAAGTTGGCCTTAGGTGCAATCAGATTTTTGTGCAGAACTTCCATATCAAAGCGCTGAGTTTGAATAATTTTTTGTATGAATGTTTAGTACCATGGGATACATCACATATAATACAGGTTTTTTTCTCGTACGTAAATTATGCAAATTAGACTAACTGATGTATTTAATGTTACTTTCAGCACTGTAAGTGCAAATGCCAATACGGCTCGGGGCTAGAGACCGTATTTATAAACCGATCATTACGAAACTTCTTGGGTACCTTTGGCATCACCGTGGGATGAGAACGAGTGTTTTTTGGGTGCAGTCCGAAATTCAAGATGGCCGATGGCAGCCATTTTGTACAAAATTAGGTGCAATCAGATTTTTGCACAGAACTTCCATATGAAAGCGCCGATTTGAATAATGTTTTGTGTGAATGTTTAGTACCATGGGATACATCACATATAATACGAGGTTTTTTCTCCTGCAAAAATTATGCAAATTAGATGAACTTTGATTTTTTATACGCCTGTTTTGAAAAAAACGGGTCGTATTATGGTATACCACTGTCCGTCCTGTCCGTCCGGTCATATGTCGTATGATAACTCAAGAATGCTTTGAGAGATTTTCGTGATTTTTGGGTAGGTGGTGTATATCGATGGAGGGAAGCTCCCTTTCGTTTAGTGTCACCGTTCGATTAGTCAGTCCAGAGTTATGGGACTTTATTACTTAGAAAATTGTCAATTTTGTACACGTCGTATGATAACTCGAGAACGCTTTGAGAGATTTTCACGATTTTTTGGTAGGTGGTTTATGTTGATGGAAGGAAGCTCCCTTTCGGTTGGTGTCGTCGCTCGATTAATCATTCTAGAGTTATGCAGGGTTCGACATTAACGTTTTTATGCACCCGACATGTCGGTCTAGTCGCTTCAAAAATTACTAGCCCGGACCTGATTTGTACTTGCCCTGACCCAGTCCACGGAATTAGAGAAAAATGGGGACACGGCAGTAAAAAAATTATATCGTACATTCGTTTAACTTTTGCAATCGAACCACAATTTCTTTGTATTATAAACTATCGGTAAACTCAACTTTGCTTACTGGTACAGTCCTTCGATTTTGAAAAACCCAGTTGCGCATTTAGTTGCTCGCTGCTTTTGGGACTTAGGCGTGCACTTTTTGTGGGGCGCGCTACATACATCAGAAAATGAGCATGAAATGATACATGTAGTTACTATCATTTCACGTCCATTCCTGATGTATCGTGCCTCCCCCCCCCCCCCCCCCCCCCCCCCCAAAAGCGGGGTCTTGTAAGTTGTAAGTCAACACGCCTATTTCCAGATGTAATATTATCATGCATTGATTTTGTCCATAAAGAAATTTATGAAAACTCACCTTGACATTTTGTTTCTCATTTCGTGGAATTGTCACTTTCCGTTTCGGCCGCCACATTTTCAAGAAAAAGTACTGTGTAAAGACTGAGATTTGTACAAGTCCAATAAAACCGTGCACATAAGTTTCAGGTTCAAATAGATTTCGAGAAGTTAATTTTTCCATCGAATTATCAAATCATAAGAGAATATTATTGTAGTCTGATAAGCTATGAGTCATGACGTCACAAGTTTCCGTTTTTCATTCAGCACGGTGCAGATACGAGTCGACTCGAGTAGATCCCTTCTTCACAGTTGCGACAGGAGATAACTCGACGATATTATCATCACAGTATGTTTCGACATGATAATAGAAGGAGATAGAGTCGGATTGGCACACAAATATATTATATTTGTGTGCCGATCCGACTCTACCCCATTCGGTCTCGCTGTAATAACAAAAGTGATAGTTTTTTTTCAATTAATCAGTTATTGCCCTAAAAAAATATGGACGACCAGTCGGGCAAGTTTGACAGAGAAACAGCACGACCGGACCAAAATCTACTAGACGATGTTGGTCGGACGTGGTTTAGTGTCGAACCCTGGTTATGGGACTTTATTTTTCACATGTCGAACAATAACTTTAAAATGCTCAGAGCAATTTTCATGATTTTTTGGTTGCAAGTATATGTTGATAGAAGGAATCTCCCTTTCGATTTGTGTCGCTGTCCGATTTGTCATTCCAGAGTTATGGGACTTTATTCATCAAAATATAGTCAATTTTCCACATGTTGGACTTTGAGCAATTTTTAGTCGAGTTGTGACGAAGTCAAACTCGACTTATAGTTTGGTGAATGGCGGGCGGGCGGGCGGTTGGGCGTAAACAATTGGTTTCCGGATGATAACTTGATAGTGGTTCAACTCACATTCATTAAACTTCATACATAGGTTGGTCTTGGTGGGAGGAAGAACCCTATTGATTTTGGACATGCTACGTCGAAGGTCAAGGTCACAGTGACCTTGAACATAGTAAATCTTAAACAATTGGTTTCCGGATGATAACTTGATAATGGTTCAACTCACATTCATGAAACTTCATAGGTAGATTGGCCTTGGTGAGGGGAAGAACCCTATTGATTTTGGACTCGCTACGTCAAAGGTCAAGGTCACAGTGACCTTTAACATAGTATATCGCAACAATTGGTTTCCGGATGATAACTTGATAGTGGTTCAACCTAGAGTCATGAAACTTCATAGGTGTGTTGGCCTTGGTGCGAGGAAGAACCCTATTGATCTTGGACTCACCAGGTCAAAGGTCAAGGTCACAGTGACCTTGAACATAGTATATCGCAACAATTGGTTTCCGGATGATAACTTGATAGTGGTTCAACCTAGAGTCATGAAACTTTATAGGTGTGTTGGCCTTGGTGCGAGGAAGAACCCTATTGATCTTGGACTCACCAGGTCAAAGGTCAAGGTCACAGTGACCTTGAACATAGTATATCGCAACAATTGGTTTCCGGATGATAACTTGATAGTGGTTCAACCTAGAGTCATGAAACTTCATAGGTATGTTGGCCTTGGTGCGAGGAAGAACCCTATTGATCTTGGACTCACCAGGTCAAAGGTCAAGGTCACAGTGACCTTGAACATAGTATATCGCAACAATTGGTTTACGGATGATAACTTGATAGTGGTTCAACCTAGAGCCATGAAACTTTACAGGCGTGTTGGCCTTGGTGCGAGGAAGAACCCTATTGATGTTGGACTCACCAGGTCAAAGGTCAAGGTCACAGTGACCTTGAATATAGTATATCGCAACAATTGGTTTCCGGATGAGAACTTGATAGTGGTTCAACCTAGAGTCATGAAACTTCATAGGTGTGTTGGCCTTGGTGCGAGGAAGAACCCTATTGACCTTGGACTCGCCTGGTCAAAGGTCAAGGTCACAACTCGACATTGGATCTGTGATCCTGAGCGGCATTTTCATGATTTTTTTTGTTGGCAAGTATATGTAACCTGACAAGTACACATGTATACTCATATTGTGTGGTTCCCTCTTATAATTAATAACGGGTGTATCATGCGCTCATGGTGCAGCTGTTTATTCAGTGCTACACAGTAAGTACACATGTCAATATGGCTAGAGGCTGTATTTATCATCCGATCTTCACAAAACTTTTTGGGTACCTCTGTTATCATCTTGGGATGAGAACGAGTGTTTCTGAGTGCGGTTCAAAATTCAAGATGGCTGCCAATGGCCATTTTGTACCGAAATTACGTCTAATCAGTTTTTTGTTCACAACTTCTATACGGCTCAGGCTAGAGGCCGTATTTATGAACCGATCTTTACGAAATTTCTTGGGTACCTTTGTTGTCACCGTGGGATGAGAACTAGTATTTTTGGGTGTGGTCCGAAATTCAAGATGGCCACCAGCAGCCATTTTCCACCAAAATTAGTGCAATCAGTCTTTTGTACAGAACTTCTGTATGAAAGTTCTGATTTGAATAAATTTTTGTATGAATGTTTAGTAACATGGAATACATCACATATAATACGGGTATTTTTCTCGTGCAGAAATTTTGCAAATTAGACGAATTTTGATTTATTTAGTGCTACTTATACACTGTAAGTGCACATGTCAATACGGCTTGGGCTAGAGGCTGTATTTATCAAACGATCTTCACGAAACTTCTTGGGTACCTTTGTTATCACCTTGGGACGAGAACGAGTGTTTCTGAGTGCAGTCCAAAATTCAAGATGGCTGCCAGTGGCCATTTTGTACCGAAATTAGGTCCAGTCAGCTTTTTGTCACAACTTCTATACAGCTCGTATTTATGAACTGATCTTCACGAAACTTCTTGGGTACCTTTGTTTTCACCTTGACGCAGGAATGAGTGTGTTTTGTGGTGCCTTTGTTATCACTGTGCTATGAAAACAAATATTTTGGGGTTCAGTCAGACTCACTCTGGGACTCAAAGATTTCTTTTCTAGTTTAGCATCTGACTGTCACCCACCTTTACAATACTTTACCACTATACACTTGTTACAGGCTACGGCCAGTATTTATGTACAGACCGTTACAATACTTTATATGTACCTTTGTTATCAGGTCATTACCTAGATGTTTGTCATTGCTGTGTCACATACTATACATGTACATGTCTTAACAAGTTGAGCTACAGTGTCATTGACACTTTCATTTATTTGAAATTGCAGGGACTGCTGAGAAAGGACAGGAATCATACCTCACTAGCCTTCATGATGTGTGTAGAAATTATGTCTCTATATCAATTCATATATAGCATTTCAATCACCTATTTCCTGACCCAACTGGGAGACAGTACTTGCAAAACATTATCTCCCACAACGAACATCTTTCATTTTTCACTTAATACATAGCCCATGACCCTCATTGGAACGAGCTCAAAAATGTAAAAATAAGAAAATTTGTCATTTTTGTGTATAGTGCTGGCCAGTTTGGGCGGTCATGTTATTAAGGGGTTAAAATCACTCTCCTGAATTTTTCACTCTCACAGAATCAAAGTGAGGAGAGTGATTATTCACACGCCTGCATCTCTTCCTGGCAGTCACTGAAAATGATTAGCTGTAGTTGAAAACTGATTCGAAAACTGCTATGCAAATCCAGTTAAATCAAGCCCTGTATCTAGAGTCCCTTAGTATTGTAGCAGTCCTGGAAATGAGACGGGTGCGAGTGCAATTGCACCCTGTCAGCACCCGCAGGGACCGACCTGGGCATGCGCCAGTGCGTATTTGGTTCTGAAACAGAACCTGGCTCTTAAATCTCAGAAATAGGCTTCTCAGTTGGCGTGTAACTTCTCAGATTATATTTTGATATTCTTTCGATGGATAATCGAGAGAGACACTTACATGTTTTGTATATATGATTATCATTTATCATTGTTGCAGAGTGCTTAAGTTAATACTTCAAGTCTTAATTACCAAGCATTAATCTTCACTGTGGTTTCTGATCAAGTCTTGGCTGCCTAAATAGGCAGCCAAGACTTGATCAGAAACCAGTGAAGATTATTGTTTGCTATAGTGTACTAAATGAAAATGATAAGAGCTATTACATACTTGCAGTGTGTGTTACAAACAGCAGTGTGACTCTGTAAATTGAAATCTGACGCATGAATTGAAAAAATAGGCTCCGAGGCTAGAGCGTATTTTAAATAGTCCTGATCGGTCCCTGCACCCGTGCTTTCTGTTTTACGGGAGCTAAAAAATGCACTCGTTGAAAAATATTGTAGAGCACTAATATACTGTGAGGGCATATAAATGTGTGTTGTTTTGAGAAAGCAGCACTCTGTAGCCAGTGGCAAGTTACTGTCATAATTCTGCAATTCCTTTACATTTAACCCTTTGAACACTAGTTGTATCTGCCAAGCCAGTCAGGGACCAATCAAGACTATTTAAAATACGCTCTAGCCTCGGAGCCTATTTTTAGCTTAACTTGACATAGTCAAGATAAGCTATTGCCATCACGCGTGCGGAAGTCTGTTAGTCTGTGAGTCTGTTAGTCTGTGAGTCTGTGACGTCTGTTCACATTTCCTTTAGCACGGGCTACACCCCGCAGTTCTTGTCTGATCGTCACGAAAGTTCATATGCAGGTTTGGGGTCATGTCTAGATGAGAACGTCCCCTTTTGGTCGCGATCGGGCAACCGGTATGGCTGCCCGAGCCCAAAACCCGAAAACCATTAGCACAGTCTACAGGTCGTATTTATGAAGGGATTTCATTGTAACTTGGTAGGATGCCTCTGTATAGTGCCTAGACGAGAACGACCCCTTTTGGGCATGATCTATCAACCGTGATGGCTGCCCAAGCCCGAAACCCAAAAACTTTTAGCACAGTCTGCAGGTCATGTTTAATGTGGAGGGATTTCATTGTATCTTGGTAGGATGACTCCTTATGATGTCTAGATGCGAATTTCCCCATTTGGGCATGATCTGCCAACCGTGACGACTGCCCGAGCCCAAAACCCGAAAACCTTTAGCGCAGTCTACAGGTCATATTTATTGAGGAATTTCATTGTAACTTGGTGGGTTGACTTCATACAATGTCTAGATGAGAAAGTCCCCCTTTGGATGTGATTGGGCAACTGTGACGGCTACAGGAGCCCGAAGCCCGAAAACCTCTAGCACAGCCTAGAGGTCATATTTATGAAATAATTTCATTGTAACCTGGCAGGATGACTCCAAATAATGTCTAGATGAGAACGTCCATTTTGATCTCGATCATGCAGCCTTGATGGGTGCCCGAGCCCAAAAACCTTTAGCATAGGCAAAAGGTCTTATTTATGGAAGGATTTCATTGTAACCTGTTAGGTTGACTCCATATAATGCCTAGATGATGACATCCCCTTTCGGTCGTGATTGGTCAGTTGTGATGGCTACAAGTGCCCGAAGCCCGAAAACCTTGAGCACAGTCTACAGGTCATATTTATGAAGGGATTTCATTGTAACTTCTTAGGATCACTCCAGATGATGCTCAGATGAGATTGTCCCCTATGGTTGCGATCATTCAACCATGATGGCTGCCCAAGCCCGAAAACCTTTAGCACAGTCTACAGGTCATATTTATGAAGGGATTTCATTGTAACTTGGTAGGTTAACTTCATATAATGTCTAGGTGAGAACGTCCCCTTTTGGACATGATTGGGCAACTGTGACAGCTAAAGGTGCCTGAAGCCCGAAAACCTTTAGCACAGTCTACAGGTCATATTTATGAGGGGATTTCATTGTAACTTGGTAGGATGACTCCAAATAATGTCTAGATGAGAACGTCCCCTTTTGATCGCGATCATTCAGCCTTGATGGGTGCCCGAGCCCAAAAACCTTTAGCATAGGTAAAAGGTCATATTTATGGAAGGATTTCATTGTAACCTATTAGGTTGACTCCATATAATGCCTAGATGATGACATCCCCTTTTGGTCGTAATTGGTCAGCTGTGTTGGCTACAAGTGCCCGAAGCCCAAAAACCTTGAGCACAGTCTACAGGCCATATTTATGAAGGGATTTCATTGTAACTTCATAGGATCATTCCAGATGACGCCCAGATGAGATTGTCCCCTTTGGTTGCGATTATTCAACCATGATGGCTGCCCGAACCCGAAGCCCGAAAACCTTAAGCACAGTCTACAAGTCATATTTGTGAAGGGATTTCATTGTAACTTGGTAGGTTGACTTCATATAATGCATAGATGAGAACGTCCCCTTTTGGACATGTTTGGGCAACTTTGAGGCTAAAGGTGCCCGAAGCCCAAAAACCTTTAGCACTGTCTACAGGTCATATTTATGAAGGGATTTCATTGTAACTTGGTAGGTTGACTCCAAATAAGATCAAGATGAGAACGTCCCATTTTGGCCGTTATCATTCAGCCTTGATGGGTGCCCGAGCCCAAAAACCTTTAGCATAGGCAAAAGTTTATATTTATAGAAGGATTTCATTGTAACATTGTTAGGTTGACTCCATATAATGCCTAGATGATGACATCCCCTTTTGGTCGTGATTGGTCAACTGTGATGGCTACAGGTGCCCGAAGCCCGAAAACAGTCTAAGGTCATATTTATGCAGGGATTTCATTGTAACTTGGTAGGTTGACTTCATATAATGTCTAGATGAGAACGTCCCCTTTTGGACACGAGTGGGCAACTGTGACGGCTTCAGGGGCCCAAAGCCCGAAAACCTTTAGAACAGTCTACAGGTCATAATTATGAAGGGATTTTATTGTAGCTTGGTAGGATGACTCCATATAGTGTCCAGATGAGAACGTCCCCTTTTGGTCACAATCATTCAGCCTTGATGGCTGCCTGAAGCCCGAAAACCTTTAGCACAGTCTACAGGTTGAATTTATGGAGGGATTTCATTGTATCTTGGTTGGTTGACTTCATATAATGTCTAGATGAGAACGTCCCCTTTGGACGCAATTGGGAAACTGACGGCTACAGGGGCCCGAAGCCCGAAAACCTTTAGCACAGTCTGCAGGCCATATTTATGAAGGGATTTTAATGTAACTTGATAGGATGACTCATTTTGGAATAATTTCATTGTAATTTTGTTGATATATGTTAACTGTGAGGGCCACATATATTAACTGTGAGGTCATATTAACCCACCCCTCAGATCTTTAGTACAGTGTGCACCTCATATTATTTTTATCATAAACATAGCATACAGGGAACAGAAATGAACATATTCCCAATTATCACAATTCTTGTCTTATTTCATAATCCTTTTATAAACATTGAACATTATCCTTTTCATCAAACACAACACACAAGTTAAGCTACAGTGTCATTGACACTTTCATTTCAATTCATGCGCCAGATTTCAATTTACGGAGTCACACTGCTGTTTGTAACACACACTGCAAGTATGTAATAGCTCTCATCATTTTCATTTAGTACACTATAGCAAACATTAATCTTCACTGTGGTTTCTGATCAAGTCTTGGCTGCCTATTTAGGCAGCCAAGACTTGATCAAAAACCACAGTGAAACCACAGTGAAGATTAATGCTTGGTAATTAAGACTTGAAGTATTAACTTAAGCACTCTACAACAATGATAAATGATAATCATATATATAATACATGTAAGAGTGTCTCTCTCGGTTATTCATCGAAAGAATATCAAAATATGATCTGAGAAGTTACGTACCAACTGAGAAGCCTATTTCTGAGATTTAAGAGCCAGGTCCTCATGCTTCAGAACCAAATACGCACTGGCGCATGCCCAGGTCGGTCCCTGCCAGTTCAATGGCAACAATTAGAAGAGTCCATATTCATTATTTGGGGTAGACCAATCAATATTTTCAATGTGCAGCCTCGGGGCTGCTGGTTGAAAATACTGATTGGTCTACCCCACACATTTACTGAACAGCCATTCTATTTAATCCCATTACAACATATCATGTTCCTGGCTGGAAAAGCGGTCGCTCGGTTTCAAAGGGTTAAGGCATCTGGTTTTTGATGAGTATTCCCTCGAAAATTCATATACTAACATTTTATGGTGCAATTTACTCTCGTCTCTGATTTTGCGGGAGTTGAAAACTGCACCCGTCAATTTTGTTCATTTCCAGCAATGTTTTAGATCACCATGTTTGATTTTTTCGAATTTCACCCAAAAAATTCTGAACATGTTTTTATCAAACAGTAAGTCAATAAGCATATGTGACTGCAGAAGACTGACTTGTGTGTCACGTCATCACTTTATTTCGATTTTTGCTCAACATCTTGAAATCACTGATGGCTGAAACAAAGCGATGAAATCAATTAAAATGTGTTTCCAAGAAAATCAAAATATTTGGCCTTTTGATGGAGGATAATTTTTGCCATCATTTATCAGATACACTTTTATAATACTTGAATTGGTTAAATTCCTAGTTTTATTATGGGTAAAAAATTGCAGCTTAGATTTTGGTATTTTAACATGTACAGGGGTTAAGGTTTAGTCAAAAACAAATTAGTTGCCCTGTTTCTTTTGAAGCAAGCCGAAGGATTTCATCCAATATGTACAGGATATCTTGTAGGCTTGTTTTTGCACCAGATATATTGAAAAATACCCCATTATGAAATATAAAGACTTGTCATAATTTTTTTTTATGTTGTGATGTCACTGATATGATGCTTTTATTGATTGAATTCTCTATCCCTGATGTTATGTTGATTTAGATACTGTGGTGCATGTCTCCTTGTGATGTACAGTCTGCATCAAATTTAGTTTATTTTAATGGCTAGACACTAGAATTTAAGGCAAAGAAATAGGGAGTGACGTTCATCACCTGTTTACAGATTACGCCTAAGTTAACTTTTGTAACCCATTGTAACCTGTTTTCGCAAACTTTCCACAAAATTGTAATTCATATCCTGTCACTTTTTATGACAGTTTATGGAAAAGCTTCATTGATATCATGAACATTTTTATTTTGAAGAGAACTGTAATTTTGGCCATTCATTGCATACTGTTAAGTGTTTGCATTAATTAAAAAATAATATTGTATGTCCAGTCAGTATCTAAGTTCAGCGATCTACCTGCCCACTGCAGTGGTCGGGAAGGTAGCCGCTGTGTTCATATCGCTGAAGTAATCAATATTTGGGTTTCAATCCAACGAATTGTGGATCACATGATCAATAATCAACAGCAGAGGTTGGCCATTTTTATACCCCCACTTTTGAAGAAAATGGAGGTATACTGGATTGCATGCGTCAACCTGTCCGTCCATCCCTCTGTGCGTCTGTGTCCGTCCAAGAATATTCATAACTTTTAATAACTTAAGTAAATTATTATTTTCTATAATATTTGTTTTTCTATAATGTTTGTTGATCACAGGTGTAGTACCCACACTAGTTATTTTTTATTTTTATTTTTTTTCACTTGTTCACTTAGATATTGTGTCCGTCCGAGCCAAATTTTGTCTGTTCAGCCTGTATCTCGGGTATTGAATGTTCTATTGCAATAATATTTGCCGTGAACACTGCTTACGGTATAGACTTTAAAAAAAGGATAAAAAGATATTTTTCACATTCTCCTTTTTAGAGTTATCCCCCTTTTTATACGCCCGTTTTGAAAAAAACGGGTCGTATTATGGTATACCGCTGTCCGTCTGTCCGTCCGTTCATATGTCGTACGATAACTCAAGAACGCTTTGAGAGATTTTCTTGATTTTTGGGTAGGTGATGTATATCGATGGAGGGAAGCTCCCTTTCGTTTAGTGTCGCCGTTCGATTAGTCATTCCAGAGTTATGGGACTTTATTACTTAGAAAATTGTTGATTTTTTACATGTCGTATGATAACTCGAGAACGCTGTGAGAGATTTTCGTGATTTTTGGGTAGGTGGTGTATATCGATGGAGGGAAGCTCCCTTTTGTTTAGTGTCGCCATTCGATTAGTCATTCCAGAGTTATGGGACTATATTACTTAGAAAATTGTCAATTTTTTACACGTATGATAACTCGAGAACGCTTCGAGAGATTTTCACGATTTTTTGGTAGGTGGTTTATGTTGATGGAAGGAAGCTCCCTTTCAGTTCGTGTCGTCGCTCGATTAGTCATTCCAGAGTTATGGGACTTCATTTTTCACATGTCGAACAATAACTTGAAAATGCTTAGAGCAATTTTCATGATTTTTTGGTTGCAAGTATATGTTGATAGAAGGAATCTCCTTTTCGATTTGTGTCGCTGTCCGATTTGTCATTCCAGAGTTATGGGACTTTATTCATCAAAATATAGGCAATTTTCCACATGTTGGACTTTGAGCAATTTTCATGATTTTTTGGTGGCAAGTATATGTAACCTGACAAGTACACATATATACTCATATTGTGTGGTTCCCTCTTGTAATTAATAATGGGCGTATCATGCACTCATGGCGCAGCTGTTTATTTGACTTAGAAATTGTAGGAAATAGACATTATTTGTCTGTTCGGCCTGTATCTCAGGTATGGGTTGTTGGATTTCAGTGAAATATGGCATGCAGTTCGCCTATGACAAAGGCTTCTTGCCTCATTGCATAAAACTTCCAAACACCAAACAATTTACCATACCTTTTGACTTAGAAATTGTTGAAAACTTTTGAAGAAAATGGGGGGGAGGGTGGGGTATTCTAGATTGGGGTTATCGGATTTCAATGAAATATGGCATGCAGTTTTGCCTATGGCAAAGGCTTCTGCCTCATTGCATAAAACTTCCAAACACCAAACAATTTACCATACGTTTTGATGTAGAAATTTTTGGAAATTGTTGAAAACTTTCGAAGAAAATGGTGGGGGGGGGGGGGGGGTATACTGGATTGCGCCTGTTCATCTGTGCATTTGTCCGTCAGTCAGTACGAGAATATTCATGAATAATATTTGTTGGTCATAGGTATGCCCACACAAGGCGGTACACCACGTGGGGGTATGCACCTGACAACAGTCCAGCTGTTGTTCGATTTGGTTGACGGTAAAATGGTATCGCATTTCAATCACCCATTTCCTGACCCAACTAGGAGACGATACTTGCAAAACATTGAAATCTCTGTAACCTCCCCATAACCTAAACGTCTTCACATCTTATTTTGAGTTCTGAATTTCAATTGTTCCAAGCTTGTACTGATACACTCAGGCTTCAAATAGACATATATATATGTTCATTAATTTTTTAAAGGTTCTCTGCTCTGTACGAAGCTTATTTGAGTTTGTATGTTTATTGAAATGGCAGTAGCTCCCACTGAAAGTATCATTTTGTGGTGAACTGATCTTGGAATGTGCAGGCCTGGAATTCTGAAAAATGCAGGAGGGCAAAAAATCGCTCTCCTCAATCAGCTTAGGAGAGCAATTAGCTTTACACAGCATTTTATGTATCCAATTGAACGAACTCATTGAAACTGAAACCAACAGACTACATCAGTGATTTTATTAACTTTACTAAGGTAAAGCGAAATCTCTTAGACATCTAGATGTCTCACTCAACAACCGAACACACACTTGACAAGACCTGTGTGTGTACCCAGACCTGTTGTCCAAGAAAGTCATATGCCTACCACTACCATCTTCAACCCCCCAAGGGGGTTGAAGGTGGTAGTGGTAGGCGTATGACTTTCTTGGACAACAGGTCTGCTTGAATCTACAGTCACATCCTGGTGCAAGTGCTTCAAGTGACAGGATAGTAGTAATGGTAGTATATTATAGTGTCAATATTCCTTGAATAATTACCCCTCAAACTGTCATGTCAGTTGTTGAACTTGAAACTGACAGAAAAAAAAATACTGCTGTGACCCATTTTGCTTCAAATCATTGCAACTGTGTTTGGGTATGGTTGCAGCCATTACCTTTTACCACTAAACCACTTTCAAAATGAAATTACGTGATGTTATGTGACTTCGAAGTTAAATTACATATTTGCTTTACAACAAAAATTTAATGTGAGCATAATACATGTAATCTCAATCATCCCAGACCAAAATATTTAAGAGGGCAATTTTTCGCTCTCCTTAATTCTTTCAGGAGGGCAGTAAGGAGAGCTAAAAAATCGCTCTCCTGAAATTGCCAAGCCTGAATGTGAGTTATGTGACAGTAGATTACCTTCTGTCTTAGGCTGTCGCAACTATCAGTTTTTGTGACTCAATTTTCCTAGTCATCTAATCGCCAGTATTAACAATGGTTAGTTGATTAGGCCACACAAAGTAGATCTTCTGTTTCTCAGGCCATTATCTGTAAAATTGCATGCCGGCGAGCGGTTTTTTATTTTATTTTTTATTTCAGTAATTACTTTTTTGCCATCAAAAGTTCATGTTCTTGGTTCAAGTTTTAGGCCTCATAATCTACAGAATAGCATGGGTGGTGGTGTATTTCATCCCTTGAGTGCAAGAAGACTTTGCAATGCTAAAGCATTGCAAAGCCTTCTTGCACTCAAGGGACAAATTCATCAATTTTTTTAACTTGGGTAAAATATCAGACATAAACCATTTAATTTTTAATTTTTTTAAGTTTAAATTGGTTATAAAAAGAGAGCATGCGGCAGCCAAAAGGACCATGCGGGAGGGCCTGAGAAACAGATTTTTTATCTTTTTAGGCCATAACTGGCTGAATGCTAGAAGTCACTATCATGCTTCTATTGAAAAGTGTACAATCTACTAGGGCTGGGCGGTTTATCGGTTTTTTCGGTTCGGTTCGGTTTTTTTTTTTAAACCGAAACCGAACCGCCGCCTTAACAAAAAACCGAGTCTTTCGGTTTCAACAAATTTCCCAGAATTGGTTAAGTTTATGACCACTCAATCACTTGCTTTCCGCACGCCAAAGGCTTAAATGTCAGGCAAAGGTAAATGCTGTGCCATTTATGCTTACTTCGAGAGGACTGACAACAAATCCCCCCACCCTCCCCCCACAAATAGTGGTAGCAAATTTCTTGTATCTTAAACAATATCTACAGAACCACCAGCAGATGGAATATGAAAAATTAAAAAGTCGTACGTAAAAATCCACACATGCAATTCAAGAATTGTTAAGTAAATTTACTGAACCGGGCATATTCGACCAAAGAGGTATTGCAAGTTACCTGACAATATGTGGTGTAAAAGTATTATAAATTACCGTTGACCTAAAATCATCTGCGTACAGCACGTTGTAAATTAGATTGGTGGTAAACATAAAATTTATTGAGTTTTAAAACCTCCAAGTTCACATGGGAAAAATGACGAGTAAATTATGTTAATTAACCGACCACTGGCACGTTCTCTGAAGTCACATGCTCAGAGATAACGCTGCGCATTGGCAGTTATGTTTTTTGTCAACAATAAAATGGTTAAATTAAAATAGAACACATCCAATTAAATGGATGGCAGGTAACTATTGAAAGTTTTTTTAAAACTTATTGGGAATTGTTTGTATACTATTTGAACTTACTTTAAGGAATCGCGCAGTACTGCAGGTCTGTCAGGTACACACGCTGCATTCCCAATACGAAGATGTTATAATCAGCACATGTCATGACTATATGTATTTTGTAAACACAACAAATCCCAAGATGCAATATTGCAAACTTTCTTTCAACCCCCATTATGCAGCAGTCTCCCCTCTCTTCAAAATCATCAATTGCCTGTCTTGAATAAGATGAAATCAACGCAGGGATAAGCCAAGAGGGCAAAGTAAAGTTGGTAATATCTTTGCCTTGGCACCGCCCATTTCGCCCAATTTCTATGTTTGGGCAGAATCAAAGTAAAAAACGAACATCTACAGTCGAAATTAAGAGAGATATTGTGAAAGCATTGGAGTGAGTTACCAATAAAAGTGATTCGTATATCACGACTTACTTCAACAATAGTTATCAAAATCAGAAAAAATATGATTTGTGTTCCTCTTATTCCACTGTCATTTGAAGCAGGAACCATCAAGAAACACGGGGCACGTCTATTTTCAAGCGATGTGATAATTACCGAAATAAGCACAACAATTGCACATTATCCACCAAAACCAGGATGAGAGCATTGCGACTCCATAAAAAATAAGGAAATGTTGATTTTTGCTAAAATGTAGCTTTTCTTGTGAATTTCTGCATCTTGTCTTGACAAGGTCCCAAATCTCACTGACAGAACAAGGCAGCTCCCACCAGTGGTGGAGCCATGGTTTGAAATCCTGTGGACCATGCTAGTGGAGATTTTTTTTTTGGGGGGGGGGGGAATCTCAGGACTGAGGGTACTGTACTTGTACTGAGGGCAGGAAATCAAAAATAATTTTTTCAAATTTGGGGATGGGAGAAGCAAGTGGGATTTTGAGTGGAGGGGGGGGGGGGGGGGCCTGGTCTCCCTAGATACCTCATGGCTCCACCGCTCCACCACTGTTGCCCACTACAGCAGCCCAACACATTATGTCCATTTGCTGAGAAGAGAGGTGAACACTGATTAACCCGAATGACTGAACTCGCTATATGAACCTCATGACTTGGATGACAAATACAGACAGATTTTATGTGTACATTACCCTCTAAAATGTGGATTTCTACAATATATTATGAAAAACCGAAAACCGAACCGAAAACCGAGTTTTTATACAAAACCGAAACCGAAACCGAACCGAAATGCAAATTTCAAAACCGCCCAGCCCTACAATCTACACATTAGCTTCTTGTTTGCTAGGCAGTGTCAAGAAAAATGTTCATATAAAGTTGCTTTGTTACAATTTATTGAAGAGGTTAAAATCTTGACAAAGTAAGGTGCTCCTTGTTGATGGCGTGTTATCATTGACAGAACATTTACGTGTTACAAATCACCTTTGAAAAATAATTAATTTAGCTCTCTACTAGTTAACCCTTTACCCAACGCAGACGATATCAAAATTTACTGTTTAAATAGCCTTTTTTAATTCTTTTCAACAATTTTCAACAAAACCATATCATGTGGCGCCTCATTGTTTGTTCAATCACTTCCGGGACGACCCGTGTTGTGTCCTTGGGAAAGGCACTTTATCCTGGTTGTCTACAAGGAGGCACGATGACGTCATGTACCAAGGCATACTGCACGTCGATGGTGCACATGTCTTCAACTGCTGTAACTTGGCTTGAGCAGAGCTTGAACTGAGTTAGAATGTTGAGGAGCTGACAGTTGCTTGTCGATGCTTCTCTCTGGGTACTAAAGCTTCCTCCATCCGTAAAACTGTCACCGTCATACGACTAGCCATTGTGAATAAGTATGTGATCTTAAACACCAATAAATAAATTATTTATGTTCTCCCTACCAAGTTATCGTCAGTTAATCTTTCTTCCATCCAGAATAATGAATAGCAAACGACAATCACTGAGAAAATGTTTAATGTTTTTGCTTCCGAAAATAGCTGATGGTCTCTCGATGAAACTAGTGTGACCAACAGTTTGTTGGTGGTTGCTACTATTTCCAAGTACCAACACTTGCACCAGAATATGCTCTAAACTTGAATACTTCAAGTGCATGTGCTTGATGTACATGGTACATATAACAGGGACCGATCAGGACTATTTAAAATACACTCTAGCCTCGGAGCCTATTTTTTCAATTCATGCGCCAGATTTCAATTTACGGAGTCCCACTGCTGATTGTAACACACACTGCAAGTATGTAATAGCTCTCATCATTTTCATTTAGTACACTATAGCAAACATTAATCTTCACTGTGGTTTCTGATCAAGTCTTGGCTGCCTATTTAGGCAGCCAAGACTTGATCAGAAACCACAGTGAAGATTAATGCTTGGTAATTAAGACTTGAAGTATTAACTTAAGCACTCTACAACAATGATAAATGATAATCATATATATAATACATGTAAGAGTGTCTCTCTCGATTATCCATCGAAAGAATACCAAAATATGATCTGAGAAGTTACTCGTCAACAGAGAAGCCTATTTCTGAGATTTAAGAGCCAGGTCCTGACGTTTCAGAACCAAATACGCACTGGCGCATGCCCAGGTCGGTCCCTGATATAAATGAACTGTCACTGAAGAAGCAACAGAATGTTTTTCTTGTCAATTAAATGAAATAATCTCATTTGACTTGAACATATGAGAACATATTTGCCTTTCGTGGCGAGAGAAAATACTCAATTAACTAATCAATAACTACCCAATAGTGAGAATTTGGGTGTTTATTCAAAATCAGTATCTCCCACATGATCAGGGCTCGAAATGTACACCTGTCCACCTGTCACTGACAGCCAGACATTGGGTGGAGACAAGTAAAAATAAATCATACCTGTCACATATGACAGGCCAGTTACCCTTCACCTAACAAATCAGCCAAAACCGACTCCATATTAATATACAAAAATCACCATTCTATTTATTAATTTTTCTCCCCAAAACCATAGCCTATGATCAATGATCCCTCATTGGAATGAGCTCATTGAGCTCATTCCAATGAGGGGTCATAAGCTATGGTTTGGGAGAAAAAAAAAAAATTTTTTTTTCGAAACAACTATTAGGCCAAGGAAAAATAATTTATATTGTCAGGGAACATGCCGGAAAAAAATAGGGTTGGTCGGTCAACAATTTTTTTTCCTCAATTTTTGTGTGTTTTGCATCAGAATTTGTTGGGATTTTTTACCGATTTGGGGAAAACAATTAGAGCCGGCGGTAGAAAATATGGTCGGTCGGGTTCCCTGAACAAATTAATTATTTTTCCCGGGCCCTAGAGCTGTCGTCTGCAACTAGTGTTAGATAATGGGTTAATAACCAGTGAATGATTTGATTCTGAAATCAAAGCATCAAGATCAGGGATAAGCCAACAGTATTTGTTCACTGATGAATGGTATAGCACAACATACCTGTAGTATACATTTTAAACACAACTTTTCACAGTACTGTGTCTGTATACACGTATTCATAAATTCACACAAGCTTCCAGTGTTCAGGTGAAAATTTGTAGCGACAGGTAAGAAAAAAATCCACCTGTCATGTGTGACAGGTAGAAATTTTGGAACATTTCAAGGCCTGCACATGATACTTGCTCAACTCCTGATATGAAATTAAAAAAAAATACAAAAACAACAAAAAATCCTCTACCTACCTTGAAATTTTTCAGCCAACAAATTGGAAAACCACATGTTTATGGGGTGGGGTGGTGGTGGTGGTGGTGGTGGCAGACAGCTGAGTAGAAGATCTTTAAAAAAATTCTTTCCCAATTCCATAGACCAGTTTTGGTTGGATGGATTTGTTCATAGTGTATTTTGTGGTGAAAATGATTAATCTGTGTATGTGTCATGAAATTAGATGTTTACTGCTACTCAAACTGTTTTCTTAGTAAAACAGGCCTCATCACTGTTTTGTTGTTCTTGAGTTGGAAAACAGAGTTTAATATAAATAATTGGCTTTACATGATTTCCGGTCTCTGTGGGAATCAAGGAAAGTACATATAGACATGTTTTTGGTGCACTATAGAATTGGACACTGTACATGTTATGATGTACTGTATTGTACATGCACAGAGGCAAGTGGAGCTATATGATGAACAGCAATCTAAACTATCTAACCCATTACCCAACCTAACAGCAAAAACCAGTCAGCATTCCACACTATCTGCAAATATCACCCTTCAAATTTTAGTATTTTTGCATTATTAGCTCCGCCTGACAAAGTCACCAGAGCTTTTCTGATATCGAGTTGTCCGTCGTCCGTCTGACATCCAGCATCAGCATTTTGTTTGTATGAGCCATAATTTCGTTGCCACTGGATATTTTTTAACAAAACTTTATAACAGTATGTATTGTCAATAGGCAGTGTGCCATCAAACACAATAAGGTCTGTATCCATCAAGGTCAAGGTCACAGGCGACATGGTAAAGGTAACACTCAGGAAAACGTCAACATTTTGTTTGTCCAAGCCATAATTTCTTTACCACTGGATATTTTTTAACAAAACTTTTTAACAGTATGTATTGTCACTAGACAGTGTGCTATCAATCACAAAAAGGTCTGTATCCATCAACGTTAAGGTCACAGACTACCTGGTCAAAATTACACCAAGGTATTTGCCAAATTGTATTATGTTTTCAATTTTTGTCTAATAAACAAAGCTAATGAGCCTTCATTGAACAAGCTCAACAAACTTGTTCCAATGAGGGGCCATAAGCTATGTTTTTGAGACAAAAAAATGATGATGATGTCTCCTATCTGTGTTGGGTAAATTTCCCCAATCAACAACTGCAACGCTTTGGCAATATACGCAAATCTTTGCCAAGTTTTTTTGGTCATGTTTCCCAAAAACGTGCAACATAGATCACATGTCAAATCAACAGGCATGCAATTTTCATGATTTATTAAAATATAGTTGGATTCTTCTAGTGATGTAGCCATGTGGAGCCCTGTCCCAGGCCTTTCCCAGGGAAATTTTTGAAAAAAAAATAAACCTTCCCCTTATCACCCAACCCGACGAATGCGAGAGGGACACCATCTTGATGCCTTTTCCTAACTCCAGACTTCAATCTTTGTGATATGACTATGGCATAAAAATACTTTGCCACCACCCAACTCTCCCCCCCCCCCCCCCCCATCCATCCCCTCCCCCACCCATCCCCTTCCAAAGATCCATGTGTTGCCAAATAGATTCCTGGATACATGCCTGGATTTTACTATTTTCTTTTTCCAATAACTTTTGAGAGAATCCCCTAGGATTAAATATACGTAACTAGTATAGAAAGAAATGAGGCGATATGCACATCTCGATTAATCCAGAGCGGAAGTGCAGTTTATCATGGAAACTTATGAAAGCATCATCAGAATTCGGTGCCTGATCCAATGGAGTCTTGAAATTAAGCCAAGTTGAGCATTGCTAATAATACAACAGGTGGTTTTGGAAACTGTAGTAAACAATGAAAGGTAATCCCTTTGGAGAAGAAATTGCAGTTATTTCCGTTTCATCAGCAGACTGTATTTCAACTTTCACCATTCTTTTAACTTTCATATTTTTATAAGCCCAAATTTTGGGTGCGACTGAATCAAAGGATATAGTCATGTGAAGGATATTTTGGGTTAGGATTGAGGGTGTGGTACCTGGATGTTACTGTTGGTTAATTGAGGTAAAAGAGTTACTAGTATGTCCTGTACATCGTAAGCCATGACAGATACATCAGAAGCAGAAATATGCTACTATTGATGTCCGATGTTTGTTCAGCTGGGAATTGAATGTAACACATCCAAAATTTCTGTCAGAATGGTGTACATGTCCAAATCATCGTTTTTCAAATAGACCATTTGCACTTTCATAGCTGGCAAGAGAGGTTTCTCCATGGCCAATTTTCTTAACCCTTTACCCAACGAATCGCCCACATCCGCCCGCGTAATATGCAAATTCGGCCGTTGAAAAAATATTATTTTTCAAAAAATTTCAACAAAACCATATCATGTGACCCCTTGTTGGAACGAGCTCGTCGAGCTCGTTCCAACGAGGGGTCACATGATATGGTTTTGTTGAAATTTTTTGAAATATTTGAAAAAATGATATTTAAAATAATAAATTTTGATATCGCCTGCGTTGGGTAAAGGGTTAAAAAATTACAGAGAACAGGTTAATTTTGTTCATGTTTTAACATATTTACAAAGGTAGGTTAAGTTACAAATTCAGGATCTTAACATCCAAATGAAATAATTCAGGATCTTAACTGGTTGAGTGCTAGAAGCCACTATGAGGGCTTTGAAAAAAATGAAGGTACTAGAGCAAAATCTCAAGTTTCATATTCAGTCAAACACAAATTTTGTTCAAATAAATTTGTTTTATCACAAATTATTGAAGAGTGCCTGTGGGCACTCTTCAACAATCTGTAGTAAGACAAATTTGGTTAAATAAATTCACACCATCAAAAATAATATAGCACTCATCCAGTTTCGAAATGAAGTAATTCTTCATATTGGATTTGCCACAATGTGTTGCAGTGATTTACTTCGCATTAACACAGTGGCATAACCACAGGGAGTGGGGGCAAGATTCTATATATTGGGTTTGGCACAATGTGTTGCAGTGATTTACTTCACATTAACAGTGGCATAACCCCCCCCCCCCCCCCCACCCTAAACTTTCACCCCCCCCTAAAACTTTCACTTCCCCCCTAAAACTTTTACTTCCCCCCCCTCCCCCCCCCCAAAAAAAAAAAAAATGTTGAATGCAACTTTCACATAACATATAAGCCCAAAAGTGGTCTCCAATATAGGGCTACACATTCTATAAATGCCCCAGATTCGCTCTTAGATCACCGAATTTTGCAAAATTATCTTGGAAGGTCAAGTCCTAACTAGAACGCTCCAGCTGTTACTTCCTTTTTCCACTTCCCTTAAAGGGGAAGTGGGAGGAGGGGGGTAACAACCAGGTGGTCCTAGTTAAGAATAGGGCAGGCCTCCACACCCACATAATGGCCTTCCAAATATGTTTGCACCCTCCAAAAAAGAAGATCCCACCCCCATTGTAGAATAATGGCTTTGTGCATGTATTAGCACCTCTCCTCACTTTTATGTTTTTATTAGCTGCGACGAGCAGCTCTATATGTGGCAATGTCGGTCGGTCTGTCACCAACGAGTTTAAAAAACACCATAACTCCTAAAATACTTGATGGAATAACACCATACTTGGTATGCAAGTGTATCTTCATGATGTCTACACCCTATCAATAGTGCATGTCATTCAGATAATTCGGTCTGTCTTGCCTGTCGGTCTGTCACCAATGAGTTTAAAAAACACCACAACTCCTACAATACTTGATGGAATGACACCATACTTGGTATGCAAGTGTATCTTCATGATGTCCACACCCTCTCAATAGTGCATGTCATTCGGATAATTTCTGTCACATTTATGGACTTGTCACCAACAAGTTTTTTTGTCACCAACGAGTTTTGAAACATCATAACTCCTAAAATACTTGATGGAAGATGGAATGACACCATACTTGGTATGCAAGTGTATCTTCATGATGTCTACACCCTCTCAATAGTGCATGTCATTCGTATAATTTCTGTCACATTTATGGACTTGTCACCAACAAGTTTTTTTGTCACCAACGAGTTTTAAAACATCATAACTCCTAAAATACTTGATGGAAGATGGAATGACACCATACTTGGTATGCAAGTGTATCTTCATGATGTCTACACCCACTCAATAGTGCATGTCATTCGGATAATTTCTGTCACATTTATGGACTTGTCACCAACAAGTTTTTTTTGTCAGGGAGTTTTAAAACATTGGCGTAGCTTCAGAACTGTGACAGTACGCTCCAGTTTTCCAAACATTTCCTGTGAAAACCCCGGGAAGTTAAGCACTACTTGTTTATAAGCTCTGTTTGACTGGTAAAATAGGTAGGACCTGGTAACCAATGCCAGGAATCGAAGTCTCTAAAATGGGCAACATGGGTTTTAACTATAGACTGGATTTTACTTTACCCTTGTGGAACACTGTGAAGTGAATCAGTGCTTGTTAACCGTGGTCACCACTTAAATACTTTGGTTCTACTGGTAAAATAGGACCTGAAAACCAGTGCTTGATCTGGAAGAATCCAAGTGGGCATAAGTACAGTTAAAACTAGAAGTCCTGTCTCGAATTGTGCACTTATCTAGTCTTAATTGCGCGTAGGAATTGCGCGCAATTGCCATATAGAATGGCATCCAAAGCACGGCAGGTTCTCCTGATTGCTCATAGCAAACACAGGCAATGTTTCTGCCAATGGACCTCCGGGTTACCCGGAGGTCCATGGACTGCAACATTGCTTGTGCACAGAATTTGATAGCCTTACTATGGTCATAACGCGTAGA
Source organism: Pictodentalium vernedei (assembly GCA_031216915.1). Lineage (NCBI taxonomy): Eukaryota > Metazoa > Mollusca > Scaphopoda > Dentaliida > Dentaliidae > Pictodentalium > Pictodentalium vernedei. Next base: position 91,622,994 of record CM062295.1, on the reverse strand, counting down.
TTAACGTGCAGATCGACGTGCTATTTGTGAGCTTTTCATGACAGGACTTCTAGTTTTAACTGTATAAAGAATTGCCTGAACATGACTTCATACCTATCTTGTGGTCATGCTATAGTCATGGATGCTGACTGTGACTTTAAACACCTATAAAACATCTGTGTTGGATTCTTTTATCAGGCCCTCAGTTCCACTGAGTTAGATCTCTCCTTGTGTAAAGCCATTGAAGCCTGCTGATCAGATGAAAGTGTGAATCCTATCCTATCTGAGGGATTGAAATATACAAATTTGCAACATAAATTTCTGTTATTGAAGATTTGAAAAATAAATAGAAAATTCTGGGTTTTGTTGTTAAACATACTGGAATGATATAAAAAATAATCTGAAGGTATAAATTGGTCTTTGTCATGTGGACAACATAACATATATTTTCAGACTTTGCTGTATGTAGCAGGTGACCTGGCATAAGAAATGGTATGATAGAGTTTTGTACATAAATAGCAATTATAAGTACACTTTTCAGAAACAGACTATAATTGTGAATAGGATATTACCTTTGACTGAACATATCTAAATTTACATGCTGTTGATATTTTCAAAGATGTTATTTTTCAAGTTCATGCGTCAGTGAGTTTTAACAGGGCTGCCTTCCCCATTATTGTGTGAGACATGCATACAATTTTACTGGATAGACTGATGGTAAATAAATATGTCTGTCATTTGAATGTGTTGTTTCATATAGTTCATAATGTGTTTTCCTGCTGCTTCTTCTTCAGGGCTGAGAAAGTGTAATTGCATCACCATTGTATGATGAGATGAACATCCAAATGTTTCCTGTTGGGTATGGTCAGTTTTGTTTTGTAGGATTGTTTTGTGAAGCTCAATATGCATACAGTGATACTTTATCATGGTGTTGCCCTGGCTGCTGGAAGTTACATTAACCCTTTAACCCTTTACCTAACATGAAAAGCAGATGACACTTGCACAAATAATTCTTGAATAACTAATTTTTTTCATTTTTTGTCTCAAAAACATAGGTTATGACCCCTCGTTGGTACGAGCTCAACAAGCTCGTTCCAACGAGGGGTCATAACCTACGTTTTTGAGACAAAAAATGAAAAAAAATAATGAAAATTAATTGGAGATTTTTTAGAGTAGCGCTGGCCGGTTTTTCCCGTTACGTTAGGTAAAGGGTTAACTAAAACATTTTTCAGGACTTTTAAGAAGAGAACAGTAAACACTCAAGGTTCCTGTGGATTCAAGGGATGGCTTTGAATTTGACCAAGGGCCATTCAAGTCCTTGAAATCCTTGAAAATGGACCAGAAAGCTCTGAAAAGCCTTGAATATTCCTGAAATAAAAATGCTGATAAATTGCGTTTCTATTGCATTACTGGTATAGTTTTGTAAGTCACAGTTCATGAAGGCGTAGTCTTTATTAGGACCCTGCAATCATTAACCCCTCCTCCCACTTCTCTTGAAGGGAAGTAAGTAGAGGGGGCAATGACAGGAGGGTTTGAATTAGGAACAGTGAAGGTGTTGGGGGGGGGGGGGGGAGGTGGATGGGCATTGAAAATCTTTGAGTTTGGCAATTAAACCAGTGAACCAGTCAATCTTTATTGTACGATTACACCTTTATGATCAAGTGTACAGTAGATAATACAGTAACATACATAATCTTTGTTTACAAAACAAGGTTTCAACAATATTTTATGCGTATTGCCATTGAGTGTATGCACACGTGCATACTCCACCCACATACACAAACCCACACCCACCCACACACACACCAAAATATACATATTTGTGTGAAATTCCCTGTTACCCAGTTCTTCATCATCATTATTTATTGGGCATTGCTGTCGACTTGGGGCTGCCAGACTCCCTTTTTCTGTAGCCCATGATACACAAAATGTGCCACATTATTCAGGAATTTTGTATCATCGCACCTTAGAATGAGCTTGAGTTTCTGTGTGTCATCATTGCTGTTACGGAAACTTTCGCCCATATCTAAGTGCCTTAACAAATTCTCTCGCTCCATATTAAGTAAACGACAGTTAAGTAGAAAGTGTGTTTCGTCATCTGCCATCATACATTGCCAGCATACATGGTGGTATCTACCTCGTTCAGTCCCTATGACGGCTTAGTCTGAGTTTAGTTAATGCTGGTCGATATTTCGGGATTATGCATTTCTCAAGGTAAGGTTCTAATATATAATTTTCTTTGAACGTACGGTACCTCCTCAGTTTATTTGAACCATTCCTCCTTTTGTCGTCATATAAGTCAGCATGGATGGAATTCAAGAAGAAGGAGTTGATAGTTTGTCTTTCGAGTGGGTATAGGTCTGATGCGTTTGGTGCAACGAGTTTGTGGCACTTGAAAAATGTCAAGAAATGGCCTTGAATAGCATTGAATTTTATCCCTCAGTCCTTGCCTGCAGTAACCTTGCTGGTTTGCTCATGTGCCTCTAGAGGCAGTGCCAGTCAAGACTTGGCTAGAAATCTGTCTTAAGCTCTTAGAATCTCATGTGTGTAGTAAAAAATTCTATACAATTTCCCAGTCCCTTAACCCCTTGCACTCTGATGTCAAACTGGCAAAGTTTTCAGATATTTTCTATAATGCAGTTTGATATTTAACTCTGTATAGCATGTTTGACAGAGATAAAACACTTTGGGCCATCACTATTATTTGGAAATGAGACAGAGAGTGCAAATGCCATCGCTAACATTAATTTTAACTGAAAATGTACATCAGTATTATTAGAGTAGTGGGAGGGGGGATTCCGGAATAGGTTCTGTCTGTCGTTTGCCATTTCTTGTCATTTTCACATTCAGAAGAAAACCATTCAAAATTTTTTTCTCAGATGTTCATGTAGAATGTTGGGTGACATCATGAATGGGATTGCAAACCAGACCTGTCTAAGTTTTTCTTCAAGAGTTATTGACCTTGTTGGACTTAGAATTTCTTGTCATCACATTAACATTTCTTGCCATCTGATTTCAAAGATAACTATTTAAGATTTTTTTTCCAGATTTAATATATAGCTTTTTAGTGATAATCTCATGAATGTGATTGTGAAGCTGCCAACCAGCTGTGTTCAAGTATTTCTTCAGGAGTTATTGCCGTTCTTGATCTTTCAAATTGAATATTTTGCTTTTTACCTCACCGAAGGGAGCTAAACTTATCACTTGCCGTTCGGCGTTGTGAACATTTTTCAAATGACTTCTCCTCTGAAACCGCCAGGTCGATTTGCTCGAAACTTGGTATGGATGTTCATTACCATATGTCAATTCAAGTTTGTTTTAAATGAAATGGACATGCTCACTTGGGGCTCCATAGGGAGCATAACCCCGATAGCACCCTATGTATATTAGAGAAATTACTAAAAAATCTTCTTCTCCTGCACAAGTGGGCAGAATCATTTGATATTTGTATACAGCATTATGGGGTGGATCTGATTCAAGTTTGTTCAAATCGGCCCCCCTGGATTCATATTTGGGCTCAGTATAGAAGCCCAAATTAAAACTTAGTAGGAATTTTCTTTAAAAATCTTCTTCTTCAGATCCAGCAGTCGGAATGTTTTGATATTTGGCATGCAGCATCCTTAGGGGATGAGATTCAAGTTTGTTCAAGCCATGTCCCTAGGTCCATATTTGGGCTCACTGTGGGAGCCCGAATGATAACTTAGTTCAAAATGAGGAATTTTCTTTAATAATCTTCTTCAGATTCAGCAGTCGGATATTGGGTATGCAGCATGCTTAGGGGGGTGAGTTTCAAGTTTGTTCAAGCCAAGTCCCTGGGTTCCTATTTGGGCTCACTGTGGTAGCCCAAATTATAACTTACCGGTAGTTCGAAATGAGGAATTGTCTTTAAAAATCTTCTTCTTCAGATCCAGCAGTCGGAATGTTTTGATATTTGGTATGCAGCATCCTTAGGGGGGTGAGATTCAAGTTTGTTCAAGCCATGTCCCTAGGTCCATATTTGGGCTCACTGTGGGAGCTTGAATTGTAACTTAGTTCGAAATGAGGAGTTTTTAGCTCACCGAAGGGAGCTAAACTTATCACTTGCCGTCCGGCGTCGTCCGTCCGGCGTCGTGAACATTTTTCAAACGATTTCTCCTCTGAAACCGCTGGTCCGATTTTCACAAAACTTTGTGTGGATGTTCATTACTATATGGCAATTCATGTTTGTTCAAATGAAATGGCCACGTCCCTTAGGGGCTCTGTATGGGGCATAACTCTGATAGCACCGTATGAATTATAGAAAAATTATTAAAAAATCTTCTTCTCCAGAACCAGTGGGCAGAATCTTTTGATACTTGGTATGCAACATTGTGGGGTGGATCTGATTCAAGTTTGTTCAAATCAGCCCCCCTGGATTCATATTTGGGCTCAGTATAGAAGCCCGAATTCGAACTTAGTGCATTTCAGGCAAATTTCTTTAAAAATCTTCTTCTCAAGATCCAGCAGGCAGAATCTTTTGATATTTGGTATGCAACATTGTGGGGTGGATCTGATTCAAGTTTGTTCAAATCGGCCCCCTGGATTCATATTTGGGCTCACTATAAAAGCTCGAATTCGAACTATGTGCATTTCAGGCAAATTTCTTTAAAAATCTTCTTCTCAAGATCCAGCAGGCAGAATCTTTTTATATTGGGTATGCAGCATGCTTAGGAGGTGAGATTGAAGTTTGTTCAAGCCATGTCCCTAGGTCCATATTTGGGCTCACTGTGGGAGCCCGAATGATAACTTAGTTCAAAATGAGTAATTTTCTTTAAAAATCTTCTTCTTCAGATCCAGCAGTCGGAATGTTTTGATATTTGGTATGCAGCATCCTTAGGGGGGGGGGGGAGATTCAAGTTTGTTCAAGCCTTGTCCCTAGGTCCATATTTGGGCTCACTGTGAGAGCTTGAATTGTAACTCAGTTCGAAATGAGGAATTTTCTTAAAAAATCTTCTTCAGATCCAGGAGTCGGAATGTTTTGATATGTGGTGTGCAGCATCCTTGGGAGGAGGGGGGGTGGGGGGGGAGATTCTAGTTTGTTCAAGCCAAGTCCGTGGGTTCATATTTGGGCTCACTATGGGAGCCCCAATTATAACTTAGTTCAAAATGAGGAATTTTCTTTAAAAATCTTCTTCTTCAGATCCAGCAGATGAATGCTTTTGACATTAGGTATGCAACATCCTTGGGGGGGGGGGGGGGGGGGGGGGGGGGGTAAGATTCAAGTTTGTTCAAGCCATGGCCCTAGTTCCTTAAAATTTTGTCTCAAGACTTCATTCCTTGTAGTGTTGATGAACCATGTCTAACTGAAAGTGACCTCCAAATACTTCTTTGAACCACTTTGGCCGATGAGCGATTAAGGCTCCTTGGGGCCTCTTGTCTTAAAAAATCTTCTTCTTCAGATCCAGCAGTCGGAATGTTTTGATATGTGGTGTGTAGCATCCTTATGGGGGTGAGATTCAAGTTTGTTAAAGCCAAGTCCCTGGGTCCATATTTGGGCTCCCTGTGGGAGCCCGAATTATAACTTAGTCAATATGAGGAATTTTTCTTTAAAAATCTTCTTCAGATTCAGCAGTCGGAATATTTTGATATTTGGCATGCAGCATCCTTAGGGGGTGAGATTCAAGTTTGTTCAAGCCAAGTCATTGTGTTCATATTTGGGCTCACTGTGGGAGCCCGAATGATAACTTAGTTCAAAATGAGGAATTTTCTTTAAAAATCTTCTTCTTCAGATCCAGAAGATGAATGCTTTTGATATTTGGTATGCATCATCCTTAGGGGGGTAAGATTCAAGTTTGTTCAAGCCATGTCCCTAGTTCCATAAAATTTGTCTCTCATGACTTCATTCCTTTGTAGTGTTGATGAACCATGTCTAACTGAATGTGTCCCCAAATACTTCTTTGAACCACTTTGGGTGGTGAGCGATTAAGGCTCCTTGGGGCCTCTTGTTTGTGATTATATCATAATTGGCTTGTGAACCAGCTGTGTCTAAGTATTGTTTTGCACATTATTGCCCTTGTTGGACTTATGTGTTTGATTATTAGCCATCCCATGACATTGTACTTGTTCCAGGTGGGCATTTGCTGCTCTCCATACTTTCAGATCAGGTGGTCCACAGATGGTGACTGCTGACCCCAGAGAGTTCAGCTGTACTTGTTTACTGTGGTGAACAAGTTCTGTTTGGTGAACACGTTCTGCTTTACTGGTAAATGTATAATAGGACAGGTGATCAATGTCTGGTATGGAAGTCCTAGACATTTGGCAGCATAGGTATAAAAGATTGGCTGAACTCGACGTGTACATGTGTTGTGGTCATGATATTGCCATTGATGTTGAAAGTGACCACGAGTAAACAAATTTTAACTTCACTTGATTGGATGCTTTTTGAAAGTTTTTCTAATTATTGTTATGGAACTTGGCTCAGACATAGTAGTGTGTGATGGGTGGGTGTGTCAGGCACTTTTTCATTTCTGACCACCCCTTTGGGCAAAAACCCACTCCTTTGACCCTTTACCTAGAGAATCGACCACCTTCCCCAACGTCATTTACAAATTGAGAATTTAAATCTACATTTATGTCATGAGCATAAATGTCTTTATGGGAGATACGCAAAGTTCAATCAAAGGTAAAGAAGATAAGAAAGTTCAACAGTTCGAGTTACAGATGGGACAGAAATCAAGTCACGGAAAATTCCCCTTTTGAATATTTAAATTTTGGCATCTGATTGACGTATAATGTACTTCAAAATCCCTGGCAATTGTCAAATTCCAGGCATTTCCCTTACCAATGTTGGCACCTCCACAAAACTAGAACAAACTATACCCCCCATTGTTTCGGCTAATTGAGTCCCGCGAAATTTCAGGAATGCCCATTGGTCAATTCTTGGACCCGTCTGAATATCGCAACACTGTGGCAGCATTCTCCAGCTTTCTGTGGAAGGGACAAGTTGCCATTTTTTTTTGGCGTTGTGCTTCTTTTGTGAATTTCTCGCACGGATTCGTTTTGGATCTGCTCCACCACGGTAAGCTCTGTATCGTTCAATTTTTGATTCCATTACAATGTCTCCTCGTACCCCCCACAAAATTTTACTTTTGGGTCATAGTTTTGTAAGGCGTTTTCGTGAATTTATGGACCGCCACCACGTGAATTGTCGGACGGATCTGGGTTGTCCTGATTGCGATGTCCGCTATCTAGGTCTTGGGGGGTTAACCATCGACAGGGCGTACGATGAGGGGCTGGGAGTCTTAGGCCTTTTCCACCCCGATGCGGTCATTATTCAGCTCGGTGGAAATGATCTTGCCTCTGTTTCGGCTGACCCGGCTGGGGTGGCTTCCCGGCTGTTCGAATTTCGCACTCTCCTCCACTCATCGTACGGTGTCAAGCTCGTCGTTTTGTGTTCGGAATTCTGGCGGAACGATGACGTGTATAATTCCAACTTGTGGGAATTCAACGTCCGACTGGAAAACCTGTGTATCCGACCGCCATACTTAATGTTTTGGAAGCACCGCCGTTTCAACCCATCGCCCAGGCTTGTTCGCCGGAGATGGGGTACATCTCTCTCGGTGTGGGTAATAGGCGTTTCTATTTTAGCCTGCGGGGTGCTATGCTCAGTGCCCGTCGCCGTCTGACCTCGTAATGTCTTGGGTCTCTGTTTATCAGCACCTTCAACACCCCCCCCCCCCCCCACGCGCAAACAAAAAAAACAAAAAAACAAAAAAACAAAAAAAAAAAAAAAAAAAACTACGGACGCGTTGTGGGGGGGGGGGGGGGGGGGGGGGCTGGGCTTGATTGACTCTGAAAATTTTGAATAGCAATTTACTATTCACCCTGGTACATTGATTCACAGTTAATCCAAAAGCACTTGAAACTCATAAATCTTGAATAGCAAAATTCAGAAATTGGCGAGCACAGGGCTATGCTATTCCAGTTAAATTGCGCCCTGGGGGCGCACTTGCCCCAGGTCTACCCTTTGCGTTGCTTATTAGTAGCCTGCCAGTGGGCACTCAGCCCGATAGCACATGCTGTTTCCTGGTCCGTGCCATGACCAGGGTTTCCTATCACTGTTTACTGCTTTGCCCCCACCCCCCCCCCCCCCTCCCGGGAGCATTGGCTCTGTTTATATTCCACTGGATGCACAAAGGCTAAGGTCACCCAATGGTTTCGCTTGCTTTTTCCTTGCCCAGATTGTTAGCTTGTGTCGCCCTCCATGGCGTACCGGTCTCTGCACCTCATCACTCCGGGGCGTTGCCCGATACCACTTGCAGTCAGGGCCGTTCTGGCTTGCCTGCAGTCAGGGCCGTTCTGATTTCCCTGCTTATCTCGCCCTGATCCCCCACGTTCTCAAAATTAATTTTGTTTTGTTTTGTTTTTGTTTTTTTTTTTTTTTTTTTTTTTTTCTCTCAGCAAGCTTATTCGATGCCCCACAGTTGCCCTTCCAGTGCCTTGTGGGAGCCTTTTGTCTACCTTGCCCTGTTGGCGGCAGTTACCTGGACTTTGTTTTTTCAGGGTGACCGTTTGTTTGATCAGGCCGGTGTGTTGGTCTGGTCCTTGGGGGAGGCCGGCGAGTTGGGCTCGGTCCTCTTGTATCTGCCCCCCCCCTTTTTTGTGCACTCCGTTTCCTTTCTGCTCCCTTCCTCTGGGCTATGCCCGTTTCCACTCACTCTGTACATGCTGGGGAAGCTTTGGGTGGGTGTCTTTTACGTTAGCCCCATCCCAGCACGTGGTGCTGCGCGCCCCACACTCACACCTTCCCATCCTGGGTCGGGCATGCTGGTGGGGGCATATTATGCCCCCCCCCCCCCCCTGGTTTTCTGCTTCCATATTTCCTTGCGTTTTATCTATCTTACCTCGGGCATGACATGCATATGCACATATCAAGGAACTCCACCACCACTCCACAAACCACCCCCGCGGATACCAGAATGGAAACCCTCCTTTGGTTTCTACTATCGCGCTGTTGGGTATGCTGTTGAGGGTATTTGTATTTTCTTTGGTTCACTCTGTTTCCTTTCTTTTCAGATGCCTCCCAGAAGACGTAGGGCTGCTGCTACACGCCAAAGTCTGCGACGTGCAATTGTTCTTTCTGCCCAGACTGGGGATCACTCTGGCCCTTCCACCATAGCGATACCGCCGTCTCAGTCGGACTCTGTCATTTCGGCCTCAGTTCTCAATCCACAGCTCTCTGCTGTCAGTACACAGCCTTCACCAGACGTCATTCCTTCATTGCATTCCGCTCCCGGGCCCAGACAAGACATTTCTGCCCTTGCACCCACTACAGCTCAAATTCGGACCACTACCCGCCGTGCCAGTTCTCGTGCCCGGGGGCGAGCCAGAGAAACTTCACGTCAACCACTTGCTGTGTCTCCTCCAGTTTTGGAGACACCTATGAATATGCAGCCTCAAACATCCAGCCTAGGCGAGGGTCTGCAACCACAGTCCTCCAACCAGCGACCTCAGCACTCCACCGACCAGATGTCTTCCGATGCTTTAGTCTCCATACAGCAGTCAGTTAACCAGTTGGCGGAAACAGTGAATCAGTTACGCCGGGACCAGGCTTCGTCGGCCATTCGCATTGAACAACCACCTGTACAGGATGCCCCATTGGGGGAAGTTTTGCCAGACACTGCCATTCCTTCTGCACCGCTCCCACAACCAGGTCAGAGTATTTCTATGGTCACCTCTCCTCCGGCTTTCACCTCATGTCCTCCTACCTGTGAACTTTCTTCTTCTCTGTCACCTTCTCTCTCTCCTGTCCTTGATGCATCTCTCCCAGTGTTTCATTCTCTTGCTACCCCATTGGACGCCTTTATTCCATTGGCCATTAAGGAGAAAATTTGGGATGACCATTTTATACATATGGACGTATTGTTAGGAAAGGACCACCACCAACCAGCCTCAGTCCTCACCTTAGGGAACCTTGATTCGGGCACCCCGTCTTTGTGTGTGGCCCACGCTCCAAGCCGTCATCACCTCAGCTTGGACCAGTGGACCACAGCGTTCTATACCTTTGTCGCCATCTACTCGCAGCGACATGCTACTCAGTCTCCCCATCTCATGCGCTATTTGGTAAACATCAGGGCGCTGGCCCTGAAGGGCTCAGACTGGTTCCTCTATGACGAACAGTTTCGCGCCCTGCGGGAATCGTTAAAGTTACCTTGGAACATGATCCACTGGGAGCTGATGGATCAGGTTGCCCCACGCCAGACCCCTGCCCGCTTTCAAAACTCCCGGGCAGGCAATTTTCGGAATTCCCAGGGATATGGGCGGGTCAACAATTTTCGCGTCCCGTCCGGAGAGTGTTTCAAATTTCACAAAGGCCAAACCTGTCGTGCCTCCTGTCCATTCCCACACCGTTGTTTCCTCTGCAAGCGCCAGCACCCTGCAGTCTACTGCTGGTCTCGCCGTTCCTCCTCCTCTGGTTCCCAGGTTTCTCAACCAACCCCTCCCCTCACCGTGCCACAGGGCGGCAGGAAACAATCTGCCCCTGCCAACCCCCATAAAGCTTGATCGCTTGGAACATCATCTTGGCACCATTTGCCATCCCGATGCAGATTTTCTACTGGAAGGTTTCCGGCATGGTTTCCGGCTGGGTTTCTCAGGTACCCTGCCCGACCAGCCTTTCCCCAACAATTTAAAGTCAGCTCTTGATCAGCCAAACACAGTCCTGACTAAGCTTCGGCATGAAATCGATGTTGGGCGCATTATGGGCCCCTTCTCCGTTCCACCCTTTCGTCACTTCCACTCCTCTCCGCTGGGTCTAGTGCCCAAGAAAGTTCCCGGCTCCTTCCGTTTAATCCACCATCTTTCGCACCCGCACGGGTCTTCAGTCAATGACGGCATCCCCACGGCATGCTCGGAGGTCTCATATTCGTCCATCCAGGATGCCATTGCCCATCTTAAGCACTGGGGTCGGGGCAGCTTCTTGGCGAAACTGGACATAAAGGATGCTTTCCGTCTGCTCCCCATTCACCCTGACGACCACTTTTTACTGGGCTTCCATTGGGACGATGCTTTCTACTATGATCGTTGCCTCCCCATGGGAAGCTCTTCCTCTTGTCAGCTGTTTGAACGTTTTAGCTCAGCTTTGCATCACATTGTGGCTCACCATACATCTGCATCGCTGGTGCATTTCCTGGATGATTTTTTATTCATTCACCGTTCCGAAGAGCTATGCCAGTCCAGTCTTCAAACATTTAAAGACATTTGTGCAGATATTGGCATCCCTCTTGCGGAGGACAAAACGGTCCTCCCCACTAGTTGCATTGTCTTTCTGGGTATTACCCTCGATTCTACCTACATGCAGGCCCGGCTACCCATGGACAAACTGGTCCAAGCACGTGCCCTCATTGCCAACATGCAGCATCGCAAGAAAGTCACTCTCCGGGACCTGCAGAGCATTATCGGTTTTCTTAACTTTGCCTGCACTGTCATTCGGCCAGGACGAGCCTTCCTGCGCCGCCTGGTCGACCTTACCAAAGGCATCAACAAACCCAACCACCACATCCGCCTCAATGCGGGTGCCCGCAGAGACCTATCTGCATGGCTTGTTTTCCTGGCCCAGTTTAATGGAACATCGTTCTTTCTGCATGACCAATGGTGCTCCAGTTCCACCATCTCCCTGTTTACTGATGCATCCTCTACATTGGGGTTCGGGGCAATATTTGGTTCTCATTGGACGTACGGCCAGTGGCCTGAGCTTTTCAAACTACTCCCTATTTCTGTCCTTGAACTTTATCCTATTGTGTTGGCCGTCAGTTTGTGGGGTCCACACATGTCCAACCACTGTGTCCTCTTTCACACAGATAACGAAGCACTGGTGCCTATCATTAATGGCCAGACGGCAAAGAATAAACAAATTATGGCCTTAGTTCGCACCCTTGTTATTCACTGTCTTAGACATAATATTGTTTTCAAAGCTCAGCATGTACCTGGGAAAGATAATATTCATGCAGATGCTCTCTCTCGTTTACAGGTCCATCTATTCCGAGAGCGGTACCCATCTGCCAACAGCCAGCCTACACCTATCCCCCAACACCTGCAGCCAGCCGCCTTAATCACTTGATCCCCCACCTATTGCAGGCATCATTAGCGCCCTCTACTCGCAGGACCTATGATCAGGCACTGCGGTGTTTTCATCGGTTTTTTCGCTCCACTTTTCTATGTGCCCCTCTTTTTCCACTCCGCCCTTATGAAATATCCCTCTTCATATCTTGGATGTTTTCAGAAAATTTTAGTCACAGTTCCATGTGTACATACCTTTCTGCCATTGCCTATGTGCACGAAATCAGGGGCTATCCTGACCCTTCCAAAAGCACTTTGCCTACAAAACTACTGCTCGGCATTCGGCGTCTACGCTATACCCCAGATGTCCGCCTGCCCATAACACTACCAATTCTCACCTCCCTCCTGTCAGCACTGCCTCGCTTAGGCATCTCCTGGTATGAGGTCCTCCTCTTTCGGGCTATGTTTTCACTTGCCTTTTTCGCTCTCCTTCGGGTGGGAGAAATTACTTCGCAGGCGCCGCCACATATCCTCCATTCTTCCTCCCTGGTCTGGGATACCCAGGGGATTGTCTTGACGATGACCCATTTTAAACACCATCACTCAGGCCCTCCTTTTACTCTACGAATAGGTCCCAAGCTGCCGCGGGCCATTTGTCCAGTGGCAGCTCTCACTGCCTTCCGGAATGTCCGTCCTCCAGTTCCTAGCCCTTACTTTGTGACCCAGAGGGGCCAGTCCATCACACGCTCCTTTTTCACCAGAATCCTCAAGAGTTGTCTTTTGGCTAGTGGTGTGGATGCCTCCTTTTACACATCGCACAGCTTTCGTATAGGCGGTGCATCATACCTCGCTAGTCACCAGCATTCCGACGCTCAGATTCGGCAGATTGGGCGTTGGTCTTCGAATGCTTTCCGGCTATACCTGCGTCATATTCCCTGTGCTTAAGGGATTTTTTCCTCTGGGGTTTGCGGGTGGAGCAGCCGCAGTGAGCGAGGGTGCTACTCGCTCACGGCAGCTTGTGGCATGTATTTGCTCCACCTTTGACAAAATTGGACATATGTATATATATAAGCTCACATCAGTAAGGGGCGGAGCATTTTGGGCTCCAACATTGTAATTGTTCTGGGTCAAGCCTTGGTGGGCATCCTGGGCCCGTAAGCTGACCTGCTTGAAAAAATTCTAAATAAAAGTTTGGCCACCACACCCGGTGGCCCTGATCAAACATCACCCACGTGTTTTGTGCATTTTGTCAAACAAGCTTAACCCCAGAGGGCATCATTGGGGGATTTTACATGTATGGTGTTGCGTATCCTACCATAAATCTACATTTATGTCATGAGCATAAATGTCTTTATGGGAGATACGCAAAGTTCAATCAAAGGTAAAGAAGATAAGAAAGTTCAACAGTTCGAGTTACAGATGGGACAGAAATCAAGTCACGGAAAATTCCCCTTTTGAATATTTAAATTTTGGCATCTGATTGACGTATAATGTACTTCAAAATCCCTGGCAATTGTCAAATTCCAGGCATTTCCCTTACCAATGTTGGCACCTCCACAAAACTAGAACAAACTATACCCCCCATTGTTTCGGCTAATTGAGTCCCGCGAAATTTCAGGAATGCCCATTGGTCAATTCTTGGACCCGTCTGAATATCGCAACACTGTGGCAGCATTCTCCAGCTTTCTGTGGAAGGGACAAGTTGCCATTTTTTCCCTCCACCGCCCCATCGCCACCAGAACCTGGTCTCCTCTGCTTTTGGTTTCTCACTGCCAGTCACGCTTACTGCCTTTTCCCCTGTGCTTCACCAGTCTTCCCAGAATATGATGCCTGCCAGTTCGGTGGGGAGGTTGGCTACATACTCAACTGTGCGAGCCCTGAAGATTGTATTCCTGCCGTTTCCTGAACAACGTGGGCCAGACTACAGATTCCTCTGATGCATACCACTGGATACATGGGTCGCCGTTTTGATCGTCACTTCTACATGTACTTCTAACCCCCTCGCCTCGGAAGCTTCAGGCGGCACAGTGATTGCGGCTTTTGCAGATGGGTGTTCAACACGGTGCCTTTGGAACTCAGCTCCCTGTATTTTGGGCGGGGATGCATATATATGTGTATCTCGGTTCCCGGCTACCCAGCTGAGTGCTTCAGGGATATTCCACTTACTGTGGGTTTGGTGTACCTCTGTAAGGCATTTGACTCAACTCCCTGCATTTTGGGCGGGGCTGTATATATTCACAGGTAACTGTAATGTGCTATTCCATGTTTTTCGGTAGAACCCTGCATGCTGGGCGGGAGTTCTTTAGGACATTCAGGTGTGTAGCTGTAGTTTTTTTTTTTTTTTTTTTTTTTTTTTTTTTTTTTTTTTTTTTTTTTTTGCCTATATCTTCTGAACCTTGTGACTCTCTCACCCTGCATTCTGGGCGGGGATATATATATATACACAGGTAATGACGTTTGTTTTGCTTCGACCTTATACTTGTTGCTGTAGTACCCTGCATGCTGGGCGGGGATTTTTCAGACTTTCATTTTTTCTTTTTCTATTCATTTCCCATATTCTCTCTGTTTCCCTGCATCCTGGGCGGGGCCATTGTCTTTGTGTACATGTAGCATTAGTTAATTTTCACAACTTTGTACTCTGTGTTTCCAATGTTCATCATTGTGAGCTTATATATCGATATATGTCCATGTGTGGCATGTATTTGCTCCACCTTTGACAAAATTGGACATATGTATATATATAAGCTCACATCAGTAAGGGGCGGAGCATTTTGGGCTCCAACATTGTAATTGTTCTGGGTCAAGCCGGCATGTATTTGCTCCACCTTTGACAAAATTGGACATATGTATATATATAAGCTCACATCAGTAAGGGGCGGAGCATTTTGGGCTCCAACATTGTAATTGTTCTGGGTCAAGCCTTGGTGGGCATCCTGGGCCCGTAAGCTGACCTGCTTGAAAAAATTCTAAATAAAAGTTTGGCCACCACACCCGGTGGCCCTGATCAAACATCACCCACGTGTTTTGTGCATTTTGTCAAACAAGCTTAACCCCAGAGGGCATCATTGGGGGATTTTACATGTATGGTGTTGCGTATCCTACCATAAAAAAAAATATTTAAAAACATTTTAACAATACCATGTGTGACTCCTTACTGGAACGAGTCTGTCCACCTTATTCCAGTGAGGGGTCACATAATATGGTCCAGCTAAACATTTTTCAAGAATTGGGGAAAAAAATTTAAAATAACAAAAATTTTGATACAGTGGAGCCCACTTAATTGGATATCTCTTAATTGTATATCCCTGTTAATTGAATATAATTTTCAAACACAAAACCATTTACCATACCTTCAGAAAAAATTTGATCTGTTAATTGCATATGAGTTGTAGAGTAAACTCCTGTTAATTGTATATAAATTTTTGTAATATGTCAAAAAAATGACTCTGACAGGCACCAAATTCCCCTTATCAACCTTTTTGGCCTCACTACATCCAATACAGACATTTATTCTATTATATCTTGTTTGACAGAGCTCTATGAGCTCTGTCAAACAAGATATAATAGAATAAATGCTCAGTTTACCTCCCGAACACAGGAAACTGACCAAATCCCTGTTAATTGTATACTCCTGTTAATTGAATAATTTTCACTGGCAAAATGGATATTCAATTAAGAGGATTCTACTGTATATGTTTTCTGTGAATGGCTAAAATTTATTTGGGGGGGGGGGGGGGGGGGAGGGGATAGGCCAAATAATACAATGCAACAATACACCAGGAATTATAAGCTGTAGCATTCCAAGACTTCAAACTAATTAACCCTTTACCCAACGCAGACGATATCAAAATTTATTATTTTAAATATCATTTTTTTTAAATTTTTCAAAAACTTTCAACAAAACCATATCATGTGACCCCTCGTTGGAACGAGCTCGACAAGCTCGTTCCAACGAGGGGTCACATGATATGGTTTTGTTGAAAATGTTTGAAAAATAATATTTTTTCAAATGCTGAATTTGCAAATTACGCAGGCGGATGAGGGCGATTCGTTGGGTAAAGGGTTAAACTTCACTTTCCGAGAACTGATATGTAAACAACATAATTCAACATCACTGTGGGAACCCCGGGAGGTGAAGCAGTGCTTGTTTACTGTGGTAAACAAGCTCTGTTTTACTGGCAAAATAGGACACGGTCACCAATGCTTGGGGTGGAAGTCCTCAAAAATGGGCAACATGGGTATAAACGATTGACTGAACTTGGCTTTATCTTCATGTTGTGGTCATGATTAGCCAGCCATTGTGCAGAAATATGTGACCTTAAACACCAATAAATAAAGAACATAATTCAACAAACTTGAAAAGCCAGTAAAGCTACTCGCTGTCTTTTAGCTTGTGCATACCACAGAGAATCATCTGATTGACTTACGATTGCTCCATTGAAGTTGTGTTTCATGTATTATACTGAACTTTAATAAATTGATTATTGCTGCGAAAAACGTATTTGAAAAATCGGGTAATATTTTTGTATTCCCTACTCAATGTGCACCATTGGAGTGAACAGATGTTCATTGATGTTTTTTTCTGAAAAAGATTTTCCTGATGCTATGATTCAACAATAGCGTGCTTCGCTTCAATTGGTAGCGAGCAGTATACTGTACGCCTCCCATTTTCAAAATCGAAAGACTGGTTGTTTGTATGAAAGTTTTGTTTACCTGGTTTTTTATCGCAGTAAAAAGTGATTAAAGTCAGAATTAAGCCCTTAACCCTGCATACAAATTATAAAAATTTGTGTGCAGAGTTGAGGGCATAATTATAAAAATTTATTTTTTCAGTCATGTTTGACTCAACTTGACAAAATTTTAAATTTTTAGCTCAACTTGGGCGAAGTCAAATTTGATCTTATGCCATGGCCAGTCATCCGTCTGGCCATATGTCCGTCAACAGTTCAATACGGCTCGGGCTAGAGGCCGTATTTATGAACCGATCTTTACGAAACTTCTTGGGTACCTTTGTTATGACCGTGAGACGAGAATGAGTGTTTTTGGGTGCGATCCGAAATTCAAGTTTGCCGCTGGCAGCCATTTTGTACAAAATAAGGTGCAATCAGATTTTTGCGCAGAACTTCCATATGAAAGTGCTGATTTGAATAATTTTTTGTGTGAATGTTTAGTACCATGGGATACATCACATATAATACCTTTTTTTTTTCTCGTGCAGAAATTATGCAAATTAGATGAACTTTGATTTTTTCAGTGCTACTTACACACAGTAAGTACACATGTCAATACGGCTCGTTGTAATTATCAACCGATCTTCACGAAACTTCTTGGGTACCTCTGTTATCACCTTGGGATGAGAACGAGTGTTTCTGAGTGCGGTCCAAAATTCAAGATGGCTGCCAGTAGCCATTTTGTACCGAAATTCGGTGTAATCAGTTTTTTGTACACAACTTCTATATGGCTCAGGCTAGAGGCCGTATTTATGAACCGATCTTTACGAAACTTCTTGGGTACCTTTGTTATCACCGTGGGATGAGAACGAGTGTTTTTGGGTGTGGTCCGAAATTCAAGATGCCCACCACAGCCATTTTGTACCAAAATTAGTGCAATCAGTCTTTTGTACAGAACTTCTGTATGAAAGTTCTGATTTGAATAAATTTTTTTATGAATGTTTAGTAAAATGGAATACATCACATACAGAACGAGTGTTTCTGGGTGCGGTCCAAAATTCAAGATGGCTGCCAGTGGCCATTTTGTACCCAAATTAGGTCCAATCAGTTTTTTGTAGCTCTAGCTCAGGCTAGAGGCCGTATTTATGAACCGATCTTTGTGAAACTTCTTGGGTACCTTTGTTATCACCGTCGGATGAGAAGGGGTGTTTTTGGGTGTGGTCCAAAATTCAAGATGGCCGCCAGCAACCTTTTTGTACCAAAATTCGTGCAATCAGTTTTTTGTACAGAACTTCTGTATGAAAGTTCTGATTTGAATAAATTTTTGTAGGAATGTTTAGTAACATGGAATACATCACATATAATACAGGTTTTTTTCTCGTGCAGAAATTATGCAAATTAAATGAACTTTGATTTGTTCAATGCTACTTATACACAGTAGGTGCACATGTCAATACGGCTCGGCTAGAGTCTGTATTTATGAACTGATCTTCACGAAACTTCTTGGGGTACCTTTGTTATCACCTTGTGACAGGAACGAATGTTTTGGGGTGCCTTTGTTATCACTGTGCTATGAGAACAAATATTTTGGGGTTCAGTCAGACCCACTCTGGGACTCAAAGATTTCTTTTCTAGTTTAGCATCTGACTGTCGCCCACCTTTACAATACTTTACCTACACATTTGTTACAGGCTACAGTCAGCATTTATGTACAAACCGTTACAATACTTTACATGTACTTTTGTTATCAGGCCATCACCTAGATGTTTGGCATTGCTGTGTCACATACTATACATTTACATGCCTTAAACAAGTTGAGTTACAGTGTCATTGACACTTTCGTTTATATTCATTGTGATATTCATTGTGATACTTTTATAAAACGATATGTATTGAATTGTGTCCAATGTTTCGTTATTCAAACGTATCGTGATAAATCATTGCAGCCATAATTGGAATGAGCTCGACCCTACTCATTCCAATAAGGAGTGCCAGGATATGGTCTTGCTGAAACGTTTAGAGAAATGTACTCTTTTTCAACTGCTTAATTTGAAAACAAGGCGGGCAGATTCGTTTTGGTTAAGGGTTAAAGAAGATGATGTTGTTTGCCCTTAAACTGAGACACTTACTATGCCCCATTGGTAATTTTTGGTTCTATGACAACCCAGTTGAAGATAATTTTTGTTTGAATGGGGACTTGAGTGATTGGGAATTTGCAGTTGGAGTTGGCAAAGTTATGCACAATTAGCACAAATGCCATTGGGAAAATGTCCAGTATTTGGCCCCTGTAGACACCGAAAAGAAGGGACCCGGTCAAAGTCCTGCATGGCAAAATCCCTCCCCCCCCCAACCCCTCCTCAACGAAATGCCTGCCTTACAAAATCACTTTCTGACAAATTCCTCTTTATACACAGAAATCACATTTTCAGTAGTATCTGAGTTGAACAAACAGTAGTCCAAAGTTTTTTGGTAACTCATTGTTTAAGGAATTGGACTTCAAACCGAAGGTTCCTGGTTCAATCCCTGCCAGGGGTAACTGCATTGTATCCTTGGGCAAGCACTTGATCCCAATGCCCATGTGGGGGCACGGGGTCACTGTGTACTGAGGCCAGACCTTTAGATCAGTCTAATTTGGGCACAATGGCAAATACAGTTAAAACTAGAAGTCCTGTCATGAAATGCGCTCAAATAGCACGTCGATTTGCGCGTTAATCTACGCGTTATGACCATAGTAAGGCTATCAAATTTTGTACATATGGCCTGTGCACAAGCAATGTTTCAGCCAATGGACCTTGACCTTTGACCTGGTGAGTCCAAAATAAATAGGGTTCTCTCTCACGAAGACCAACCTACATATGAAGTTTCATGAATGTGGGTTGAACCGTAGTCAAGTTATCATTCGGAATCCTTAACCAATTGTTTACAATTTACTATGTACAAGGTCACTGTGACCCTGACCTTTGACCAAGCAAGTCCAAAATTAATAGGGTTCTTCCTCTCACCGATACCAACCTACCTATGAAGTTTCATGAACATGGGTTGAATCATTATCAAGTTATCATCCGGAAACCAATTGTTTACGCCCGCCATTTATCAAACTATAAGTCGAGTTTGACTTCGTCACAACTCGACTAAAAATGTGATTTTCCATAGGCTTTCTTTCCATGGTAACTATGAGCTGCAATGGTGACCATGTTTGCAACATTACATCAACATTACATGGGGATCATTGGTAGAAGGTGTCCCAGTCCTCAATCACGTGAAGTTTCAAAACATTTGAATCCATCAAACAGAATCACAGAATGTCTCTGGTGGCCATATTTTTCAACCAACCTGAACAAAAAGAGGATCATTTGTGGAGGGCCTCCTATAACCCATTCCTGCCAGGTTTTGGTTTACGTTGGCTCAGTAATTCCAGAGAGAAGATGAAAATGGGATTTCCCATAGGGTTTTTCTATAGTAACTATAAACTGCAATTGTGGCCATGTTTGCAACAGGATAACATGAAATGAGGAATGTTGGTAGAGGGTGTCCCAGTCATCAACCTTGCAAAGTTTCAAAACATTTGGCCCTGTGGTTTCAGAGGAGAAGAGTTTTCAAAATTGACCGATCAGAATCAAAGAATGCTTCTGACGGCCACGTTTTTCATCCAACAGGAATAAAATGAGTAACAGTTGTAGAGAACCTCTTATAGAGCATGCCTGCCAAGTCTGATTCACATTGGCTCAGTACTTTCAGAGATGATGAAAATGTGATTTCCTGGAGTTTCTATAGTAACTGTAAGCCACAATTGCAGCCATAATTGCAACCTGATGAAGATTAAATGAGGATCATTGGTAGAGGGGGTTACAGCCATCAGTCACATTAAGTTTCAAAACATTTGGCCTTGTAGTTTCAAAGATTTCTTGAAAATGCACACATTTATGAATTCTAATTTCAACACAAAAATCAGTAAAAGAAGGTTAAATATTTTGAAAATTACAATTTTTTTTTCAAGACAGTATTCTCTTTTAAATAGCTTTGGCTAGGTAAAGGGTTACAGTAAACACATTTTAATTCAATTTTGTCACAGATTTATTTTTGCAGGACAGCTATGAGAACAGAAAATAAACAAAAACTCCCATACACCTGTCATCAGGGGGCGCGGTGGCTCAGTTGGTAGAGGTGCAGGCTGCAAGCCGAGAGGTCCTCGGTTCAAATCCCACCTGCAGCAACCACGTTGTGTCCTTGGGCAAGACACTTCAACCCCATTGCCCACGTGGGGGCACGGTGATGCTGTGTACTAAGGCGTACTGCGCGTCGATGGTGCACCTGTCTTCAACCAATGCTAACCCTGCTCGTGTGGACTTGGTATGTTGGGGAGCTGACAGTTGCTCGCCGTTGCTCGGTGGTTCTGTCTGGGTACTCCGGCTTCCTCCTCCCGTAAAACTGTCACGGTCATGGTTAGCCACTGCGCAGAAATATGTGACCTTAAACACCAATAAATAAATAAATACACCTGTCATCAATCAGTATTTCAGATAAGTAACCTGAGAGCTTATAATGTATTAACTTCACTTGTTTACAATAGTAGTCAAAATAAGTTGTAGGATAACCCTATAAACTACGTATCTTGTCTCTTCCTCCACTGATAAGACAGGGTTTCCGCTAGACCGGCAGCGGGTCCGTCGACCGGACCCATTCCCCACTCTGATCATACTATGATCAGTCAGAAAAGCTGGTGGTTAAAATGTCGAGTACAATTCTGTATCGTAATGACACTCGGGATCCTTTGTTTCCACGTAATATAGACATAATTATGTTGTATACTATGCCTACTAATACTGGCGACAACCTGATACCTTATAACCCCCAGACAAGAGGGGGAAACAAAGTTCAAATCCTAAACGTCGCCTATAAAATTTCGGACTCAAATTGTCGTGTTTGGTCCGAAATCACTGGCTTTTATTTTGAGCGATAAATGATGTAATCGTTTTAGAAGCTGACACTTGTTTCAAAAGAGTGTGCAGGCTGCTGTCAGTAGTTGTCTGAAACACGCCCTCAACATATAGTTTTCACAGTTTTCACAGTGGTTGAATATCATCAGAAAGATACTGATTGAACACTGCTACTTTCGAGTGGTGCACAACTCATTGTGAAAGAACACTGCCACTTTCGAGCGTGCACAACTCATTGTGAAAAGCAGGTGTTCAGAAATTAATGAGAAAGTGGTAATTAAAAATAAAAAATAATTACAACTCTGGTATTTGAGAATTATATAACAATATAACCAGGGATATGATTTATGACTTATTGGTTCAATAAAACATGCTCATTTATCATTTCATCATGCCCTGCAACATGTGAAGTTATGACTTTCAATGTAAAATCAATTTTTCGAATGTTGCCAAGGGAGGCAACTATTTTGTTATTCATATTTCACTGTGTAAATTTTATCTGGTCTTCATATTATGATTTTTTTTATTGAGTTTGTGTGAAGCTATATTTTGTTTTATTCGTAAAAAATGTACAATTTATCCACTGCAAGCACCCCCTGGGCTTCTACACGAGTCACTACAGTAATTGCATGTGCATGACGTCACACGTCTGCATCATGGTTCTATTCAAATATTACCGCGAGCGGTTGTAAACAAAGCTCAGTCACTGTTATGATTCGTGGATTTTGTGCTGTTTTGGGTTTGTATTTTATATGTAGGAGGAAAAAATACATATTTTCCACATCAATTATTCAGCATTTCAGCGACCAGAATGCCCCCAGAGAGCACCTAAAAATCAAAATCAGACCCCCCCTCTATATGCACGCCTTCGAAGTCTTAGTTTAACTTTCTTTAAACTACCGGACCCACAAATTTTCCCCTAACGGAAACCCTGGATAAGACCTGAAGCTGACATCATTTTCTGGAAAGCTCTCACTGAAAGCTTTCCAGAAAATGTCAGATTCTGATCTTGTCAGGGCAGGAGCAGTAGTTTACTTAGTTTATTGCAGTTCTGCTACAACTTATTTTGACTTGTACTGTACACACAATATTTTGGGTTTTTTTTCCCCAGTTCTCAGTGGAGAAAACTGGAACCAACCCTTACCAGATTCTCAAAAACAAATATTTTGCTGACAGTACCGATCTCTGTGCAGACAGGAGAGGCACTGGGTTAAGGATTAGAATATAGCCTCTGGTGGCCACATATTTCCATCCTCTCATAGACCAATCCTGCGAAATTTGGTTCACGTCGGCTCAGTAGTTCCAAAGAAGAAGATGAAAATGTGATTTCCCATAGATTTTCTATAGTAACAAAAAACTGCAATTGTGGCCATGTTTACAACCCAATCAACATTAAATGAGGATCGTTGGTAGAGGGGGTCCCAGTCATCACTTATGTGAAGTATCAAAACATTTGGCCTGGCAGTTTCAGAGGAGAAGATTTTTGAAAATCCACCAATCAGAATCAAAGAATGCCTCTGGCGGCAATGTTTTTCAACCCATGGGAACAAAAGGAGGATCGTTTGTAGAGGACCTCCCATAGACCATCCCTGCCAAGTTTGGTTCCTGTCGGCTCAGTAGTTCCAGAGAAGATGAAAATGTGATTTCCCATATGGTTTCTATAGTAACTATAAGCCGCAATTGTGGCCATGTTTGAAACCCAATCAACATCAAATGAGGATCGTTGGTAGAGGGGGGTCCCAGTCATTATTTATATAAAGTTTCAAAACATTTGGCCAAGCAGTTTCAGAGGAGAAGATTTTTGAAAATCCACCAACCAGAATCAAAGAATGCCTCTGGAAGCCATGATTTTCATCCGACGGGAACAAAATGAGGATCGTTTGTAGAGGACCTCCCATAGACCATTCCTGCCAAGTTTGGTTCACACCGGCTCAGAGTTATGGAGAAGAAGATGAAAATGTGAACAGTTTACGGATGCCGGATGCCAAGTGATGTGAAAAGCTCACATGGCCTTTTAGGCCAGGTGAGCTGAAAACTCATTTCTGATATTGGTCCAAAATTTCCAAGTCCGGACCGGGACCCCAAATTTTCAGCTTAAATATGAACCCAGGGATTTGGCTTGAACAAACTTGAATCTCACCCCCATAAGCATGCTGCATACCAAATATCAAAAGATTCTTATTGGTAGATCTGAAGAAGATTTTTAAAAATATTCCTCACACTGCACTAATTTGAACATTTGGGCTCCCATCGTGAACCCAAATATGGAATGAGGAATTTGATTTCAACAAATATGTGAATCAATGTTCCAAAGATGTTATATGTAAAATATGAAAGCTTTTGGAGCAGTGGTTTGGAAACAAACGATTCTTTACTTTTTTCCCCATTGCCCACAGTGTTAAAAAATGCTGACTCAGCATTTTTTCAAAGTCCCGTAAAAGTACCTTATGACAAAACCGATGGCAATTTTTTTACCATTCCTTTCTGTTGGTTCCAAGGAAGCCTCACACCAAATAAAAAATCTCAGTGCCATGCAGTTTTGGAGATATGGACATTTTTGTTTTTTTCTATTTTTGGCTCCTGAGGTTCTCACGGGGCTGCAGAAAAAGTTTTTTTTGGCATAAATCAAATACTTATAACCCAATAATACCTCATATTAAATTTGGTTCAAATTGGCCTCTTGGTTCAGAAAATAGAAATTTTGGGCGGGGCAAAAATTCTTGCCCCTCTCAGAACAAAGGCAAATATTGCCCGTCAAACTTCTCTTGAACAATCTTGAGTCTACACCTCAAATGGAAGCTGCATACCAAATATCAAGTCTCTGCTACGGCTGGTTCATGAGAAGATTTTTTAAAATTTTGTGCATTTTGGCCCCCACAACCCCTCCATAATATGAGCAGAAACCTAATTTGAAGAAAAACCCAAATGCCTCTATATAACCGCTACTCATGTGAATTTTCATTGAATTTCAGCTAGTGACTTGGGAGAAAATGACCCAAACACCACCTTCACGTCGTACAACGGGCGACAGATAACGGACAACGGACAAAAAGTGATCAGAAAAGCTCACCCTGACTTTCAGTCAGGTGAGCTAATAATTGCGCCCAAATTATGAGAAGTTTGAAACTTTTTCCGAAGTTTTGCAGTGTTTCGGCAACATATAGTTTGGCCAGGTTTCCCCGATGCTTGTAATATAGCTTAGAGCTTACCTTTGAATCAAATAATGCAACACATAACTTTAAAAAAAACAAAAAAACACAGGGTTCGCCACAGAAAAGCAATCGCCATCGACAGTGTCATATACAACACTGTCAACGGCAATTGCTTTTCTGTGGCGAAATCAACAGGGCTCGATTTAACTGGATTAGCATAGCACTTTGCTCTCCAATTTTGAATTTTGCTATTCAAGATTTATTAGTTTCAAGTGCTTTTGGATCAACTGCTAATCAATTTTCCAGGGTGAATAGTAAATTGCTCTTCAAAATTTTCAGATTAAATCAAGCCCTGGAAATCAATATAATCATGTACTTAAAGCTCAAGATCAATTGTATTCATGTTTGTGGCAGTTCCCAGTAAACGCCATGCATAATTTTGCTTACATTCAAATTGGCCTTTGGCTTGACACTTTGAAACTAAGAAGCCTTCTCGAGTTAGTCGAGTAAACTTACATCAAAGGGTGGTGGGAACCAGTGATAATGGTGAAGACCTATAAGAAGGGGTCGTAAACTATCATTTTAAGACGGGGACCGAAAACTTAAAACAGATGCCAAGAAGGAAATACCGGTGCTTTTTCGCCAACCATGCAGGCCACATCCATACAGTGAAAACTAAAAGTCCTGTCACGAACTGTGCGCTTATGGCGGCTTAATTGCGCGTAGGAATGGAGCGCAATTGCCATAAAGAATGTCCATATCTCCAAGGTCAAGGTGACAGTGACCCTGAACATAGTAAATCAAAACAATTGGTTTCCGGATGATAACTTGATAATGGTTCGACCCATGTTCATGAAACTTCATAGTTAGGTTGACATCAGTGAGAGGAAGAACCGTATTTATTTTGGTCTCGCTAGGTGAAAGGTCAAGGTCACAGTGACCTTCAACATAGTAAATCATAATTGGTTTCCGGATGATAACTTGATAATGTTTCGACCCATGTTCATGAAACTTCATAGGTAGGGTGGCATCAGTGAGAGGAAGAACCCTATTCATTTTGGACTTGCTAGGTGAAAGGTCAAGGTCACAGTGACCTTCAACATAGTAAATCATAAACAATTGGTTTCCGGATGATAACTTAATAATGGTTTGACCCACATTCATGAAACTTCATAGGTAGGTTGGTCTAGGTGAGTGGAAGACCCCTATTTATTTTGGACTCACCAGGTCAAAGGCCCTGGTCACAGTGACCTTGAACATAATAAATCGTAAACAATTGGTTTCCAGATGATAAATTGGCAATGGTTCCACCTACGGTCATGAAACTTCATAGATAGGTTGGCATTGGTGCAAGAAAGATCCCTATTTATTTTGGAATCATTAGGTCAAAGGTCAAGGTCACAGTGACCCTTCACATAGTAAATTGTAAACAATTGGTTTCCGGACGATAAATTGATAATGATTAAACCCGCTTTTGTGATGGCACAATTCGACATTGGATCGGTGATCCTATCAGCATTTTTATATGTAGTTCCAGGTCAGCGATTACAGGCTCTGTAGAGTCTCTAGTTTGTTCTTTTATTTGTTTCGGTCAATTTTAAGACAAAAAAAAAATTGTTTTTACTATGAAATTTTGGGAATTTTGGTCCGAAATCAGGAAATTAGTTTTTTGGTTTTTTATGCGTTTTGGTAAATTTTAAGAAGAAAAAAAAATTTTAGTCTGAAAATATTTTGTTTGGGAATTCAAAAATTTCCGAACAAAAAATAAAAAGCAAGTTTGCAACTGCCGACCGGTCTTGCTTATTACACTGACGGTTCAGAACATCAAAGCTTTGAATGTACCTAAAAGACAAATGCTTCTAACAGCTTATTGAGGTTTAAATTCAAAGTTCTTGACCGTTTTCCTTTAGAAACAATAGTTTTTTCAACATATTTTTAAAAAATTATTAAACGTCTAAAACGGGGTAAAATTTACCGATTCTTTGACAACGAAAAATAATAAGCGATTCCAGCATGTCCAATCGACAATTGATTAACCGTGACAGTCCTAAAGTCTGTATGGATTAAATTCCTGCGAGTAGTTGCATTATGGACAAAATTGGTGTCCCTTTCTTTTTACATCAGTGTGTAGAGAGTTAAGTATGTTGTTGAACCACCAGCAAACAATACAGTTATCCAGCACTTCCATAGCACAAAATATTTTTATTGTATAAATCATTGAATGAAATTAACTTATAGCACACTGGTAGTATTTCAAATTTTTGTCACAGACACCATATTTATTGCCCATGCAGCTTGGAAAATTTAACAAATTATATTTTGTTTGACAGAGCTCATTGAGCTCTGTCAAACAAGATATAATTTTTTAATTCTCAGTTGCATTGTGGGAAAAAATTGCAATTGAAAACTTAGAGTGCAGAGGGTAAATAAGTATTTTTTCAATGAACGGTGAAAGTGTCATATTAATAATTTGGTACTTCTAATGAAAGGGATTTTGTCAGGGAATACTGTTCAAGTTAGTTGACCCAATGTCTACTCCTTTCAGTACTAAATTTAGTTGCAAACCTACCAAAACGATCACTATCATCTAGTTTTGTGATCACTGTACTGCATCAAAGATTATTATCAAGTGTATAAAAAAGAGTTAAGGCATTTTCTTGCTGTTATCAAACATCTTACTTCGACTGTTATTGTACTGTGTCTATAGCAATAAACTATCAGTTTACTTTTGCAGTAACTGTGTAGAATGAAGTATGGTTCAACTAATTATGAAGAGGTATTATGCACATATATAGAGTTTATAAGTGGCTCAACATTTATTGATGACTCATTGACCCAGACTTCCCATAAGGCAAGTCAAATACATTTGAAATGCACAGTTGAGAGGTGTTTGTATAGATTTTTTATCAAGATAACCATGAAACCACAGCAGTAATCCTTAAACCCTCAAGTCCAGTTTAGGTCTCACAGAACTAAATATTTTCCCATAGGCGACCATTATAACGTTCAGGTGGAAAAAAATATGATCGCATCACTTTAATTTTGGCATTCAAATATCTCTGTCAAGTATAGCCCTTCAGACAACTTTTTCTGATCTGAAAACAGGGGGTCATGCAACAAATAAGAGAGAAAAACTGACACAAAGGGAAGTACCGGTCACGTGCACATATTTTTCAGGGAATTCCCTACAAAAACACACAAAAAGTAAATTGTATTTTTTAGGTCCAAAAGTCATCAAATCACCCTCTTTTTTATCAGGAATATTCAACAATAATGCAAGATGTCAATAGAATGTTTCAAACTTTTATTGAAACAACGGATTTTCCCAAGGCTGTTTATTTTTAGAGATTGTGTCATTTCCGAGAGCAACATTTTAAGGCGGTTCACTCTAATTTCAATATTTAGTTCCGCGATACCTATAATCATCCCCACCCCCACCAAAGAGACATTTTACCACTTCCATGAGATAAAAGAGTCATTTCTGCATTAGAATCCAACTTTTGGCTTTGGCTGAGTCAAAAACATGGAAAATTTGCTCTTTTAAGGAAAAGTGTCCAAACTTTGGTCAAGTGGGCTTGAAAACTGGTATTGACTCCAAAATATTTTTCTATGCTGTTACTTTATAAATTAACTGAGAAGGATGAGAATTTACAGCTTTCTTTAAAAAACTACCCTGATCCCAAAATAAAACTAACATCTGCATCAGCACAAAATATTTTTAGAAAAAATCTGTCTCATTTAACCATACTGCAAAAAAAACAGTGTCCCAACCCCCATAGAACAATATGGATGTCAATTTTGTTTCCAAAACTGGGGATGCAGCTATATATTTCACCAATATGAGAGGACTCTACCAGTTTATCCTAACAACTGATGTCAAATTTTATTCCACCATCTGATGTAGTAAAATTTTACCCTGAATAGGACCCCCCGGTATGCCCCTTTTCATCAAAATATGTGATATAATTCATAATTTAATTGATATTGACCCAAAACAAACCTACTGTGATATGAACTTTCCCATCTGTAATAGTTTTTAAATCACAGTCTGGCTTCTGAAGACATTTCACATTGTATTGATGAATATTTTGCAATTTTTGTAAAGGAAAAGCCTCAGTTTTCTCAGTAAAGGCACATAGAGTCATTGGTATGGCACTGACAAAACATAAAACAGTGTTTTTTTCCAAAAGAATGACCAGTACCTGCTACTGTGATATCTCATAACACTGGTAAGATGCCTAAAACCATCAAATATTGATTCTATAGTGCTATGCTTATGCTGCAAGTTCCCATAAGTGCACTTTCATAACCTTTGTTTTAATCCCCACAGACACCCATTCTGGCAAAAAGATTGAAATTGTTGAAAACATGTTTCCAAAGAGGATGAATCAGACATTTGCTTCAAGAATATAGTGGTATTTGATGTTTAATATACTTGTGTGTGTGTGTGTGGGGGGGGGGGGGGGGGGGTGGTGAAAGTTAGTCAGCTGCCAATTATTGAAAATGTAGATCCAGGCAAGTGAAAAGCAAAGAAACACCATGTCTGATGAAGAGACAGACACACAGACAGACAGACAGACAGATAGGCTTGCAGCCACACATGTAGGAGGTCTACATGAGAGTACTGAATGGCATACAATGAAAAATATAGTGGAAGAACCAGGGCAAGGTTGTTAAATTGAAAAATAACTCAGTGGACCATGAGTGCTGAAGCCTCAAAGTAAATCATAAGAAACTGAAAGTGTATGATACTAACTTCAGTCTCTAAAAACATGCTGTTCAGTCTTTCCAAATGTTTATCATCAGCAGAAGGGTTAAATATGTGTGGGAGAGAGGACTTGGTTCAGGGAAAGAGCAATATTTCACAACTGTCACTGTAAATTTATGCTGTATCAGGGGAACCATGGCAGCACTAGTACTAGACAACTATATTGGTAGCTATGCACAAATGCCATTCACTCACATTTGTAATTTTATTATGTTATTTTCCACTGTAGCCCCACCCCTTCCTCAAATTTGTGTTCCAGGATACTCTTTCAATGAAGGAATTGTTTTCCAACATTTTGAAGAGCATAATATAGAAGAGAAAAAACTTCTAAATAATAGTGAATAGAAGGGCAGTGTAGGTTTTCTGTCTGTGTTTGAATGGTGATTTGGGAGGGGGTTGGAAATTTGGAATCCTCCCTGCCCCTAAAAATATGAGGAGAAACCATGGTTTAAATAAATATGTTAATAGGGTAAGATAGGCTGTTAGTTAGCAGCTGCCAGAGGTTATAGTGTGCTCCTGGGGAATACACTTGCTCAAGATGTGAATTTTCTTGCACGAACAGCCTCAGTTTTGGAAATATATAGCTTTAATTGCTGACTGTGACAAAAATGTAACTTCTCAAAACAATAAAATGGTTTCGTAAGGTGTATGGTCCCCAAATAAATATTTAAATGTGAAATAATCCCCCAAAATAATAACTGAATCTGGTCTGGAAGCCAAAAAACATATTTCCTATAGGTCTCACAGAACTAAATATTTTCCCATAGGCGACCATTATAACGTTCAGGTGGAAAAAAATATGATCGCATCACTTTAATTTTGGCATTCAAATATCTCTGTCAAGTATAGCCCTTCAGACAACTTTTTCTGATCTGAAAACAGGGGGTCATGCAACAAATAAGAGAGAAAAACTGACACAAAGGGAAGTACCGGTCACGTGCACATATTTTTCAGGGAATTCCCTACAAAAACACACAAAAAGTAAATTGTATTTTTTAGGTCCAAAAGTCATCAAATCACCCTCTTTTTTATCAGGAATATTCAACAATAATGCAAGATGTCAATAGAATGTTTCAAACTTTTATTGAAACAACGGATTTTCCCAAGGCTGTTTATTTTTAGAGATTGTGTCATTTCCGAGAGCAACATTTTAAGGCGGTTCACTCTAATTTCAATATTTAGTTCCGCGATACCTATAGACTAACTTTGACTTCCTAAAGTGTTCCTCTGTACATTCTTTTAAGAGAAAGTTTTGTTACAACTGGTATCCTGGTACTAGTACTATTTTCTAGATATTGTACGTGGAGACTGGATCACAGTAATTTACTATTAAAAACTAGTGATGGACAAGATACCGAAAAACAACCGATACCGATATGGAGATACCGCAAAACTGAACCGAACTCATCATTGAATACCGAAATTGTTTGAATTTTCATGTTTTTGTATATTTGCTTCTAATAAGTCCTTGTTGAGGCTTGAGAACAGTTGAGGGTAAAAAGAAGTGACTGATTTTCTTTGCATTTCTGTTAACCATTAACAGGCTGGGGAATTGTCCTGAATTCCCACTAGAGTACAACCTGTCTAGTTGCTGAGCAGTGATTTCTAGTCAAGTCTTGGCTGCCTTAACAGCCAAGACTTGACCAGATTTTTCAAAAGGGACTTATGATATAAGTATTTTTATACGCTTGTTTGAAAAACGGTTGTATTGTGTAATCAGTTTTACTTCACTCAGCAGGGAGTGGTTGATGATTTATAACTTTTTTTTTATAACTATTAGTATATGGTGGACCTGGTGCCTAAATTTCTCAGTCCAAAAAAGATGACACAGGAATGTGTGCCGGGGTCGTGGGCGCAAGTCCAACTTGGAAGTAAATTGATTGAAGAGAGATGCGGTCATGATACTAACGCAGCCGCCCCTCTAAGTATGGTTCGTGGTTTCGAAACTTTCCACAAATTGGGACGGGTAGCCACAAGGAGGCACTTTTGCCTTACAGAGAGGGCTTAACCAAGGCTTAAAGTGTCTCCAGATTGGCTCTCATGGCTCCAAAATTGAAAAATTTCCTGGGGGAGGGCCTGGACTTCCATTCATTGGGGGAGAACATTCCATCTCGCCCAACAGAATATTACCAGCCCCCCCCCCCCCCATTCCGTGATCCTGGCTATGCCACCACCCCCCCCCCCCCCCCCCTGCATTTGACAAGGAATTGTATAGAAATAACATTCTCTATCAATCGCGTCAAATAGATATTTCCCAGCCTCCCCACCCCCCCCCCCCCTTCATTCCCAGATACAATCCTACCCTCTAATTTGTGTTGCCCACCCCACTTCCAAAATTGGAGATCGGTGATGTCAACCCTGACCCCACCCTTACACACACACCTTAACATTCCTGCATTCGTTCCCACCCTCTAATTCTGATTCGAATCATATCCGTTTTACACTCCAATTTCGTGACAATGTTTTTTTTGTTTTGTTTTGAAAGGTGCCTCATGTTTACTTAAAATTGCAGAAGCAAGTCTAAGCAGAAGGAACTCTAATGTTAACTTTTTTCAGTAGATATCTGTTACGGGATCTCAAAAGGGTGTTCTCGTACGAGCCGATTTTATATTAGCTAAGCTTGAATAATTACGCGGACTGAGTTTTCTTATGAACCGAATTTGTGTTGGACCGTGTTCTGGCATGGACCAACTTTGTTTTGGGTCGCTTCTCCTGTATTCCGAATTTCCCCAACATCGTTACATGTACTGTAACCCTCACCACCGCAACTGACACACATTCATTTTACTTGACAGATCTGCGCTGATGAATAAATCAAATTAACATTTTTAAAATACTTAATTATACCCCCACTTTTGAAGAAAATGGGGGTATACTGGATTACATGCGTCTGTGCATCTGTGTGCCTGTGCGTCTGTCCGTGAGTCTGTGTGTGAATCCGTCCGAGAATATTCAGAACTTTCATAACTTAAGTAAATTATTATTTTCTATAATATTTGTTGGTCATAGGTATGCCCACAATGCCCACACTAGTTATTTTATTTTTTAGCTCTGCTGACAAAGTCAGCAAAGCTTTTCTTATACTGATTCGTCCATCGTCCGTCGCCTGTCGTCTGTCGTCCGTCTGTCCGTCGTCAACATTTTATTTGTCCGAGCCATAATTTCTAAACCGCTGAATATTTTTCCACCAAACTTCATAACAATATGTATTATCAATGGACGGTGTGTCATCAATTATTCTGCGGTCTGTAAATCCACAGGGTCAAGGTCACAGGTCACAGGATCAAGAAAATCTTAAGATATTTTTGATATTTGTTTGTCCAAGCCATAATTTCTGAACCGCTGAATATTTTTCGGCTAAAGTTTGTAACAATATTAGTATTAGAAAACATGCCCATGCGATCAGTGGCCCTCAGCGGAGCTCTCTAGGCGTGACAGGCCTCTTGTTTTTTTTTAGCTCAACTTTGAGGAAGTCAAATTTGAGCTATTGTCATGGCCCGTCTGTCCGTCCGTCCGTCTGTCCGTCTGTCCGTACATCAACAGTTGGCTATGGCTTGGGCTAGAGGTCATATTTATGAACCGATCTTTACGAAACTTCATGTGTACCTTCGTTATGACCCTGGGACGGGAACGAGTGTTTTTAGGTGTGGTCCGAAATTCAAGATGGCTGCCAGCGGCCATTTTGTACCGATGATGCAAAAATCAGTTTTTTGTACAGAACTTCTGTATGAAAGTTCTGATTTGAATAAAGTTTTGTATAAATGTTTAGTACCATGGGATACATCACATATAATACGGGTTTTTTTATCGTGCGTAAATTATGCAAATTAGACTGACTTTGATTTATTTAGTGTTACTTTCAGAGCTGTAAGTGCCAAGCTGCTATGGCTCGGGCTAGAGGCCGTATTTATGAACCAATCTTTACGAAACTTCTTGGGTACCTTTGTTATGACCCTGGGACGGGAACGAGTGTTTTTGGGTGTGGTCCGAAATTCAAGATGGCTGCCAGTGGCCATTTTATACCGGTGATGCAAAAATCAGTTTTTTGTACAGAACTTCTGTATGAAAGTTCTGATTTGAATAAAGTTTTGTATAAATGTATAGTACAATGGGATACTTCACATATAATA
This sequence comes from Pictodentalium vernedei, assembly GCA_031216915.1. Classification (NCBI taxonomy): domain Eukaryota; kingdom Metazoa; phylum Mollusca; class Scaphopoda; order Dentaliida; family Dentaliidae; genus Pictodentalium; species Pictodentalium vernedei. The sequence continues at coordinate 91,589,343 of CM062295.1, read as the reverse complement.
CGGGTTTTTTTCTCGTGCGTAAATTATGCAAATTAGACTAACTTTGATTTATTTAGTGTTACTTTCAGAGCTGTAAGTGCCAAGCTGCTATGGCTCGGGCTAGAGGCCGTATTTATGAACCAATCTTTACGAAACTTCTTGGGTACCTTTGTTATGACCGTGGGACGAGAACGAGTGTTCTTGGGTGCAGTCCCAAATTCCAGATGGCTGCCAGCAGCCATTTTGTACCGACAATGCCCAAATCTGTTTTTTGTACAGAACTTCCATATGAAAGCTCTGATTTGAATAATTTTTTGTATGAATATTTAGTACCATGGGATACATTACATATATTACAGGTTTTTTTCTTGTGCATAAATTATGCAAATTAGGCTAACTTTGATTTATTTAGTGTTACTTTCAGCACTGTGAGTGCAAATCCCAATACGGCTCGGGCTAGAGGCCGTATTTATGAACCAATCTTCACGAAACTTCTTGGGTACATTTGTTATCACTGTGGGACGAGAAGGAGTGTTTTTGTGTCCAGTCTGAAATTCAAGATGGCCACTAGCAGCCATTTTGTTCAAAATTTAGTGCAATCAGATTTTTGCGCAGAACTTCCAAATGAAAGATGTGATTTGAATAAATTTTTGTATGAATGTTTAGTACCATGGGATAAATTACATATAATACAGAGTTTTTCTCGTGAATAAATTATGCAAATTAGGGGTCCGGGTGGGACTTAGAAAATTTTGGACCAAAATCCGGAAATTAGTTTTTTGGTTTTTTATGCGTTTTGGTCAATTTTAAGACAAAAAAAAAAAAAAATTTTTTTACACTGAAAATTTGGGGTCCAGGTGGGACTTAGAAAATTTCGGACCAAAATCCGGAAATTAGTTTTTTGTGTTTTGATGCATTTTGGTCAATTTTAAGAAGAAGAAGAAAAAATTTGAGTCTGAAAATATTTTGTTTGGGACTGAAAATTTCCACACAAAAATAATAATCTACAATGATTGGTCTTCTGTAGTCCATTACAGTCACCTTGTAATTCTTTTATTATTGTTGACTGGGCCAAAACAAATACTAATTCCTGTCATATTCATTATTCAGTTGTCTTGGTCACAGCAAGTACTAATTCCTGTCATATCCAAGTTGAGCTACAGAGTCATTGACTCTTTCATTTTTATTACTTGTTGACTTAGAAATTGAGACATTATTTGTCTGTTCAGCCTGTATCTCAGGTATGGGTTATCGGATTTCAGTGAAATATGGCATGCAGTTTACCTTTGACAAAGGCTTCAGCCTCATTGCATAAAACTTCCAAACACCAAACAATTTACTTAACCCTTTGATTTAGAAATTGTTGGAAATTGTTGAAAACTTTCGAAGAAAATGGGGCAGGTGGGTGGGGGTATACTGGATTAGGGTTATCAGATTTCAGTGAAATATGGCATGCAGTTTGCCTATGACAAAGGCTTCTGCCACAATTGCATAAAACTTACAAACACCAAACAATTTACCATACAATTTGACTTAGAAATTGTTGAAAACGTTCAGAGAAAATGGGGGGGGGGGGGGGGGGGGTATACTGGATTGCATACACCCATCTGTGCATCCGTCCATCAGTCCATACGAGAATAATCATAAATAATGTTTGTTGGTCATAGGTATGCACATACTAGGTGGTACACCATGTGGGGGTTTGCACCGGACGACAGTCCAGCTCTTGTTTATCTTATTGGCTTTTGCTAAGAGTAATTTGTTCATTTTTTACTGCAAAATTCCTCTCAATAATAGAAGGCTGAAATCTCCTAGGTCCAATTGTTCCCGGGTAAACGTATCAATTCCGACGGAAACGTCTTTTGCCTTTTCAACAAAATGATGTTCCGCTCCGGGACACGATCTGTGTTTCTTTCTATTATTAAGATGGAGTTTTGTCTAGATAATGGTGAGATATTTTTTTCTAAATTAATATGATGTTTTGTCAAAAAGACAATCTTTTTAACCCTTTACCCAACGCAGACGATATCAGAATTTATTATTTTAAATATAATTTTTTAAAATTTTTCAAAAAATTTCAACAAAACCATATCATGTGACACCTCATTGGAACGAGCTCAATGAGCTCGTTCCAATGAGGGGTCACATGATATGGTTTTGTTGAAATATTTTGAAAAATTAAATTTTTTCAAGTGCTCCATTTGCATATTACGTGGACAGATGCGGGTGATTTGTTAGGTAAAGGGTTAATCTGCATCTGTTCATCTAATTTTTTCGCCCATGCTCTGTTTTACTTTTAACGCACACGGACACACTGTTTGGCGTCGGCATTATTTCTGCCGACGCAAAACAAAATCACCTCCGCTTTTGCCTCGGCACTGCCAAATGCCAGAGCCAATTGCAAGGGCTGGCATACATCATCCTTACAGGGGGCGGATTCAACTTTGTTCAAATCGGTCCCTCAGCTAATATTTTGGCACTCGCCAAATCCCGAATTTTAACTTAGTGCAATATGGGGAATAATCTTTATAAAAATCTTCTTTAGATCCGCCTATTAGAATCTTTTGATATTTGATATGCAGTATCCTCAGGTAGGTCGAATCCAAGTTTGTTCAAATCAAGTCCCTGGGTTGATATTTAGTTAACTGCATTCTTACTGTGTTAACCCTTTGAACTCTCTTTTTCTGCCCAGGAACATAATGCATCATAATTTCATTAAAGAGGATTAAATAAGTGAATGTGTGGAGTAGACAAATAATATTTTCAGCATGCAGCTCCTTTGAAAATATTAATTGATCTGTCCCCAAATAATGAATATTGACGCTTCCAAATAATGAATATTGACACTACCAATTGCTACCATTGAACTACAGTTAAAACTAAAAGTCCTGTCATGAAATGCGCACAAATAGCACGTTGATATGCGCGTTAATGTACGCGTTATGGCCCAAGTAAAGCTATCCAATTCTGAACATATGGCCTGAGCACAAGCAATGTTTCAGCCAATGGACCTCCGGGTAACCCGGAGGCCCATTGGCAGAAACATTGATTGTGTTTGCTATGAGTAACCAGGAGAACCTGCCGTGCTTTGGATGCCATTAGATATGGCAATTCCAACGCGCAATTAAGCCTAGATAAGCGCACTATTCGTGACAGGACTTCTAGTTTTAACTGTAACATGGAAGAGACGACCAGGATTCAAAGGGTTAAAAGTGGGACAAAGTAAAATTTACATGTAACAGGTAGTTGCAGGAATGATTTCCTGGATCTACAGTCTTCTGTGTTTCCTATACTGGAACAAAAGATGACAGAGACATGTGTTCACAGATGGGCAAGATCAATATTGATGATAATGAATCATGGGATGTTCACACATCAAGTCTCATATTAATATACAGATGTCATCAAGAATATCTGCATTAACTACAAAACACTCCAAATCTACTGGTGATAGGAAATTAGATATATTAACTTTCTGCACACTAATGTCAAACTATAGAAATCTGAAACTGCAAATTTTCCCAATTAACTCCTACCACTCTGGCAGTATTTCAGATTTTTCGTCAATCATTCCATATTGCCACTGCAGAATGAAACATTTAACAAATTATAACTTGCTTGACAGAGCTCAATGAGCTCTGTCAAACAAAACAAGATATAATTTTTAGCTCAACTGGCCTTTTAGGCCAGTTGAGCTTTTCACATCACTTGGCATTTGTCTTCCGCCGGCGTCTGCAAACTTTTCACATTTTCATCTCTGTAACTGCTGAGCCGGTGTGGACCAAACTTGGCAAGAATGGTCTATGGGAGGTCCTCTACACAGGCCTGGCATTCTTTAGGCATGCAGCACGCCTACTGCATGCCCAAAACAAATCGAGGCGGACAATTTATTGCTCGCTTGCAAGATTGTCACTTGGTCTGATGAGTTGACATTGCATATTATTGTTGGAAACAGTCAGCTTCTTAATTTGAATTATGAAATCTGTTTCGGCCGAATTCATCTCCCAAACTTAATCAGGTCAGACAATCAAGCACACCCATGTAAAATGGTGCCCCCCCTTTTTATCACTCATTGACATAACAAAAAAAGGTCCGCTTGCCATTGAACTGAAGTCACACAATGAATACAGCAGTGTGTTTTCCAGAACTTATTTCAACAGTGATTTTTTCTCCAAAGAAAGACAATACTGCTTAACGGTGCTCTCTTCAGAACCTCGTTGATTCAGGGAACAAAAAGTTCCTGTTGGGAAGTTAACATTTGTGAATCCATGCACACTGCAGCCTGCTGACCGGAACTTATTTTGATTTGGAACATTTTTAAAGGTTGTTTATTTTTCACTTCATGCTGTGCATTTCGTGGATACGGCATCTGTATTTTGAGCACTATCATGTCGTGTTCTAAGTCAATCCTGTGGGCTTTCAATAAACAACCGGAAAAATTATCAGATGACAGTCGATTTCATTCTGATTACGATTAGTATTGGGCAATAAAGTAAAGAATGTGAGCAACTATTTCTGAGCTTTGGAAAAAATCACACTCCTACAATTTTTCACACTCGTGAAATGGAAACGGCGACTGCGAGTGTGATTTTTCACTCGTCTGCATTTTTTCCCAGATGTCACAGTGACAGTGCTGAAGACAGTCACATATTAATTAAATGACACATATTTTGCCATGGATAATAATGAGATAAGTTGTATGTGTCCAAATAGTTACTAATCATTAGTAATTATTTGGACACATAAGTTAGTACAATGGCCACTCACCTTAGTAATAACTTCCAAGAGTATTTAAGCCAAAATAGCCTTCCTGCACATGCATTGAAATTAGCATGTGCAATTGCACACTCCTAGGCAATTTGAGGGGGTCAATTTTTTGCAGTCCTTGATTTTCTAGAATGCCAGGCCTGTCTACAAACTATCCTCATTTTGTTCCCGTAGGATGAAAAACATGACTTCCAGAGGCATACTTTGATTCTGGTTGGTGGATTTCCAAAAATCTTCTCCTCTGAAACTGCCAGACCAAATGTTTTGAAACTTCACATAAATGATGACTGGGACCCCCTCTACCAACGTTCCTCATTTAATGTTGATCGGGTTACAAACATGGCTGCAATTGTGGCTTACAGTTACGATAGACACCCTATGAAAAATCACATTTTCATCATCTTTAAAACTACTGATCCGACATAAACCAAACCTGCCAGGGATAGTCTATGGGAGGTCCTCTACAAACAATCCTCATTTTGATCTCATGGGTTGAAAAACATGACTGCCAGAGGCATTCTTTGATTCTGATTGGTGGATTTTCAAAAATCTTCTCTGAAACCACAAGGCCAAATGTTTTGAAACTTTGCATGGTTGATGATTGGAACCCCTTCTACCAACGCTCCTCATTTAATGTTGATCGGACTGCAAACATGACTTCAATTGCAGCTTAAAGTTACTTTTCAAACCCTATTGGAAATCACATTTTCATCTTCTCTGGAACTTTTGGGCCGACATGAACCAAACTTGGCAGGAATGGTCTGTGGGAGGTCCTCTACAAACGATCCTCATTTTGTTCCCGTGGGTTGAAAAACATGGCTTCCAGAGGCATTCTTTGATTCTGGTTGGTGGATTTTCAAAAATCTCCTCTGAAACTTCCAGGTCAAATGTTTTGAGACTTCACATAAATGATGATTGGGACCCTCTCTACCAACCAACGATCCTCATTTAATGTTGATCGGATTGTAAACATGGCCGTAATTGCGGCTTATAATTACTGTAGAAACCCTATGGGAAATCACATTTTCATCTTCTTTGGAACTACTGAGCCGACGTGAACCAAACCTGGCAGGGACAGTCTATGGGAGGTCTTCTACAAATCCTCCTCATTTTACCGTGCATCGAAAAACATGGCTGCCAGAAGCATTTTTTGATTCTGATTGGTGGATTTTGAAAAATCTTCTCTGAAACCACAGGGCCAAATGTTTTGAAAATTTACATGGTTGATGACTGGGACCCCCTCTACCGACGATTCTCATTTGATGTTGATCGGGTTGCAAACATGGCTTCAAATGCGGCTTATAGTTACTTTTGAAATCCTATGGGAAATCACATTTTCATCTTCTCTGGAACTACAGAGTTGACTTGAACCAAACTTGGCAGGAATGTTTATGGGAGGTCCTCTTCAAACAATCCTCATTTTGTTCTCGTGGGTTGAAAAACATGGCTGCCAGAGGCATTCTTTGATTCTGATTGGTGGATTTTTAAAAATCTTCTCCTCTGAAACCAAAGGGCCAAATTTCTGAAACTTTGCATGGTAGAAGGCTGGGAAATCCTCTACCAACGATCCTCACTTAATGTGATTGGGTTGCAAACATGGCCGCAATTGTGGCTTATAGTTACTATAGAAACCCTATGGGAAATAACATTTTCATCTTCTCTTGAACTACTAAGCCAAAGTTGGCAGGAATGGTCTATGGGAGGTCTCCTACAAACAATCCTCTTTTTGCTCCTTTCGGATGGCCGCCAGAGGCATTCTCTCTTTCTCTTGGGTCAGTTATGAAAAAATGTTTTGTTACGGTGTGGAATTATTAATGATATTGGTAACAGAAAGAAATCTGAGAATCAGCAACAAAACTATGAATTTAACTATTCTGAAATTTAATTAAAAAAAATTGATATAAAAAAAAAAAAATGATACAAAGATCTTTTACACTAATTGGGTTACAGAAAATAAAAAAAACAATGGTGCTTATCAATTATAGAATTATTCCAAAGTACAGTTTGACAGAATCCAGTAATCCAGTGGCGTAGTATCTTCTGAAGAAAGTTACCAGCTGGTAGATGTAGTATTAAATCCAAGAATGTCTCTTCAGAAACAGTATCCCGTAGATTTATAACAAAATTTTCACTTAGAAATTTCAGCAGTCTCCAATAAAATATAATAAAATGCTCTGCAAAATTCAAATGGAGTAAAAATCCAAGAAGTATTGGCGCCACAGGTAATTTCCAAATAATCCAGTAGAATCCTGGCTTTTCACAAAATAATATTATTCTGTTTCACAGAAAGTATAAATTCTCTTTTCCAAGACGAATAGATTCTCTTCAAAATTCTCTTTTGGAATCAATCTTCCAAAATCACAAAGAAGCACTGCTTCTATAATAAATGCCCTGCTCTGAAACAATAATAATCTCCAATGGAAACAATTGAAGTTAGTCTTTCTGAAATGGTTTTCTAAAAATGAGTTTTTGAATTCTGTTGACAAACCTTTATATAGTAACCAGATAGAATGTCCCAGAAGAGGAAGTTTCTGCAATGTTCTATTTGTTTCTGGGGGATTCTGTTAAAGTTCAAGTAAACAAGGTCATTGACCTATTTAAACAATTAAACAATCAACAGCTATATGTACAATATATCAGTGTAACAAAGATGTAAACAAGGTCACTGAGTGCAAAAGAGTTAGACCAGTCAGAAAATGCAGAAATAAAAAAAAAAATCTTTCTCACATAATTATCAACTTAAGGATATATCAATCTCAATATAATATGGGGGCTATAACAGTTTTTCTGAAACTACAAGCTTGGCCAAATGTTTTGAAACTTTGCTGTTATATGCTATTATGAAAATATAAACCCTATGCCGGCAGGGTAGATTGAATAGTACAGTAAGTAGAGAGTGGATTGTAACTAAATCACCTGTGTGGTGGAATAATCATCCAAAGTATCAGTTTCAAATTCTGTACATATGGACAAAAAAACCACAAGCAATGTGCCAGCCAATGGACCTCTGGGTTTAACATGGAAGTCGAATCTCTGGAACTTTGCTTGTGATTGTTATTATGCTTTGGAACAAATTTGTAGCTATTGTTTGGGTGGAATTTCCACTCTTTGGATGGTTTTAGTGATAATACACTCCCCCACATTCTGTAGCACTTTTCTCCACTGAGAACTGGGACAATGATAAAAATATTGTGTACAGTATTATGTTGGGATGTAACTGGAAATAACTTTGCTACTATATGTTATCAGAAAAACTGTAAAGTTGTGACTGATGACAGGTGTTTGTAAAACTTGGTGCAATTTTATACTGGTCAGCTCTAAATGATGAAAATATATTCTCCACATTATTAATCTTTTCAATTAATCATTCAAGATGGACATAATGACAAGTCTTTTTAATAAAATGTTGTTCTTTGTGTAACCCTTTACAGGGACCGATCAGGACTATTTAAAATACGCTCTAGCCTCGGAGCCTATTTTTTCAATTCATGCGCCAGATTTCAATTTACGGAGTCACACTGCTGTTTGTAACACACACTGCAAGTATGTAATAGCTCTCATCATTTTCATTTAGTACACTATAGCAAACATTAATCTTCACTGTGGTTTCTGATCAAGTCTTGGCTGCCTATTTAGGCAGCCAAGACTTGATCAGAAACCACAGTGAAGATTAATGCTCGGTAATTAAGACTTGAAGTATTAACTTAAGCACTCTACAACAATGATAAATGATAATCATATATATAATACATGTAAGAGTGTCTCTCTCGATTATCCATCGAAAGAATATCAAAATATGATCTGAGAAGTTACGTGTCAACTGAGAAGCCTATTTCTGAGATTTAAGAGCCAGGTCCTGATGTTTCAGAACCAAATACGCACTGGCGCATGCCCAGGTCAGTCCTTGCCTTTACCTATCCAAAGCTCTTTGAAAGAGAGTACTGTCTGAAAAACTGTAATTTTCAAAATGTTCTTTACCGTCTTTTACTGATTTTTAGCTCAACTTTGCCGTAGTCAGATTTGTTAGCTCAACATTGACGTCAAATTTGAGGTTATGCCATGGCCCTCGTCCATCTGTCAACAATTCAATACGGCTCGGGCTAGAGGCCGTATTTATGAACCGATCTTTACAAAACTTCTTGGGTACCTTTGTTATCACTGTGGGACGAGAATGAGTGTTTTGGGGTGCGGTCCAAAATTCAAGATGGCCACCAGCAGCCATTTTGTACCTACGTTAGTGCAATCAGTTTTTTTGTTCAGAACTTCTGTATGAAAGTTCTGATTTCAATAAATTTTTGTCTGAATGTTTAGTAAGTTAATAATAACATGGAATATTAGTAAGTTAATAATAACATGGAATACATCACATATAATACAGAGTTTTTTTTCATGCAGAAATTCTGCAAATTAGATGATCTTTGATTTTTTCAGTGCTACTTGGTGGTGTGGTGGCTCAGTTGGTAGAGGTGCAGGCTGCAAGCCGAGAGGTCCTTGGTTTGAATTCCACCTGCGGCAACTGTGTTGTGTCCTTGGGCAAGACACTTCACCCCATTGCCCACGTGGGGGCACGGTGACGCTGTGTACTAAGGCGTACTGCACGTCGATGATGGTGCGCCTGTCTTCAACCAATGCTAACCCTGCTTGTGTGGAGTTGGTATGATGAGGAGCTGACAGTTGCTTGCCGTTGTTCGGTGGTTCTCTCCCGGTACTCTGGCTTCTTCCACCCGTAAAACTGTCACGGTCATGGTTCGCCATTGTGCAGAAATATGTGACCATAAACACAAATAAATAAATAAATTCAGTTCTTCTTAGTGTACAGTAAGTACACATGTCAATACGGCTCGGGGCTAGGGACTGTATTTATGAACCGATGTTCACAAAACTTCTTGGGTACCTTTGTTATCACCTTGGGATGAGAACGACTGTTTCTGGGTGCAGTCCAAATTCAAGATGGCTGCCAGTGGCCATTTTGTACCGAAATTAGGTACAATCTGTTTTTTGTACACAACTTCTATATGGCTGAGGCTAGAGGCCGTATTTATCAACCGATCTTTACGAAACTTCTTGGGTACCTTTGTTATTACGGTGGGATAAGAACACGTGTTTGGGGTGCGGTCCGAAATTCAAGATGGCCGCTGGCAGCCATTTTGTACCGAAATTAGTGCAATCAGTTTTTTAGTACAGAACTTCTGTATGAAAATTTTGATTTGAATAAATTTTTGTATGAATGTTTAGTAACATGGAATACACCACATATAATACAGGTTTTTTTTTTCTTGTGCGTAAGTTATGCAAATTAGACTAACTTTGATTTATTTACTGTTACTTTTAGCTCTGTAACTGCAAATGCCAATATAGCTCGGGCTAGAGGCCGTATTTATGAACCGATCTTTACAAAACTTCTTGGATACCTTTGTTATCACTGTGGGACGAGAACGAGTGTTTTGGGGTCTGGTCTGAAATTCAAGATGGCCGCTGGCAGCCATTTTGTACAAAATTAGGTGCAAACAGATTTTTGTGCAGAACTTCCATATATGAAAGCGCTGATTTGAATAATTTTTTGTGTGAATGTTTAGTACCAAGGGATACATCACATATAATACGGATTTTTTTCTCGTTCATAAATTATGCCATTAGACTAACTTTGATTATTAAATGTTACTTTCAGCACTGTGATAACAAAGGCACCCAAGAAGTTTCGTCAAGATCAGTTCATAAAGCCTCTAGCCTGAGCCGTATAGAAGTTCTGTACAAAAAATGATTGTACCGAATTTCGGTTCAAAATGGCCACCGGCAGCCATCTTGAATTTTAGACCACACCTAGAAACACTCGTTCTCATCCCAAGGTGATAACAAATGTACCCAAGAAGTTTTGAGAAGATTGGTTCATAAATAAAGCCTCTAGCCCAACCTGTATTGACACATCCATTTACTGTGTATAAGTAGCACTGAATAAATCAAAGTTCATCTAATTTGCATAATTTCTGCTCGAGAAAAAACCCGTATTATATGTGATGTATTTCATGTTACTAAACATTCATACGGAAATTTATTCAAATCAGAACTTTCATACAGAAGTTCTGTACAAAAAACTGATTGCACTAATTTTGGTACAAAATGGCCGCCGGCAGCCACCTTGAATTTGGGACCGCACACCAAAACACTCGTTCTCATCCCACGGTGATAACAAAGGTACCCAAGAAGTTTGTAAAGATTGGTTCATAAATACGACCTCTAGCCTGAGCCGTATTGGCATTTGAAGTTACAGTGATGAAAGTAACTTCAAATTTAAATGTTACTTTCAGCACTGTAACTTCAAATGCCAATACGGCTCAGGCTAGAGGTCGTATTTATGAACCAATCTTTACAAACTTCTTGGGTACCTTTGTTATCACCGTGGGATGAGAACGAGTGTTTTGGTGTGCGGTCCCAAATTCAAGGTGGCTGCCGGCGGCCATTTTGTACCAAAATTAGTGCAATCAGTTTTTTGTACAGAACTTCTGTATGAAAGTTCTGATTTGAATAAATTTCCGTATGAATGTTTAGTAACATGAAATACATCACATATAATACGGGTTTTTTCTCGAGCAGAAATTATGCAAATTAGATGAACTTTGATTTATTCAGTGCTACTTATACACAGTAAATGGATGTGTCAATACAGGTTGGGCTAGAGGCTTTATTTATGAACCAATCTTCTCAAAACTTCTTGGGTACATTTGTTATCACCTTGGGATGAGAACGAGTGTTTCTAGGTGTGGTCTAAAATTCAAGATGGCTGCCGGTGGCCATTTTGTACCGAAATTCGGTACAATCATTTTTTGTACAGAACTTCTATACGGCTCAGGCTAGAGGCTTTATGAACTGATCTTGACGAAACTTCTTGGGTGCCTTTGTTATCACTGTGGGACAAGAACAAGTGTTTTGGGGTGCGGTCCAAAATTCAAGATGGCCGCCAACAGCCTTTTTGTACCAAAATTAGTGCAATCAGTTATTTGTACAGAACTTCTGTATGAAAGTTCTGATTTGAATAAATTTTTGTAGGAATGTTTAGTAACATGGAATACATCACATATAATACAGGGGTTTTTTTTCGTGAAGAAATTATGCAAATTAGATGAACTTTGTTTGTTCAGTGCTACTTACACAGTAAGTGCACATGTCAATACGGCTCGGGCAAGAGTCTGTATTTATGAACTGATCTTCACGAAACTTCTTGTGGGTACCTTTGTTATCACCTTGTGACAGGAATGAGTGTTTTGGGGTGCCTTTGTTATCACTGTGCTATGAGAACAAATATTTTTGGGTTCAGTCAGACCCACTCTGGGACTCAAAGATTTCTTTTCTAGTTTAGCATTTAACTGTCACCCAACTTTTACAATACCTTACCTATATATTTGTTACAGGCTACGGTCAGCATTTATGTACAGACCGTTACAATACTTTACATGTACCTTTGTTATCAGGTCATTACCTAGATGTTTGTCATTGCTGTGTCACATACTATACATGTACATGTCTTAAGCAAGTTGAGCTACAGTGTCATTGACACTTTCATTTGAGTTTTTTCCGAGCCAGTTGGCCACTTGGTAAAATGCTGATGATAATTACTTAGATAATGGTAGTAATGATGAGACAAGTCGGCACAATTAACCATCAACTACTATTGATAGTAGTGGCCTTCCGCATTGACTGTTTCTTGAGGTATGAAGAAGGTCTGCTATTATATATATATATTGTATGTATACTTGCTGGCAATAGTATATGCATGTACTATTTATATAAAAGTACCTACTTATTGATTTGTATGGGGATTTATAAATATTAATTTCTAAAGTTATGGAAAGCCAATACACCTATGTTCGTCTACAGTTATGTGCTTGTTGAATTGCAACTTACATTGTATTGTGGGTTGTGTACAAAATGAAAGTTGAATTACCATTGTGTGCATGTTTTTCTGATGCATCTCTTGTCTATACAGGCTGCTCATAATTCCTTACAAAATCTTGTGGTCAGGAATGAAATTTCAAGGCCTTGAAAAGGGCTTCTGAATTCTAAAGTTCCTCAACACTCGGCACACTGATGCTGATATGTGAAAATTTGCCCTGTGGGAACACTGGGATATGTTTACTGGGGTAAACAAATTTGGCTTTGCTGATAAAATTGGAATTGGTAACCAACACTCTAGGTGGAAATACAGTAGAATCCTCTTAATTGAATATCCATTTTGCCAGTGAAAATTGTTCAATCAACAGGAGTATACAATTAACAGGGATTTGGTCAGTTTCCTGTAGTCTGGAGGTAAACTGAGCATTTATTCTATTATATCTTGTTTGACAGAGCTCCTAGAGCTCTGTCAAACAAGATATAATAGAATAAATAATGCCTGTATTGGATGTAGTGAGGCCAAAAAGGTTGATAAATAAAGGGAATTTGGTGCATGTCTAGTAATTTTTTCGACATATTATAAAAATTTATATACAATTAACAGGAGTTCACTCTACAACCCATATGCAATAAACAGATCAAATTAGTACTGAAGGTATGGTAAATGGTTTTGTGTTTGAAAATTATATTCAATTAACAGGGATATACAATTAAGAGATATCCAATTAAGTGGGCTCCACTGTACTCTAAAGTGGGTAGCATAGGTATAAAAACGATTGGCTAAACTTGACTTCTTAGCTATGTTGTGGTTACGATATAGCCATACATTCTGACAGTGACTTTAAACTCTATTAATAAATGAATATTTAAATTTTTAGCTACAAATTTTTCCTAAGTGCTACAACTAGGAATTTCAGTCTTGTTTGACAAGAGCTCATAATTGGTTAACTGGTAGAGTGCTGGAAGCCCATATTTGGGCTTTATTCTGAAGCGTAGGTACCACAACTTGAAGGCTCATATTCAGAGGATATGCTTTGTATTATCTTTAAAGTGATATTATTTAGTGTGTAAGGGTTTCCCTTGTTACAATTTATGGGAGAGTGCCCATTGGCACTCTCCCATAAATTGTAACAAGGCAAAGACACGTGTACAAGATTTGATGGCCAAAAATAATTTAGCACTCTACCAGTTAAACTTGGGAGCACGGTGACTCAGTGGTTATGGCATTGAACTTCAAACCTTGAGGTCCACTGTTTGATCTCCAATCAGAAGGAACTGCGTTGTGTCCTTGGGCACATCCCGATCTCGATTGCCCACGTGGGGCATGGTCGCACTGCATTTAGCGTACTGCATGTTGATGGTGCGCCTGTCTTCAACAAATCCTTATCCTGCTTGTGTGGATCTAGTATGTTGGGAAGTCTGACAGTTGCTTCCCTTTGCTCAGTGGTTCTCTGGGTCCTCCACCCGTAAAACTGTCCAACACGAGGTGACCCTGGCTGCCGAAAGTATCGAAACTCCAATAAATCAATTTCCTAAACTTTACTTTAGGCTTGTGTTGCTTTGCGGTCATGATTAAGTCATGGACAATTTTTTATTTTTTTTTATTTGGTTTTAACGACACATTAACAGCCAGGGTCATATCATGTCGGTGACAGTTTTTACGGGTGGAGGAAGCCGGAGTACCCGGAGAGAACCACCGAGCAACAAAAAGCAGCTGTCAGCTCCCCAACATCGTAACTCTGAACTCTGCACCGCGGCACAGGCAGGGTTAGATTGGTTGAAGACATGTGCACCATCGACGTGCAGTACGCCTTAGTACACAGCGTCATCGTGCCCCCATGTAGGCAAGCGGGGTGAAGTGTCTTGCCCAAGGACACAACGCGGTTGCCGCAGGTGGGATTTGAACCGAGGACCTCTCGGCTTGCAGCCTGCACCTCTACCTACTGAGCCACCGCGCACCCGTCATGGACAATAAAAGTGACCTTAAACTCCAATCAATGAATAAAATGTTTCCACAAGTTTACAAGGTCAGCCAGCAGGCACATTGTTTGCAGTTGGTTATAATACAAATTTATGCTCGTCCTTTCAGTGCAAAGTAAAAAATTTGCCTGACCATAAGACTGGTGGATAGGTCGCTGGTTAAACCTACACTTCAAGTCATGTTAACCTTATTGCACTCTGATGTCAAACTTTAAAAATGACAAATCTGCAAATTTTTCCCATAATGCAACTAGGAATGTAACCAATTCAGTCTTGTTTGACAGCAAATTGAGCTCAGACTCATGCAATGAAAAGGGTGACCTTATAATAGCATGGTCATCTTGGTGATAACAGGGAATAGGATTAACACTACATTAGTGATCAAACAGTTGACATAATCGGCTGATTATAGTGTATCGGAAACGAATCAGCACTACCAGAAAAATATCAATTCTCACCGATTGTTAGCTCACCTGACTTTCAGTCAGGAGAGCTATAGTGATCACTCACCAACCGTCGTCCTGCGTCCGTCGTCCGTCGTCCGTGAACATGGTGTTTGCGTCTTCTCCTCCCAAACCGCTGAACCAATTTAATTGATATTTGAGATAATAGTTTGTTATGACATCGCAATTCGATTTTGTTCAAATCAAGTTGCCCCGCCCGTGGGTAGGGCCACACCCAAAAAGTGTGCTGAAATCTTAAAAAATCTTCTTCTCATGAACCAGCAGTAGCAGAGACTTGATATTTAGTGTGCAGCTTCCTTTTGAGGTGTAGACTCAGATTTGTTCAAGAGAAGTTTGTGGGGCTATACTTGGCTTCGTTATGGGAGGGGCAAAATTTTTGGCCCCGCCCAAAATTTCTATTTTCCAAACCGAGAGGCTGATTTGAACCAAATTTTATGTGAGGGCTTATTGGGTCATAAGTAACTAATTTATGCTGATTTTTTTTTTCCCGTAGCCCCATGGGAACCGCAGGAGCTAAAAATAGAAAAAAATTAAAACGCCCATATCTCCAAAACTGCACGGCACCGAGAATTTTTATTTGGTGTGAAGCTTCCTTAGGACCAACAGAAAGAATTGGTAAAAAAAAATTGCCATCGGTTTTATCATAGGGTACAGTTTCGGGACATTGAAAAAGTGCTGAGTCAGCACTTTTTAACACTGTAGGCAATGGGAAAAACATTAAAAAATCTTCTTCTCCAGATCCAGCAGGCAGAATCTTTTGATATTTGGTATGCAACATTGGAGGGTGGATCTGATTCAGGTTTGTTCAAATCGGCCCCCTGGGTTCATATTTGGGCTCAGTATAGGAGCCCGATTTCGAACTTAGTGCATTTCAGGCAAATTTCTTAAAAAATCTTCTTCTCCAGATCCAGCAGGCAGAATCTTTTGATATTTGGTATGCAACATTGTGGGGTGGATCTGATTCAAGTTTGTTCAAATCGGCCCCCTGGGTTTATATTTGGGCTCAGTATAGGAGCCCAAATTTGAACTTACTGCATTTCAGGCAAATTTCTTTGAAAATCTTCTTCTCCAGATCCAGCAGGCAGAATCTTTTGATATTTGGTATGCAACATTGTGGGGTGGATCTGATTCAAGTTTGTTCAAATCGGCCCCTTGGGTTTATATTTGGGCTCTGTATAGGAGCCCAAATTTGAACTTAGTGCATTTCAGGCAAATTTCTTAGAAAATCTTCTTCTCAAGATCCAGCAGGCAGAATCTTTTGATATTGGGTATGCAACATTGTGGGGTGGATCTGATTCAAGTTTGTTCAAATCGGCCCCTTGGGTTTATACATTTGGTTCAGTATAGGAGCCAAAATTTGAACTTAGTGCATTTCAGGCAAATTTCTTAAAAAATCTTCTTCTCCAGATCCAGCAGACAGAATCTTTTGATATTTGGTATGCAACATTGTGGGGTGGATCTGATTCTATTTTGTTCAAATCGGCTCCCTAGATTCATATTTGGGCTCACTATAGAAGCTCGAATTTGAACTTAGTGCATTTCAGGCAAATTTCTTCAAAAATCTTCTTCTCCAGATCCTGCAGGCAGAATCTTTTGATATTTGGTATGCAACATTGTGGGGTGGATCTGATTCCAGTTTGTTCAAATCGGCCACCTGGATTCATATTTGGGCTCACTATAGAAGCCCAAATTCGAACTTAGTGCATTTCAGGCAAATTTCTTTGAAAATCTTCTTCTCAAGATCCAGCAGGCAGAATCTTGTGATATTTGGTATGCAGCATCCTTAGGGGGGTGAGATTCAAGTTTGTTCAAGCCATGTCCCTAGGTCCATATTTGGGCTCAATGTGGGAGCTTGAATTGTAACTTTGTTCGAAATGAGGAATTTTCTTAAAAAATCTTCTTCTTCAGATCCAGCAGTCGGAATGGTTTGATATGTGGTGAGTAGCATCCTTGGGGGGGGGAGGGGGGATTCAAGTGTGTTAAAGCCAAGTCCATGGGTCCATATTTGGGCTCCCTGTGGGAGCCCAAATTATACCTTAGTCAATATGAGGAATTTTTCTTTAAAAATCTTCTTCTTCAGATTCAGCAGTTGGAATGTTTTGATATTTGGCATGGAGCAACCTTAAGGGGCTGAGATTCAAGTTTGTTCGAGCCAAGTCCCTTGGTTCATATTTGGGCTCACTATGGGAGCCTGAATGACAACTTAGTTCAAAATGAGGAATTTTATTTAAAAATCTTCAGATCCAGCCGATGAATGCTTTTGATATTTTTTATGCAGCATCCTTAGGGGGGTAAGATTCAAGTTTGTTCAAGCCATGTCCCTAGGTCCATATTTGGGCTGATTGTGGGAGCTCGAATTGTAACTTGGTTCAAAATGAGGAATTTTCTTTAAAAATCTTCTTCTTCAGATCCAGCAGTCGGAATGTTTTGATATTTGGTGTGCAGAATCCTTAGGGGTGTGAGATTCAGGTTTGTTAAAGCCAAGTCCCTGGGTTCATATATGGGCTTCCTGTGGGAGCCCGAATTATGACTTAGTTCAGTATGAGGAATATTCTTTAAAAATCTTTTTTTAGATCCACTGGTCAGAATATTTGGATATTTGGTTTCAGCTTTTCTTAGGAGGAGCAGATGCAACTTGTGGAAATCAATTCTCTGGGTTGATATTTAGGCTACCATGTCAGGTGAGCGCCCTCAGGCCCCCTGGGGCCTCTTGTCATTTTTTTTCGAACACAAATCATGGACGGCAATTTCGCAAAGTGTCTGCTGATAGCACGAAATCAGCAGACTACTACTATACTACCTACTGGCATCTCAGATAGATTTACTACCCACTTTTTCGATGGATTTATCATCAAATTAACGAAATGCTGGTCTACTGGAATCATGTCCAGAGCTGGCTGCAATTTACGTCACGCATGTTTTGTGAAACGAAACAGCCATGTGATGAAAAAAAGAAAACAACATTGACACCAACCAATAACTATCCCGGCAAATGTCCAGTTAAAGTGACACGTAGTCATAAAAACTCTATTATTAACTGGTAGAGTGCTAAATTATTTTTGCTCATCAAAATTTGTTCACATGTCTTTGCCTTGTTACAATTTATGGGAGAGTGCCTGTAGGCACTCCCCCATAAATTGTAACAAGGCAAATCTACACAGACTAAATAATTTCTCTTCGAAGATAATATGAAGCATATTCACAGAGTATGAGGCCCTTATATTACAGTCCCTGCACACCAGAGTAAAGCCCAAATATGGGCTTCCAGCACTCTACCAGTTAAACAACACTAATACCCTATCAGAGGTAATGAAAGAAGCATCGACGGGAGAAAATCAAAATATCAAATTATCAATATCAGAATTTTCAATGGATTATTGAAAAAAGAAAGCAGACAGCACATGCATCCAACAATGTAAGCTCCGCCCACCAAGTGATTGACACCATGTCATCATAATGATCAGTTAAATCAACTTAAATGTTTTTATTTCCCTTGGTCTTTGTCACAGGTACCCGTACCCCCATAAAATTTATATATAACATTATGGGGGCACGTCAGCATCGATTCAAAAATGCTATCAGATATCATTTTTCTTGTGTCAAGTACCTGTGGTCTATGTATGTTCCAAAAAAATACTAGGGTCCACTGGGAATTTCTCACTGACGTAATCAGTTTTGTGTCACGCAATGCAAACACTTCCAAGTTTGGAATTGTTAGTGGCAATAAATTCCACATTGATAATAAAATTATTGGATTTAAAATGGTAACAATTAACATGGATTATCAACAATTTGTTCACAGTAGCTTGATCAAGTACAGAGTTTAGGTATGACAACGTCCATTTCATGAGATAATATGCGAGGGTAAAGTCAAAGTTACTGCCTATTTTCGTGATATGAACAATGGATACGAAGGATAACAGGTACTGTGAAATGTTAAGTGCCCCTCGCGACCAATATCAATCATCATTCAGTGGTATGATGTACACAGCTAAAATATAGTCGACTAAGAAAAACAATAGTCGACTATAGCTCCTTCTGATGATAAGTCGAATAGTCGTGGCAGCCCTAACCATGGGTACTCAATTAATAATCGGAAGCGGCCGGTTATGAATGAGTAATTGATCGGTAATCAGTTCATGGGCCTATAATATAATCGGTTGATCACTACACTACATGTAATTACTAAGTACGCATGTTTCGATGCCTTAGGCACTGAAAGTAGACATCATTTTAATCTCAATTTTAGTACAGTGCCAGCTGAAATATATACTGTGTACATGTAGCAGGGTCATCTTGGTGGAAACTGAGAATACGATTAGTACTAATTAACTAGTTCAAGTAGGTATACATCAATGTCTTGTGCAGTGAAACTAGACATCACTTCAGCCTTAATAGTCCAGGCACATTAGACATAAAAATGAGAAAGTAAGGAAAAAAATCGGAGAAAGCTGATTTTTTAATACGTTTCCGGGACACACATTGTGGATAAAGTGTGAAAAGTCCCCGCGAATCCGAGTTGAGCTTTTTTTAGTTATAGCGTTTTTTTGATGAAAAAAATTTTTTTTTTAAAAATTCGACCCAGCTCCATATTTCTCATTCTTATTCGCCTTAGTAGGGTGAGAATCATAAATATCGTGCTGAATTATATTGAGAATACATATCCCCGACAGAAAATGCCAACTTTGTACCAATCCTCACCCTCAATGGTGAAATATTCACGAAAATGTACAAAATTACGAAAAAAAAATTTATTGTTATCATACACACAACGGTACACAACGTCCATTAAATCAAATCTACGACTACTTTGGGAGTTAAATTATATATCAAAAATTGCTGAAAAGCAGTGGCTTTATAATGATATATAACAATAGTCATTTATTCCATAATGAACTGGTGAAACGTGTGAAATATTAACCATACCCCCTAAACTCAAATTCAAACGGCATCGACTTTTCTCATTCAAATACCGTATTATAGCATCATTGTTTCAATTTCCATGTTCGATTAAATCACATAATGTGGTGTTCTCCTACACTCAAGATGCATTGGCATGTAATGTGTGCACGCCCTTGATGTGTACTCATAAACAAATTTGTATTGTACTCCATATGATTATGTCATATTTAGGGGCAATTGGTTCGATCATGGCTGGTAGCGGCTTGGATGAACTTTGGGGGACTGTTTATGCTGGTGGGTCAATCAATCATTTGATCAGTGGTCATGCATATTCAAGAGCAGTTCGTGCCCATTTGCTAACACAAATTGCCATTACAAAACTTGTGTTTGAAGAAAGCCGAACACTAGATAACATAGACTGCACAGAAGTCAATGAAATATTCTGTGGTCTTGCCAGAGGTGACTGTACAACAGCTGATGCTGTCAAGAAAGTGTCAACCATCTACTGTCAAAATTACACGAACTGCTCCAGAATGCGTCCGTAGGACGCACAGGAAAGCTTTGGGTACAATACTACAAGCAAATAGGTCTTCTCCAGTTGTTCTTGAGAGCAGAGCGCACAGGCGACTGGGAACTCCACACATATTGTGTTCGCAATATGATTCCAGTATTTCATGCAGGTGGTCATTTTGCATACGCAAAAAGTTCTCATCTCTATTTGCAGCAGATGAATGAGCTAACAGAAATAATGCAACAGGATGATTTGAAGTTGTTCACTGAGAAAGGTTACTTTACCATAAGGTGCTCAGATAAATTCTGGGACGGGATATATTCTGATCAGACCATAGAGCAGTGTTTAATGAGAATGTTCAAGCTCCCTGGTGGTCTCACACATGGCAGGGGAATAACCGATAGCACTGTTGCGAAATGGGTACATGGACTACCTCTTTGCCTTCCGATATGTAATGCTCTCGAAATTTTTGTTCATGTTCACACTGGTCATGGCGAACAACATCGGGATCTCCGTCAAAGTTCACAATTGACTTATGCCAATGATATCACCAAATTATTGAACTGGCTCAGAGTGCATTCCCCCTTTCAGAATAGAGATCCACTACAATTAGTCTCTATAGCGACCGGGCTTGTGGCCGACGAAACTGTGAACTGTGACCAAGTTCGCAGAATTGGTGAATGTTGCGTATCGAATGTTGTAAGCAAAACGTTCAACAGCATCAAACTACGACGTGTTGACACTGTGAAGTCTTTCGCATCGATGGCAAATAGCATCAAAGTCCGTGGAAGTAAGGTAGTGATTGACCCCACAATTCTGTTCAACCGCATCACATGTGTTATTCAGTCACAAGCAGAGAGCCCCGAAACCACCAGCATTGTTTGATTCTGCTGGAATGAGGAAGACACAGAAAAGCACGCTCGGTAAGATCCTCAAAACATACAGTTCCGAGCAAACTAAAATCCCAGAACATTCTCTGTTTGTTGTAGATGGTGGATTTTTATTGAGGGCAGTTGTATGGCCTAAACAGTCGTCATATAAGGACATATGTACATCATATTCCAATTATCTAGTGAGACATTTTGGGGCGAACGTCGTGGTTGTTTTTGATGGTTATGCTTGTACAATGTCGACAAAGGGCATGGAACAAGCCCGTAGATCTAAAGACAGGTATTCCATTGATATCAATATCTCACCCGAGTTACCAGCCACCATACCCCAATCCGATTTCCTTGCAAATGCCAAGAACAAAACCCAACTGATCGATCTTCTAATGCAGGAGCTATCTGCTATCAATATTCAGTCCAAGCAGGCCGAGGCTGATGCTGATGTACTGATAGCCGAAACTGCACTTGACATCGCTCAAGATGACAACAATGTTGTCGTTGTGGGAACAGACACAGACTTGTTAGTCATTCTTACCTCTCGAGTTCAACCGGGATGTAATATTCACATGATGTATTCCATTACCCCAAACTTACTAGTTTCAGTTAGTGAAATAGCAACCAGAATGGGTGACCATAGAAGCAACCTCCTTGTAGCACATTCTATAAGTGGTTGTGACACTACTTCTGCACTCTTTCGAGTTGGTAAGAAGAAAGTATTCAGTACAATTGTCTCCGATGTTACTAGCGACTCACAACAGTATGTCAACACAATTTTGGCGGATGACAGTACACCAAGTGCAGTAGCCGCTGCCGGGGAACAACTTCTCCTGATCTTATACGGGAGTAAAACTGTTTACTCTCTCGACCACTATAGATATGTCACATACAAGCGTTATGTAGCAAAATCTAAACTGAATAAACCCATCGACCTAGCCTCACTCCCACCTAGCAGCGATGCTGCACAACAACATGTCTACAGATGTTATCTCCAGGTCCAACAATGGCTGGGCACTTCGCTTCCTCCGACGGATTGGGGGTGGTCACTAGACAATGGACTTCTTGTACCGACTGCAGACACAAAGCCATGTGCCCCCGATAACCTACTGAATCTGATCAGTTGTGGTTGCAAGAGTGCTTGTACAAAAAGGTGTGGGTGTAAGAAGGCAGGACTCTCTTGCTCAGGTTTGTGTAATTGCAGTTCGGATTCTTGTAACAACCACAGAAACACTGTCCTGTCGGAAATTTCTGAGTTCGATGAATAATATGTATATAGGTCATGTCATTTCTGTATATAGCGTTGATAATAGTCAATGTAACTTAATCCATGTTGATTGATTTGTACATTCTGTAAATATTATTTATTGATTTTTGTACATTCTGTAAATATTATTTATTGATCTAATGCTGCCAGACACAGACGTGTCTGTTCGGTCCCAAGCCCGAAAATAGTTGAGTTCTCATGCTGACGAATTTTATGCCAAAAGGGGAACTCGGCCAGAAGCAGAGGGGGTCTTCCATAATGTCTATTTTGTAAGCAATGATAAAAGTCTTCAAATGGTGGTGGATTTTTTATCGTCTGTCCAACTAACATCCCGTTCTGTACTACGACCCTTTGGGCAAATCCGTTAGGAAAATCGTCATTTTTTGCGTAAATCCGATACTTTTTTGTGAATTTTCAATAATTTTTCGCAGAAATTGTCACAGAATGCACATTTTCCTCTAGGTAAATGTATATTAGACATTATGTAGCTCGAAATACGCGTGAACAAAAAATACAGTTGGATCAATTCGAGGTTACAAAGTTCGTGCGATTGGGATTTTAGGGGACTTTTGTCTAATCGTTCAGTGACATGTACTCGACATTCCCTGAAAAAATCAGCTTTCTCCTATTTTTTTCCCTAGTGAAACCTAATGTTCTTGGGCTATAATATTGTTTCAGTCCCAGCTAGAGCTGTTGGTTTTTAAATTTCTTGTTCGGTTTCGGTTTTGGTTTTTCAGGTGGAGAAAAACCTTGGTTCGGTTCGGTTTTCGGTTTGTTCATGAGGCCAAGTAAAATTCAATAAAACTCATGTCCAGAGTCATAACTGAATGGTAGTGAAATTGAGTGAAACTCAATGAATGCCCGAAATAAGCTATAATACATGAAGAATCAGGAAGGCCAATATAATAATTACCTAAATATACAGAACTTTTATTGTGCTTGACCATTTTTCGAGGTCTGACACCTACACGCAACTTGAGGAAAGCTGCAAACACAACTAAACTGAAATGTGGGAAATTCACAGAATGTAGCTTTCCCAGAGTAGTGAGAGTACCCAGACACTGCCATTGGCAGTGTCTGGGTACTCTCACTACTCTAGGATGGCTACATTCTGTGAATTTCTGCAGCAAGAGTTGGCAAGAGAGTATTTAATAAAAAACGAAAAACCTTAGATTACGAGATGTCGACGGTTTCGGTTTCGTTTTTTTAAAAAACTAAAAACCTTGGTTCGCTTCGGTTAACCTACAGATTTAGTCCCAGCTGAAACATCTCCTAGAGGAAAACTGAAATGAAATAAACCCAGATCTTCATTCGTTAATTCACCCTTTTTCAGACTGATGTTGAAATACAAAAATTTCAAGAAGCATATCTTTTCCCATAATGCCACTGGGAATTTTACCAATTTAATCTTGTTTGACAGAGCTCAACGAGCTCTGTCAAACAAGATTAAATGGGTTAAATTCCTTGTCACATCATGGGAAATATTTCCTGCTTGAAACTTTGGTAATTTGACATTAGAGTGTAGGGAGTTAATTAACCCTCAGTGTATGTGGAACTCCATCAAGTGAGGCAGTGCTTGTTTACTGGGGTAAACATTACTGAACAAGCTCGGTTTACTGCTAAAATAGGACTCCCTAACCAATGCTTGGAGTTGAAATCCCCTAAAAATAGGTAACATGGATATAAACGATTGGCTGAACTTGACTGTTATGTCCATGTTACAGTCACAATTAGCCTTTGTGCAGAAATTTGTGACCTTAAATAAATATTAATGTTAAAATACCAAAAATTCAAGTAGCGAATTTTTCCTGCAGTCAGACGAGGATATTTAAACAATTCAAAATAGGAATGGTTAATTAAATTTCTGATTGCATTGTACTAAAAATTTGCATCTTGTGATTTGGGTATTTCGACATCAGTTTCAGGGTCCGACATAAGCCGTAACCTGTAGGTTAGGTTATGGGGGAGGTTACGTGTTTCTATAGACTCAAGCCCTATTTTTAGGTTACGAGAGGAAACTGATTATTTTAATTTACCTTATATCTACACTACGGAAACCTACAGGTTACGGTATGCTAGGCACACCGTAACCTATTTTAAGGTTACGGTGTATGAAGCTTATATCAGTCCCTGAGTTTGATTGTATTCGTATTTAAAGGGTTCATCTGATTTATTTGTATGCTAGTTGAGGGTATCACTCGAGTGTGCGTCATTGAAATTCAGTATCTAAGAGTTGATAATTCATTATGGTATCTTAATAAATTTTGTTGTCTTGATAGTCCACTATGAGATCTCAATTATTCAATTGTAAAGGTGCACTGGAAAAATGATTGATTGACATACATATAGTTGGGTACAACTTAATATTCTGGCTTGTATACATGTGCAGTTCTGAACCAAAAACATTGTCAAATTTTCATAAAAGTGTTTGCGTCATTAAGTATCTAATTGATCGAAGCACCTATTGGAGAATATAAAAAATACACCAGTAGCCAGAGGTGCGGTGTGGTTTGAATCTTGATATTAACTGCTTGCATGTGCTGGCGGATATTCCTACCCAGGACAAGGAAAAGTCAGTGAGTGAAATAAGTATAACTTGAGCACTTTTATCCACAAATTCTCTCTCCTTGTATTGATTGGATTTATCTGTTTCATGACTAGGATGTGATGAAAAATTGAGAAATCACATTTTTAAAGCCTTGAAAGTTTGGCACTTGCAAATGGCTTTTTAACTTGTAGGGTGCTGGAAGCCCATATTTGGGCTTTATTCTGAAGTGCAGGTACCACAACTTGAAGGCTCATATTCAGTGGATGTGCTCTGTATTATCTTTGAAGTGATATTATTTTGTCTGTCAGGGTGTGCCCTGTTACAATTTATGGGAGAGTGCCCCATAGGCACTCTCCCATAAATTGTAACAAGGCAAAGACATGTGTATAAGATTTGATGGCTAAAAATAACGGCACTCTACCAGTTAAACTCTTTTCCTGCTTAGTATTTATGCAACATTTTTCATCAAACCGTGTAGCAGCCACTACTGGATTGGATGAAAAAATTATGAAAATTGAATTAAAAAAAAAATAACTGATCAATAGAAGGCTAATCGTGACTGCAATACTGACATAAAAGTTAAGTTTAGCTTATCGTTTATACCCATGTTGCCCATTTTTAGAGGATTTCCACCCCCCAGCATTGGGTTACTGGGTCCTATTTTACCCTCAAAACAGCTTGTTTACTGTCGTAAACGAGCACTGTCTCACTTTCAGGAATTCCTGCATGTGCACAGTGTTAAATGACCTGTGCCCACTTATGTCAAACTGCCAAAGTTTAAAGCAGCAAATGTTTCCCATGATGTGACAAGGAATTTAAACCATACAATCTTGTTTGACTGATTTCATGGAGCTCTGTCAAACAAGAGTGTATTAGTTAAATTCATAACTTTGGGAGTTTTGACATCAGTGTGCAATTTCCCGTGGGAGCCCCCCAGGAAGTGAAGCAGTGCTTGTTAGCTCACCTGACTGAAAGTCAGGGTGAGCTTTTCTAATCACTCCTCGTCCGCCATCTGTCCGTCCGTCCGCTGTCCTGCGTGAAGGTGGTGTTTGAGCCTCTTTCTCCTAAACCACTGGCCACATTTTAATTAAATTTCATGTTGAGTAGTGGTTATATAAGGGCAATTTGATTTTTATGCAAATTAGGTTTCGGCTCATATTGAGCAGAGGGGTGGGGAAAAAATGGCCAAATTTTTTGAAAATCTTCTAATGAACCACCAGTAGCAGAGAGGTTTAGAATCAAGTTTGTTCAAGAGAAGTTTGTCGGGCATTATTTGCCTTCATTATGGGAGGGGCAAACATTTTGGCCACACCTAAAATTTCTATTTTCAGAACCGTGAGGTCGATTTGAACCAAATTTGATATGAGATGATAATGGGTCATAAGTAGTTGATTGATGCAAAAATTTTTTCATTGCCCCGTGGGAACCTCGGGAGCTAAAAATAGGAAAAACCTTAAAACTGCCATATTTCCAAATCTACACGGCACAGAGAATTTGTATTTTGTATAAAGCTTACTTTTATCAAGTAGAATAGAATCGTTAAAAAAAATCCCTATCGGTTTGATCACATGGTACTTTTTTCAGGACTTTGAAAAAGTGCTGAGTCAGCACTTTTAACACTAGGCAATGGGAAAAACATTAAAAAATCTTCTCCAGATCCAGCAGGCAGAATCTTTTGATATTTGGTATGCAACATTGTGGGGTGGATCTAATTCAAGTTTGTTCAATTCGGCCCCCTGGGTTTATATTTGGGCTCAGTATAGGAGCCCAAATTTGAATTTTGTGCATTTCAGGCAAATTTCTTTGAAAATCTTCTTCTCAAGATCCAGCAGGCAGAATCTTTTGATATTGGGTATGCACCATGCTCAGGGGGGTGAGATTCAAGTTTGTTCAAGCCAAGTCCCTGGGTTCATATTTGGGCTCACTGTGGTAGCCCGAAATATAACTTAATTCAAAATGAGGAACCGAAACATTTACAGAAAACCTGTTGTCGCGGTTTTCAACTTCAGTGTTGGAAACTCTTATCAAGTCTTCACTTCTCAGGAATAAAGAGAGAAACAACCTAAAGTTAGCCTTGTTTTCAAACTTCAGAGTTGCGATACCCCTTTTTAGCTCAACTTGACAAAGTCAAGCTGAGCTATTGCCATCACTTCTCGTCCGTCGGCGTACGTACGTACGTACGTACGTACATTAGTACGTTAGTACGTACGTCCACAATTTCCTTTGGCACACCTCACAGGTCACATTTATGATCAGATTACTTTGAAACTTGATATGCTTGTTTGGGGTGACCTCTAGATGGGAGCTATCGATTTTCTTCAATTTCCGTCAAAAAATGTTGCCGCGGCCAACGTTCTTAGAACTTAGTTTAGTCAAACCACAATATTTCCCTTTGGCACACCCTACAGGGCACATTTATGATTTGATTGCTTTGAAACCTGGTATGCTTATTTAGGGTGACCTCTAGATGGGAGCTATCGATTTTCTTCAATTTCCGGCAAAAAATGTTGCCACGGCCAACGTTCGTAGAACTTAGTTTAGTCAGACCTCAATATTTCCCTTTGGCACACCCTACAGGGCACATTTATGATCAGATTGCTTTGAAACCTTGTATGCTTGTTTGGGTAGACCTCTAGATGGGAGCTATCGATTTTCTTCAATTTCTGTCAAAAAATGTTGCCGCGGCCAACGTTCTTAGAACTTAGTTTAGTCAGAAGACTCAATATTTCCCTTTGGCACACCCTACAGGGTACATTTATGATCGGATTGCTTTGAAACCTGGCATGCTTGTTTGGGGTGACCTCTAGATGGGAGCTATCGATTTTCTTCAATTTCCGTCAAAAAATGTTGCCGCGGCCAACGTTCTTAGAACTTAGTTTAGTCAAACCACAATATTTCCCTTTGGCACACCCTACAGGGCACATTTATGATTTGATTGCTTTGAAATGTGGTATGCTTATTTAGGGTGACCTCTAGATGGGAGCTATCGATTTCCTTCAATTTCCGGCAATAAATGTTGCCACGGCCAACGTTCGTAAAACTTAGTTTAGTCAGACCTCAATATTTCCCTTTGGCACACCCGACAGGGCCCATTTATGATCAGATTGCTTTGAAACCTGGTATGCTTGTTTGGGGATACCTCTAGATGGGAGCTATCGATTTTCTTCAATTTCCGTCAAAAAATGTTGCCGCGGCCAACATTCTTAGAACTTAGTTTAGTCAGAAGACTCAATATTTCCCATTGGCACACCCTACAGGGTATATTTATGATCGGATTGCTTTGAAACCTGGCATGCTTGTTTGGGGTGACCTCCAGATGGGAGCTATCGATTTTCTTCAATTTCTGTCAAAAAATGTTGCCGCGGCCAACGTTTTTAGAACTCAGTTTAGTCAGACCACAATATTTCCCTTTGGCACACCCTACAGGGCACATTTATGATTTGATTGCTTTGAAACCTGGCATGCTTGTTTGGGGAGACCTCTAGATGGGAGCTATCGATTTTCTTCAATTTCCGTCAAAAAATGTTGCCACTGGCAAAAAAAAATGACACTGGTACCAATGATCTTCAATTTTGCCATTTCATTTATAACTTACCAAGTTCAAGTTTGTCAAGTTGAGCTACAGTGTCATTGACACTTTCATTTCAGAACAGCTGCACTAATTGGTATTGCGTTCGAGCGTGGCATTTACAGCGAAAATAGGTGACAAAATTACTTCTTGCGCATTGTGTTTTAAACGTTCATCTGTTTATCAAATGCAATTTCCTTTGCAGAACTGGAACTTGTCACTTGTTCCACATTTACAATGACAAATATATTTATTTCTACACATAATTTTGAAAGCTTGAACTCCAAAGACAGCATCAAAATCACAGTTGATGTTGGATGGAAATTTAGGGTTACAATGATCTATATGAGCAGCTTTTACTTGATGAAATATTTGTGGTCGGCATGTTTTAGGACGTGTTGGGTTAACACAGGCATTTTTATTGATGGGATAGGATGGGGGAGAGACTAATTTTGCAACAGACTCAAGGCAAAAATCATATTTCTTGAACTTGAAACTCTTGAGATAATTTATGCGAATACATTGTGCTCAGGAAATCACAGTACTGGTGTAACAGTTTATCTTCCCCCCCTCCCCCCCCCCTTGTATATCTTCCCACCCCCACTGGTTTATCTCCCCCCCCCCCCCCCAACCTGAATTTTTTTATCTTTCAGTTTAATCACAGAACTTTTTAAAGAATTTGCTTTAGTACCCCTTTGTTATTAGCTTAACCCTTTACCCAACGTAACGGCCAAAACCGGCCAGTGCGATTCTCAAAAATCGCCAATGAATTTTTATTATTTTTTCATTTTTTGTCTCAAAAACATAGGTTATGACTCCTCGTTGGAACGAGCTCGTCGAGCTCGTTCCAACGAGGGGTCATAACCTATGTTTTTGAGACAAAAAATGAAAAAAATTAGTTATTCAAGAATTTTTTTTTGCAAGTGTCGTCTGCTTTTCATGTAAGGTAAAGGGTTAACTTGACAAAGTCAAGATAAGCTATTGCCATCACGCGTGCGGAAGTCTGTTTGTCTGTGAGTCTGTTAGTCTGTGAGTCTGTTCACATTTTCCTTTAGCTACAGGTCATATTTATTGAGGAATTTCATTGTAACTTGGTGGGTTGACTTCATATAATGTCTAGATGAGAAAGTCCCCGTTTGGACGTGATTGGGCAACTGTGACGGCTACAGGGGCCCGAAAACCTTTAGCACAGTCTACAGGTCATATTTATGAAGGGATTTCCTTGTAGCTTGGTAGGATGACTCCAAATAATGTCTAGATGAGAACGCCCCATTTTGATCACGATCATTCAGCCTTG
The DNA here is from genome assembly GCA_031216915.1 of Pictodentalium vernedei. Lineage (NCBI taxonomy): Eukaryota > Metazoa > Mollusca > Scaphopoda > Dentaliida > Dentaliidae > Pictodentalium > Pictodentalium vernedei. The sequence continues at coordinate 91,559,292 of CM062295.1, read as the reverse complement.
ATGGGTGCCTGAGCCCAAAAACCTTTAGCATAGGCAAAAGGTCATATTTATGGAAGGATTTCGTTGTAACCTGTTTGGTTGACTCCATATAATGCCTAGATGATGACATCCCCTTTTGGTTGTGATTGGTCAACTGTGATGGCTACAGGTGCCCAAAGCCTGAAAACCTTTAGCACAGTCTTCAGGTCATATTTATGAAGGGATTTCATTGTAACTTGGTAGGTTGACTTCATATAATGTCTAGATGAGAACAGCCCCTTTTGGACACCATTAGGCAACTGTGACGGCTACAGGGCCTGAAGCCCGAAAAACCTTTAGCACAGTCTACAGGTGATATTTATGAAGGGATTTCATTGTACCTTGATAGGATGACTTCAAATAATGTCTAGATGAGAACGTCCCCTTTTGGTCGCGTTCATTCGGCCTTGATGGCTGCCCGAGCTTAAAACCTTTAGCATAGTCTTTAGGTCATATTTATGGAAGGATTTCATTGTAACCTGTAAGTTAGACTCCATATAATGCCTAGATGATGACATCCCGTTTTGGTTGTGATTGGTCAACTGTGACGGCTTCAGGGGCCCGAAGCGCGAAAACCTTGAGCTCAGTCTACAGGTCATATTTATGAAGGGATTTCATTGTAACTTCGTAGGATCACTCCAGATGATGCCCAGATGAGAATGTCCCCTTTTGGTTGCGATCATTCAACCATGATGACTGCCCGAGCCCAAAGCCCAAAAACCTTTAGCACAGTGTACAGGTCATATTTATGAAGGGATTTCATTGTAACTTGGTAGGTTGACTTCATATAATGTCTAGATGAGAACGTCCCCTTTGGACGCAGTTGGGAAACTGACGGCTACAGGGCCCCGAAAACCTTTAGCACAGTCTACAGGCCATATTTTTGAAGGGATTTCATTGTAACTTGATAGGATGACTCGTTTTGGAATAATTTCACTCTAACTTGGTAACTTGGTAACTTTCGTTGATATACGTTAACTGTGAGGGCCACATACATTAACTGTGAGGTCACATCAACCCACCCCTCAGCTCTTTAGTACAGTGTGCACCTCATATTATTTTTATCAAAAACATTTAGCATACAGGGAACAGAAATGAACATATTCCCAATTATCACAATTCTTGTCTTATTTCATAATCCTTTCATAAACATTGAACATTATCCTTTTCATCAAAAACAACACACAAGTTAAGCTACAGTGTCATTGACACTCATATTAAAGAGCATGAAGGGCAATTTGAAAACTTGTTAGTCTGGCCTTGAGAGTGCAGCAACAAACCCTATATTTTGATTTAGTTTTTAGCTCAACTTTGACAGAGCCAAATTTGAGCTTATGCCATGGCCAGTTGTCCATCGTCCGTCTGGCCATCTGTCCGTCAACAATTCAATACGGCTCGGGCTAGAGGCCGTATTTATGAACCAATCTTTACGAAACTTCTTGGGTACCTTTGTTATGACCGTGGGACGAGAATGAGTGTTTTTGGGTCCGATCCGAAATTCAAGTTTGCTGCTGGCAGCCATTTTGTACAAAAGTAGGTGCAATCAGATTTTTGCACAGAACTTCCATATGAAAGTGCTGATTTGAATAATTTTTTGTACGAATGTTTAGTACCATGGGATACATCACATATAATACAGGTTTTTTTCTCGTGCGTAAATTATGCAAATTAGACTAACTTTGATGTTTTTTGGTGTTTCTTTCAGCACTATAAGTATTTATGAACCGATCTTTATGAAACTTCTTGGGTACCTTTGTTATCACCGTGGGATGAGAACGAGTGTTTTGGGTGTGGTCCGAAATTCAAGATGGCCACCAGCAGCCATTTTGTTCCCAAATTAGTGCAATCTTTTGTACAGAACTTCTGTATGAAAGTTTGATTTGAATAAATTTTTGTATGAATGTTTTGTAACATGGAATACATCACATATAGAACAGGTTTTTTTCTCGTGCAGAAATTATGCAAATTAGATGAACTTTGATTTATTCAGTGCTACTTATACACTGTAAGTGCACATGTCAATACGGCTCGGGCTAGAGGTTGTATTTATGAACCGATCTTCACAAAACTTTTTGGGTACCTTTGTTATCACCTTGGGACAAGAACAAGTGTTTCTGGGTGCGGTCCAAAATTCAAGATGGCTGCCAGTGGCCATTTTGTACCGAAATTAGGTTCAATCAGTTTTTTGTCACAACTTATATACAGCTCGTATTTATGAACTGATTTTCACGAAACTTCTTGGGTACCTTTGTTTTCACCTTGGGACAGGAACGAGTGTGTTTTGGGGTGCCTTTGTCATCACTGTGCTATGAGAACAAATATTTTTGGGTTCAGTCAGACCCACTCTGGGACTCAAAGATTTCTTTTCTAGTTTAGCATCTGAGTGTCACCCACCTTTACAATACTTTACCTATACATTTGTTACAGGCTACGGTCAGTATTTATGTACAGACCATTACAATACTTTATATGTACCTTTGTTATCAGGTCATTACCTAGATGTTTGTCATTGCTGTGTCAGATACTATACATGTACATGTCTTAACAAGTTGAGCTACAGTGTCATTGACACTTTCATTTATTTGAAAATATGAATAAAATTCTCATCAGTATGGTTGTATGAGCCAAAAAAATGATTTACAACTTTGAGTGTCAGTTGGGGGGGGGGGGGGGGGGGAAGGGGGAGTCATAACCTAACCGTGATACCCCTCCCCCTCCGAATATATTTGTCACATTTTACAACTTAAGCACAGGAATCTTGAGAATGGAAAATATAGCAAAAAATCAGAAGAAAACCAACCTTTTGTGACTGGGAAAATATTGATGACATTCTCTTCAAAATTGTGGTTTGAGGTAAAAAATGAATTTTTATGTAACTTTCAAGTTCAGGTGGGGGGTAAGGTAAACTGGTCAGGATATCTTCCCCCCACCTCACCTGAAGAATTATCTATTAACAATTTCTGCAAAAGAGTCTTAAACCTGGAAAATATTGATGAAATTCTCTTCAAAATTGTGGATTGAGGTGTGCTCTTAATTACTTTTCTAATGTCACACACAGGTAACGAAGCGAAATTGAGGAAAAATACTGTGATTAAATGGAATGGTAAAAAAATTCAGGTTTGGGAAGATAAACTAGTTACTACACCAGTATATTATACAGTCGTGTAGCCCTGGAAAGAGAGTCCCTGTGGCACTGACTGGCACTAAATACATCTTATATGCAAGTGCAATATGTTATGTTTGTACAGTGAAAACCAAAACTGAAAACCCGACTGAATGAGACCGAAACCAGAACCGACATGAAATTTGAAAACCGCTCATTTCTATGGGCCATTGCTTAATTTGATAAAGTTCTTGGTCTTTCATCACTGCTTTTAATAGTAGTGCATGTAGCTGAGACTATATCACCAATCATTCATTAACAGATGTGACCTGCTGGGAAGGTGGATATAGTTATTGATTAGTTTCAGTGCAGAATGCTCAAATTTCTCTGAGATAAAGTGCATTTTGCAGATTAATTCATATTTGGCACACAAAGGAGTTTTACTTCTTCCTTGAATAGTCAGAATGGCAAACATATTGACAGCTCCTGTCAAGAGAAAAAAGACTTTTGTCTTTTTCTTTTCATTCTACTTTGTCAACATATTGTTTGAATAAACTACCATTGGATGTTGCAGAGATAATTTCTCAGTCAGTACACTTTTTATTGTATGTTAAAATAATTCCAATTCCGCTTGTGTTAACCTTTTACATAATGTAAGGGTCATATCCCTTCAGCTCTATTCAGAAAAATTGCCACACAAATCTAATTTTCTCAATAAATTTTGGCCTCCAAAAAAATAGCTCATGGCCCCTCATTTGAACATGTTTTCTAAGCTTGCTCCAGAGGAGGTTATAAGCAATGTTTTGAGGCAAAACAAAATGGAAATTTTCAGTTATTTAAAAATTTTTTGAAAGTGTTGTCTTCTGTCTTGTGGTAGGTAAAGGGGTTAACAATTTAACTACGAACTGGCCATCTCAATCCATGTAATTTACAAATTGAGCAGTGTCACGATTAGCCATTGTGCAAAAATATGTGACCTTAAACACCAATAAATAAATAAATAGTGGATGTGGACGCGTCCTACACACGTTTTTTCAATCCTGACTCATGTCTATATACACAGTAGCACAGAATGCTACACTATTGCCAATTTTCGGGAATAACTTTTCCACCAAACATAGTTAAATCGTATAGAAATACACAAACCTGCCAAGTTTGAAGTCGTTCAGGCCCATAGAGGCTGGGAGATAGGGCACGACACAACAAACCGAATCTGATATCCGGATAATTTTTATCTATTCGGATGCCATTTTAAAAGAACTGTTACCTAATTTTTAGCTTAACTTGACATAATCAAGATAAGCTATTGCCATCACGCGTGCGGAAGTCTGTGAGTCTGTGACGTCTGTTCACATTTTCCTTTAGCACGGGCTACACCCCGCAGTTCTTGTCTGATCGTCACGAAATTTCATATGCAGGTTTGGGGTCATGTCTAGATGAGAACGTCCCCTTTTGGTCGCGATCGGGCAACCGGTATGGCTGCCCGAGCCCAAAACCCGAAAACCATTAGCACAGTCTACAGGTCGTATTTATGAAGGGATTTCATTGTAACTTGGTAGGATGCCTCTGTATAATGCCTAGATGAGAACGTCCCCTTTTGGGCATGATCTATCAACCGTGATGGCTGCCCAAGCCCGAAACCCAAAAACTTTTAGCACAGTCTGCAGGTCATGTTTAATGTGGAGGGATTTCATTGTAACTTGGTAGGATGACTCCTTATGATGTCTAGATGAGAATTTCCCCATTTGGGCATGATCTGCCAACCGTGACGACTGCCCGAGCCCAAAACCCAAAAACATTTACCACAGTCTACAGGTCATATTTATTGAGGAATTTCATTGTAACTTGGTGGGTTGACTTCATACAATGTCTAGATGAGAAAGTTACCTTTTGGGCATGATTGGGCAACTGTGACGGCTACAGGGACCCAATGCCCGAAAACCTTTAGCACAGTCTAGAGGTCATATTTATGGAGGGATTTCATTGTAACTTGGTAGGATGACTCCAAATAATGTCTAGATGAGAACGTCCCATTTTGATCGCGACCATGCAGCCTTGATGGGTGCCCAAGCCCAAAAACCTTTAGCATAGGCAAAAGGTTATATTTATAGAAGGATTTCATTGTAACCTGTAAGGTTGACTCCATATAATGCCTAGATGATGACATCCCCTTTTGGTCGTGATTGGTCAACTGTGATGGCTACAGGTGCCCGAAGCCCGAAAACCTTGAGCACAGTCTACAGGTCATATTTATGAAGGGATTTCATTCTAACTTCTTAGGATCACTCCAGATGATGCGCAGATGAGATTGTCCCCTTTGGTTGCAATCATTCAACCATGATGGCTGCCCGAAGCCCGAAAACCTTAAGCACAGTCTACAGGTCATATTTATGAAGGAATTTCATTGTAACTTGGTAGGTTGACTTCATATAATGTCTAGATGAGAACGTCCCCTTTTGGACATGATTGGGCAACTTTGACGGCTAAAGGTGCCCGAAGCCCGAAAACCTTTTGCACTGTCTACAGGTCATATTTATGAAGAGATTTCATTGTAACGTGGTAGGATGACTCCAAATAATGTCTAGATGAGAACGTCCCATTTTGGCCGTGATCATTCAGCCTTGATGGGTGCCCGAGCCCAAAAACCTTTAGCATAGGCAAAAGGTTATATGTATAGAAGGATTTCATTGTAACCTGTTAGGTTGACTCCATATAATGCCTAGATGATGACATCCCTTTTTGGTCGTGATTGGTCAGCTGTGATGGCTCCAGGTGCCCGAAGCCCGAAAACCATGAGTACAGTCTACAGGTCATATTTATGAAGGGATTTCATTGTAACTTCGCTGGATCACTCCAGATGATGCCCAGATGAGATGGTCCCCTTTGGTTGTGATCATTCAACCATGATGGCTGCCCGAGCCCGAAGCCCGAAAACCTTTAGCACAGTCTACAAGTCATATTTATGAAGGGATTTCATTGTAACTTGGTAGGTTGACTTCATATAATGTCTAGATGAGAACGTCCCCTTTTGGACACGATTGGGCAATTGTGACAGCTTCAGGAGCCCAAAGCCTGAAAACCTTAGAAGTCTACAGGTCATAATTATGAAGGGATTTCATTGTAGCTTGGTAGGATGACTCCAAATAGTGTCCGGATGAGAATGTCCCCTTTTGGTTGCGATCATTCAACCATGATGGCTGCCAGAGCCCAAAGCCCAAAAACCTTTAGCACAGTCTACAGGTCATATTTATTAAGGGATTTCATTGTAACTTGGTAGATTGACTTCATATAATGTCTAGATGAGAACGTCCCCTTTGGACGCAATTGGGAAACTGACGGCTACAGGGGCCCAAAGCCCGAAAACCTTTAGCACAGTCTACAGGCCATATTTATGAGGGGATTTTAATGTAAATTGATAGGATGACTCGTTTTGGAATAATTTCACTGTAACTTGGTAACTTTTGTTGATATACGTTAACTGTGAGGGCCACATACATTAACTGTGAGGTCATATTAACCCACCCCTCAGCTCTTTAGTTCAGTGTACACCTCATATTATTTTTATCATAAACATAGCACACAGGGAACAGAAATGAACATATTCCCAATTATCACAATTCTTGTCTTATTTCATAATCCTTTCATAAACATTGAACATTATCCTTTTCATCAAACACAACACACAAGTTAAGCTACAGTGTCACTGACACTTTCATTTAATGACGCCTTATGTCTACACGAATAGCACAGGATGTAACACAGTTGTCAATTTTCGGGAATAAGGCAAATATTGCCACAAACATGTTGATTTAGTAACATTGAATAGACATACATACATCTGCTGAGTTTGAAGTCAATGGGGTGCATAGGGGCTGTTGAGATGGGGCACGTCATGACAAACAGAATAATTCAAATTATGGTAAGAGTCAAGTCTTGTTAACCCTTTACTCAATGCAGACAATATCAAAATTTATTACTTTAAATATTGTTTTTTCAAACTTTTCAACAAATTTCACCCAAACCGTATCTTGTGCCCCCTCATTGGAACGAGCTCAATAAGCTCGTTCCAATGAGGGGGCCACATTATATGGTTTTGTTGAAATTTTTTGAAACATATCTTTTCAACTGCTCAATTTGTATATTACGTGGGCGGATGCATCCGAGTCATTAGGTAAAGGGTTAAAATGAAAGAACCTCTTTGATGATTGTTCAAAGCCAGGGACCGACCTGGGCATGCGCCAGTGCGTATTTGGTTTTGAAACATCAGGACCTGGCTCTTAAATCTCAGAAATAGGCTTCTCAGTTGGCGCGTAACTTCTCAGATCATATTTTGATATTCTTTCGATGGATAATCGAGAGAGACACTCTTACATGTATTATATATATGATTATCATTTATCATTGTTGTAGAGTGCTAACTGCTTAAGTTAATACTTCAAGTCTTAATTACCAAGCATTAATCTTCACTGTGGTTTCTGATCAAGTCTTGGCTGCCTAAATAGGCAGCCAAGACTTGATCAGAAACCATAGTGAAGTTTAATGTTTGCTATAGTGTACTAAATGAAAATAATGAGAGCTATTACATACTTGCAGTGTGTGTTACATACAGCAGTGGGACTCCGTAAATTGAAATCTGGTGCATGAATTGAAAAAATAGGCCCCGAGGCTAGAGCGTATTTTAAATAGTCCTGATCGGTCCCTGGAAGCGTTAAATTTGTCCTGCATGATTACTGGTATTCCATATGCAAATGTTTACAGTGTGATGAATACCATTGCTTGACCAAATGCTTTATATGGATTACACAGGAAGAAAGTTAGGGATATTGTCTTGTTTTTCAAGTAAATAATACTCTTTGCTCTTCAAATTGAGACACCTTAAACTAAAGTTTGAGTTTTATTAACTGTTCTAGTTCTGTAACAGGAAAGTGTAGTGGAAAGTGCTTGAATTTCAATATTTAACTGGTAGTGCTAGAAGCCACTATTGTGGCTTTATTGAAAAGTGCTAAAAGCCACTTTTGTGGCTTTACATTCTTTGCAAAGGCATTTTTTCTCTGTAGTAGAAAAATCTTTACATAAAATTATTTTGTTAAAATGTATTGGAGAGTGTCAGCAGGCACTCTTCAATAAATTGTGACAAAACAATTGTTCATGAACAAAATCTTGCAAATCTACGGTTGGTTGCATGGATACGTATCTGTGAAAAAAAAACAACTCAAGTTTCAAATCACCTTTGAAAATTAATTTAGCACTCAACCAGTTGAATTCCAGGATGCTGAAAGTGCTTAAACATATTACGTTCTGTAGTATGTAATTCAGTGATGAGTCAAATAATACTTCGTGTATAATTTTTTTTTAGCTGCAACAAATAAGTTTTGGGTTTCCGGGTGATAACTTGAGTTATTTTATCACAGCTCTACCAAACCTGCAGGAAGTAATCGTGTATGGACAGTGAAGAACCATATTGATGTGACAATGTGAACACAGCATCAATTAGATGAACTTTATTCATCAGTTACCCTAATTTATGGGTTTTTTAGTCGAGTTGTGACGAAGCATACTCGACTTATAGTTTGGTGAATGGTGGGTTGGACGGGCGGCGGGCGTAAACAATTGGTTTCCGGATGAAACTTGATAATGGTTCGACCCATGTTCATGAAACTTCATAGGTAGGTTGGCATCAGTGAGAGGAAGAACCCTATGTATTTTGGAATTGCTTGGTCAAAGGTCAAGGTCATAGTGACCTTGAACATAGTAAATTGTAAACAATTGGTTTCCGGATCATAACTTGACTTTGATTCAACCCACATCCATGAAACTTCATATGTAGGTTGGCTTTCGTGGACTCACTAAGTCAAAGGTCAAGGTCACAGTGACCCTGAACATAGTAAATCAAAACAATTGGTTTCCGGATAATAACTTGATGATGGTTTGACCCACATTCATGAAACTTCATAGGTAGGTTGGCCTAGGTGAGTGAAAGATCCCTATTTATTTTGGACTCACTACGTCAAAGTCAAGGTCATAGTGACCTTGAACATAATAAATCGTAAACAATTGAATTCCAGATGATAATTTGACAATGGTTCCACCCACGTTCATGAAACTTCATGAAAATACATTCCCGCGGGAACCCCAGGAAGTTAAGCAGTGCCTGTTCACTGCGGCAAACAGGCTTTGTTTTACTGGTAAAATAGGACCCAGTCACCTCTAAAATGGGCAACATGGCTTATTAACGCTAGCGCCTGGTCTTGATTAGCCATTGTGCAAAAATATGTGACCTTTTACACCAATAAATAAATAAATATTTGGTATACAGCATCCTTAGGGAGGTGTGATTCAAGTTTGTTTAAGCCAAGTCTCTGAGTCCATATTTGGGCTCCCTGTGGGAGACCGAATTGTAACTTAGTTCAATATGAGGAACATTCTTTAAAAATCTTCTTCACATCCACCGTTAAGAATCTTTTGATATGTGGTATACTGTATCATTATGGAGGTGAGATTCAAATTTGTTAAAGCCAAGTCCCTGGGTTCATATTTGGGCTCCCTATGGGAGCCCGAATTATAACTTAGTTCAGTATGAGGAATATTTTTTTAAATTTCAAGATCCACCGGTCAGAATGTTTTGATATTTGGTATACTGTTATCTTAATGGGGCAAAAACAAGTTTGTTCAAATCAGGACCCTCAATTGATAGTTGTCAGTGTCAGGTGAGCACTCTCAGGACCTTTGGGGCCTCTTGTTTATTTTTTTATATGCCCGTCCATCTGTCTGCCTGTCCATCTGTCGATGGACACATTTCGTTTCCGGGCGATAACTTTAGTTGTAATGGTTCAACCCTTAAACCCCAGCGGCTGCTTTTCAGGCCCAGAAGCATGATACGTCATAACTTCATTAAGTTGGATGGCTGCAGAGTGAATGTGTGGAGTAGACGAACTAATATTTTCAACGTGCAGCTGCAAGTCTGCACATTGAAAATAATAATTGGTCTACCCCTAAATAATGAATGTGGACTCTTCCAATTGCTGCAGTTGAACTGACATGGAAGATACCATCAGGGTTCAAAGGGTTAAGCTGAGTTAAATTTGGCATGTGGATTTAGTATAACAAAATACAGGATGGGCTCAATTTCCATTTCTAGTTACTCAGTAGGCTTGGCAACTGATCCCCTAGAACCTTGGAGGATGATCAAGGGAAGTTGGGCAGAATTCAATGGAGATACTTACAGACAGATCTTTTTATGATGATTGGTGTCATACAAAGAATTGCGGATTTTTTCCCAAGTTGAGGAGAGTGACCTTTTATTTACAATATGTTCTTAACACAAAGAAAATGGAACTGAAACCAAGGTTTCTTCCTGAATCCGACCCGAAACTGAATCTGAAAAATCCAAACTTCCCAGCTCTATCGCTCGTGTTAACAGAACATACCTCTGAAAATAAGAGGAGTCCTCTCCTTAGTGACAGTGTAATACCAGACTTGACTGAACTTTTCATCAAATCAGGTCATGACTGCTTTACTGTTTAGGCCAAAGAAAAAAGGTGTTTTGGTTTGGGTTTTCCAACCGATCATATTTTAAGCATGAGACTCCAGAAATTTTATTGGGCTTTCAAAAATCGCGACTTTTATCTAGCACCCAAAAACGTTGCTAAATCGGCACAGATTTTACCGAGTACGTTTCTTCATTGAAGCAGAACCTGCGCATTTCACGATTTTAATTTGTCTTATTGCTGATTTTCGTTTGAACGATGTCAACAATCTTGGCTTTAACCCTTTACCTAACATGAAAAGCAGACGACACTTGCAAAAAAAATTCTTGAATAACTATTTTTTTTCATTTTTTGTCTCAAAAACATAGGTTATGACCCCTCATTGGAACGAGCTCGACGAGCTCGTTCTAATGAGGGGTCATAACCTATGTTTTTGAGACAAAAAATGAAAAAATAATTAAAATTAATAGGCGATTTTTGAGAATAGCGCTGGCCGGTTTTGGCCGTTACGTTGGGTAAAGGGTTAATAAAAAAAACAGAAAGAAATGCCCTCATTCAGGTGAAATGAATAATTTGAAATAATAGCGTGTTAGGTAAGGGCAGCAAATCACCATAGAATCACATATGGTGATTTGCTGCCCTTACCTAACAATATTAGAATGCAGATACTCAGAGGACGAGATGATTGTTCATTCATCTGTTTCCCCCCCCCCCCTCCCCCCTTTATCAATTCATTTCACGACAATACAAGAAGTATTTAAAAATGCGCATTGCGTGATTTTCGTTTTCGAAGATTGATGAGGTCATGCAGGTTGTTTCAAGACTGCTAAACATTAAGAAGGCAGAAGTAATGACATTTTTATTTTGAGAATTTTTAGCCTACTATCAATCGCATCCTTTCCTAAGAAGGAACTATGGGAGGGAGAGGCAATCCTGGTTGGAAACAAAGAACGCTCTCCACGGAAACCAAACTGACAGTGTATCGAAAATGTTGCAAGCAAATTACAGCTATTTATGAAGAAAGTTTCAATTTCAAGAGATAGTTGGTGTTCTGTAAAAAAAAAAATATGCATTTGGGTGAAAGCTGAAAAAGAAATTAATTATTCCCTGGGAATTTTGAAAATCAGATCAACAGAAACCCGCCCCCCCCCCCCCTCCCTCACACACACACACACACATGCACACTCCCTTCCATCTGCAGAACCCTCAAATCCTCATGCATGTGTATCCCTACATGGAGGGATAAAGGGCATCATGGGTAGCAAACTACCAATTCCTCAGAAACCACAACCAGGCCTGAATGTAAGCAACCTGTCATTTGCAAAATGAGGTCCCCAGAGGGTGAATTTGCTGATGCTATCCCATACTGTGGGCCAATTTATCCTCTAGGTACATCTTTCTGTTTTGGCTTGAGACTTGATTCAGACTGAGGTTCACAGAGGGTAAATTTTGCAGGGTAGCATCACAAAATTGACCCTCTGGGGACCTCATTTTTCAGATGACAGTCTGCTTATTTTCAAGCTTGACCACAACCCTTAATTTCTCCCCACCGCTAGCTTCGTTTTTTTTTTTTAAGTAAAAGGTAAAAAAAAGTATTCTCAACTTATGTGGGTGGACAATGTCATCTTCGATCAATGAGGGTTAAACAGGGTTAACATTATTAGTTATAAAGAAGCGTTGTATCAAAAACATTGATGCGTAATTATTTTTATTCATCACGGCTGCCTGTGTGAGTTTGTGTGATGGACGAGGGAAAATATATTGGTAAAAATTCCCCCCTCAACACCCGTTTCCGTAACTGCATGGTTTGGTGGGCATGCTGCATTAATAATTTATGATTGATATGGGTGGGCCTGCCCTTCACAACACTTTTTCTGGGACCTCCATCCCTACTCTTCCACGTGTTGTCATTATACCCCCACTTTCGAAGAAAATGGGGGTATACTGGATTACATGCGTCCGTCCGTCCGTCTGTGCATCCGTGTGTGAGTCCGCCCGAAAGTATTCATAACTTAAGTAAATTATTATTTTTTAGGCCTAAAAAAATAAAAAATCTGTTTCTCAGGCCCTCCTGCATGGTCCTTTTGGCTGCCGCATGCTCTCTTTTTATAGCCAATGTAATTTTAAATAAAATAAAAATTAAATGGTTTATGTCTGATATTTTACCCACTTTAAAAAATTGATAAATTTGTCCCTTGAGTGCAAGAAGGCTTTGCAATGCCTTAGCATTGCAAAGCCTTTTTGCTCTCAAGGGACAAAATACACCACCACCCATGCTATTCCGTAGATTATGAGGCCTAAAATATATAACAATAACATGAATTTTTGATGACAAAAAAATAATTACAGAAATAAAAAATAAAATAAAAAAACGCTCGCCTGCATGCAATTTTACAAATAATGGCCTGAGAAACAGAAGATCTGCTTTGTGGGGCCTTATAATATTTGTTAGTCATAGGTATCCCCACACTAGTTATTTTTTTTTTTTTTTTTTTTTTTTTTTTATTAATTGTTCACTTAGAAATTGTGTCCGTCCGAGCCAAATTTTGTCTCTTCAGCCTGTATCTCGGGTATCGAATGTTCTATTGCAATGAAATTTTCCATGAACACTGCTTATGGTATAGGCTTTAAAAAAGGATTCAACGGTATTTCTCACATTCTCCTTTTTGGAGTTATCCCCCTTTTTTGACTTAGAAATTGTAGGAAATAGACATTATTTGTCTGTTCAGCCTGTATCTCGGGTATAGGTTATCGGATTTTGGTGAAATATGGCATGCAGTTTGCCTATGACAAAGGCTTCTGCCTCATTGCATAAAACTTCCAAACAATTTACCATACCTTTTGACTTAGAAATTGTTGGAAATTGTTGAAAACTTTCGAAGAAAATGGGAGGGGGGGGTGCATACTGGATTGGGGTTATCGGATTTCAGTGAAATATGGCATGCAGTATGCCTATGACAAAGGCTTCTGCTTCATTGCATAGAACTTCCAAACACCAAACAATTTACCATACCTTTTGACTTAGAAATTGTTGAAAACTTTCGAAGAAAATGGAAGGGGGGGGGGGGGGGATACTGGATTGCGTCCGTCCATCTGTGTATCTGTCTGTCAGTCCATACGAGAATATTCATAAATGATATTTGTTGGTCATAGGTATGCCCACACTAGGCGGTACACCACGTGGGGGTATGCACTGGACGAAAGTCCAGCTCTTGTTTAAATTTGGCCTATAATTCACAGTACAGAGTTATTAAATTTCTCTCCAATACTGGCAATAGCAATAGAATATTATTAAACAACCCTTGACATACATGTATTTTATTTTATTTTCTTTTAGAAAGATATCCATGAAACCTTTCCAACAAATGCGGTACATTTGATAGGTTAATATGTCGTGGAGAAGCACATCCAAATGACTGAGACCAATCAAAAGCATGTAACAACTATTTATTCATGAAAAATATCTAAAAGGAACGTATTAGAAAACTCAGTTTTTCGTGAAAGCATGAACATTGTGGACAACTTTCTCATCCATATCATGTCATGCTGTTTGAGAAGTTGCAACCTCCTCTCTGTTTCGTACCGCAGGCGACTCGACCCATTGTTCATGTGAATTCAACATTCTCAGACACTGTGAACGACTGTACTTTTGATTGTGGATATTCTGTAACCTGTCTGAAATCCATCCACGGTACATGGTGAATACTTTAGTACAGAAACGCCAACAAAAAGTGGAATTTCCAGGTATACTGGGTTGTGTTATGTGAAAGAAACATTTTCAACTTTTAAGTGAGCTTCGAACCAATATAAAAGGCCCAATCCACTGAACCATACTGTGTATTCCTTGTGCTTGCTTTGTCAAAGAAACTGAGTATATCATTTGGGTGGATATTCCACCCCTGGGGTGTTTTTTCACATATGTATTGGTATGTCAGCTAAATTATTCATCTGAAAGTGTAAAAAAAAAAATTAAATTAAAAGCCTACCTACCGACCGACCCTATTTTTTCTGTCATGTGACCCAAACCACAATATTAATTTTTTGAGGCCTAATCATTTCAGCACCAGCATGAACTATCAGGGCTTGATTTAACTGGATTAGCATAGCATTTTGCAATTCAATTTCCAAATTTTTAGACCTGACAAGGCTCGATATTCGATTCAGATTTGAATATTCTGTGCAATTCAGTTTGAATCCATTGACGGGTATCTGCAGTTTTGAATCCATGGCGCAGTTTTGTTATAGATGTGACTACGATGTTTTTTGATGAATTCCCTCCAATACAGTTGTCAAAAGCTAATATATACAATCGTAATATAATAACCAGGTACAAGGACACTTTTGTTCGTCTTGATAGAATTGTAGTCTGTATTCGTCAAGTCGGCGACTGTTATCTTTAAATCGACACAGAATTACAATATAATAATAAAAGCAAATGTGACTCACAATTCCTTCTGTTGGAACTCATATGCCTTTACACCTTACTCATTTTATTTACATTAATATTACGTCATGGCATGAACATGTGCTCAAACACCGTAATTAATTGAAAGCCCCATAGAATGTGACTAATCCAAAATACGAAAGTTACAATTTGGCGGAAATTCGTTCTCTTTTCTATACACGAGAGGTTGATAAAAAATATGTATGTAAAGAATGTTTGGTGCAATCGTGTTCTGTTTGCTGCATCAATATAATGGGAGCGAGAATGTGCATTTAAACTACTTTTCATTTTGTGGTGATGTGTTACAGATGGATTGATAATAATCAGTGATTGCATAATACTTACATGCTTGTAAACGTATCAACCACCTTATTTTTGATATATTTACACTGGCACTCCCAATATTACATTTGTTTTTCATTGTCGTCACGAAAAAATCATGCAGTTGGCTGACATTACTAGGTATTTAACACAACGTCGGATTCAATTTGGATTCAAATCTTCCTTAAGATTTGATTTGGTATTCAATTCGAGCTGAAAATTAGGATTCACAGGGGCCTTCAAATTTTGCTATTCAATAAATATATGTTCAAAGTTAATTTTCATCAATAGCTAATTAATTTTCTCAAAAGAATTGTAAATTGCTATTCAAACATTTTCATATTAAATTGAGCCCTTATTATGTGTGATCTTGAACATGCACACCATCATACAGTCCTGAGTGCATGAATGTCCTTCAGATTGCAGGGGTAATCCGAGCCAGCACCAGGAACCGAAAAAGGACCCTTTTCCCAATGCCAGATCGGCCTTATTTAAATGGACCTTATTTATCCCAAAAGAATACCAGTGTTGAGTTCATTGGCAGTAGTTTTTGCATCGCTGTGGTAGAATGATAGAAGAACAACTTATTCTGTATTTTCCAGGTGTAAATTGCTCTTTGGTATCATCAGTAAATCTCAGGTCAGATACTGAATATCGAACGGATACCACTGTATGCCCTCCTAAAAATACTGAAACCAATACCAAACTCAAAATTCCAATACTGCCCATCTCTAGTAAAGTTTGTTAATGAAATTGCTTTTGCTTAACACTTTACCCAACGTTTCGTAACGGCCAAAACCGGCCAGCATTCTAAAAAATCGCCAATTAATTTTTCATTTTATTTTTTTCATTTTTGTCTCAAAAACCTAGTTAAATGACCTCTCTTTGGAATGAGCTCATTGAGCTCGTTCCAATGAGGAGTCATAATCTATGTTTTTGAGATAAAAAATGAAAAAAATTAGTTATTCAAGAATTTGTTTTGCTAGTGTCGTCTGCTTTTCATGTTAGGTAAACGGTTAACCCTTTACCTAACGTAACGGCCAAAACCGGTCAGCGCTATTCTCAAAAATCGTCAATTAATTTTCAAAATATTTTCATTTTTTTGTCTCAAAAACATAGGTTATGACCCCTCGTTGGAACGAGCTCGTCGAGCTCGTTCCAATGAGGGGTCATAACCTATATTTTTGAGACAAAAAATGAAAAAAATTAGTTATTGAAGAATTTTTTTTGCATGTGTCGTCTGCTTTTCATGTTAGGTAAAGGGTTAAAGTCCAAATTTATCAAACTTGCATTGTGATTGAGGTGGTAGAAAAGCTTGAATGTAGTCGTGTTCAGAGTAAAATTTGTTAACCCTTTACCCAGTATAATAACCAAAACCTACCAGCGCTATTCACAAAAATCACTATTCAATTTCCATTAATTTCTCATTTTTTGTCTCAAAAATATAGCTTATAACGCATCATAAGAACGAATTCATTGAACTTGTTCCAGTGAGGGGTCATAACCTAGGTTTTTTATGCAAAAAATGAAAAAAATTAAGTTTTCAAGGATTTTGCTTAAAAGTGTCGTCTGCTTTTCGTTTTAGGTTAAAGGGTTAATGTAATTGCTTTTTTTTACAGTATATTTCAAATAAAACCATTTTTTTTTTTTTTTTTTTTTTTAGATTTCCACATGCCAGCAATATTCCCTCGATCACGGCGATGTAAGGCCATGCATGATAAGAGAGTTATGGACTTTAATCCATTGGATCTGCTGGCAACCGCTGCAGCTCTGAAAAGTAATGGGCCTGATGAAAGTGAGAAAAATAGTGACAATGTCTCTGAGAAAAATGAAAAAAATTTAAAAATTAACATCGGTGACAAAAATGATGGAGGCAAAAATGGAGATTCAGACACAGTGATGACAAAACAGTGCAAAAACACTAGCAATTCAGATGTGGACAAAATGTTGGATGAACACAACTATGGAAATGCCAGACAAGCATTGGAGACAGGTGGTGATTACTTGCATGTGGCAACAGATATAAAAACTTTTGAAAAAGATGGCAGTGATGTTGATCAAAATCAAAATGAGAATTTAAATGGGCGTACAGAATGTAGTTGTCAGACAGATGAATTGGGGTCCACAAGTGAAGAAGATGATGATGATGGAACTGAGTTAATAACTAATAAAAATGATGTAAAGGCTGTTTCTGCCACAGCCATTGTAAACACACTTGTACATGAATGTGATAATCTGGATAATACAGACACAAAGCCTCAAGTGAAACAGTTGAATGAAGCTTCTATAAATAGACATGAAATCAATTTACCATGTGAGTTGGGTGTAACAGGGCACACAGATACATCAGAGTTAAATAAAACAGATCAAGGAACAAGCCAATCCACTTTACTACAGGCAAGAGAAATTTCTCAACATTCAATTAAATGTAATCAAACTACTGTGGATAAGAATGTTTTATTGGAGTGCATACATGATAATATAAAAGCAGAAGAAAGTAGGACAGTTGAAACTGAAGAAGATAAGTTGTTGGACTGTGATCCTCTGCCTCATGATACATGTGATATTGATCAGTGCAAAAATACTACAGATGTTGTCAACTGTCCACAGGAGCAGCTCTCCTCCCAACAAACTGAAGATAATTCATGTAAGGGGGACAACTGTGCTGTATTTTGTGCTAACAATGCACCTAATGAGTGTTCAATAATGAGATCATTATTGACTGGGCACAAAGGTATGTTGGAAAATCGCAATTCAGAGATATTAGAGAATTCAGGTTTGTGCATTGAGGATAGAACATGTGTTAATGATTTGAACACAGATGACTCAGTGGCAGATTTGAACAGTGTTGATAGTGAGGAGACTACTCTTGACAGCACAGCTGATGTAGGGAACAATATGCCCAATCTTGTACAACATTCCTCAGAACACACTGAAATTCTTCCAAGTGAAACTTCAAATGAGACTTGTGACAATATTCCATCTTGTGAGAAGCATGAAACAAATATCTGTGATAAAGATAGAAGTTTGGGAGAGGTAGATTCGTTGGAAAATAACCCTAATGAAAATAATAAAACTGATCAACTTGATACAGTAATACAGCAAGGTCATATCACAGGGCACTCAGGTGTTTCAATTACAGATGAGCATTCATATGCAGGATGTATCACATCACATAGACCATCAGTAGATGAATGTCTTGATACAGACACAGAAATGTCAAGTCAAGATGAAAATACTACCTCATCAAACTTATTTACTTCACAACTCTCAGAAGACAGTGGACTGTGTTTATCATCACCATGTGATGAGTCCTCATTTTCTGAGTTTCCTAACAGTACTCTACAGGTGCATTCGGAAATTAGTGAGAAGTTGTCAGGTGTCACCCCGGTTACCCTACAACTTCTTTCTCCTGTCATCACTGCCTCTCAGTCAGATGATTCAAATCACAAGTTTCCCTCTGTGAAAAGTCCAGTTGTTGAAAGACCATCATCATATTCAATATCATCATTTGAATGTCCAGTGAGTCCAGCAGTTAGTTTGACAAATGCTATCCCATTACAAGAAACTCCAAAGAAAAATGATCTCAGCCCATTGAGTCCCGTTCTTCTCTATCACACTCCTACTAAATCACCATCATCTTATTTATCAAGTACTAACTCTTCTTTAGGTTCACCTAAAATTGGCTCCTACAAAATAGGTACATTTGGTTCCATCAGTAACTCTAACATTGATGACAAATCAAGTAGTGACTCAAATAAACACTCTAAAATTTCACCACCTATAAAACAGAAATCTGCTCTTAAGTCTCCAGTTGGTAGTGTAATAGCCTCGGGTTCACAGAGTCTTCCTCTTGCATGGAGAAACTCATTATTGCATGCTAAACTCATAAATTCCAGTCCACCTGTAATAGGTAAGACAAATCATGTTACTAGCCCACCTGCAAATCATATATCTCATGATCACGACTATTGTTCCAGAGTTTTTAATAAAAATATTGTCCAGAAAGAGACTGTTGTTAATTCCAAACCAACTGTAAATCATGATTTGAAACAGTCATCAATGATGCAAACTATTGATAGACTACAACAATCATTGAAGTTAGATGATGGTAAACTGTGTATAGCTAGCTCCTCATTGCAAACATTCAAACCAGCAGCAGGTCGACCACGATCGAAAAGTATTTTGGCTATAGAAGACTGTAAAGATCTGGATACTGCAGCTAAAATGAGAATAACTGGTAGCTATCAGAATCAGTATGTGTATTTCTTGAACAAGAAATCTCGTAGTCGGAGACGTACAAGTGATAGTTCTAACAAAGTGTCTGATCTTGCAAAAGCATATAAGGGAAATGAGATTATTATTCCTCATCTGAGTGATGCAGATTTAGAAGCACTCAAAGAAGGTAAATCTTTACCATCATTGAATACAAACTTTCCTGTGAGTTCTGTTCATACTTTAAATTCAGAAATATTTACTTCTCCTCTGTCGAATATTAATCAACCTGCTGTTTCATCTGAGAATATCACAGATGAGAAAATCATAAATACTATTTTAAGTATGGAGAATGAAGAAATGTCCAGTGGAGAGGAGTCTAGTGCTAATTCTGTTCCTGGCAGTAATGTTGATGGGTTAGGTTTAAATTCGATTGCAGAAAATATGAGTTTAACGCCAGAACAAATGGAAGTTTTATTCAATGCAATGGCAGAAGTTGAAAAGGACATGCATATAGATTCTTCTGCAGATGAGATTGGATGCGACAGCAACAGTGTTTCAGATCCATCTGAGGAAGTATTAATTTTGTCGGCCACAGACAAGACACCCAAACTAATATTATCAGAGCTGAAAGACATTTCGGATGAGCGGTCACTGCCAAATGAATCCAAGTGGATTGATAATAACGACATTCAAAAACAGAATGACAGATCTACAACTGCTGCGGAGATTATTCTTACTAATCCAGTTGTATCGTCAGATGTTTCTGAAAATTTACCTCTCTCTACAGATTCTATCACAAAGGAATCTGAAGGATCGAGTCAGCTTAATGTAAGTTATGTCTTCAGTGATATAGATAAAAGTGATTTGCTTCGTAATGAGCATGAAAAATCCATCAATTCTGTGAATGCTAGTGTTGTAGATTCATCAGCTGACAACGCCTCTCCAATGATCGTGACTGTGAATATGTTTTGGAATGATCTTCCGGCACTCATGTTTGATACTAATAACCCTTATGTCAGACTTGTTGATATACACAAACAAATACTTCCTGCAAAAGATACTGGAATTCTGAAAAAACGATGTCAGCTTTTGAATATAGAAGTGAAGAACTGCTCAGAGATGCAGCGCTACTTTTTAGTTCAATATGGTCGTGCATTCAACTCCAAGAGCACACTAATTGTATCAAAAGATGATGCAAAAGATTTGATTGGATATTATGTTAACCCAATTCCAAGACCTCCGAGGGGTGATTTTTCAGGCACGAAAGAGCAGAGAGATTTGGATCGTGTTCGACAGCCATCTAATACTACAGCTAATAAACGCACAGAAATGTCGAAAAAAATTATCAAAGCAAGGTTTGTATTTATTTGGTTGGTGATGACTGTGCTTAACTGGTAGAGTGCTAAATTATCTTTGGTCTTTAAAATTTCTTCTTACAAATTTGCCTTGTTGCAATTTATGAGAGAGTGTCAGTAGGCACTCAGCCATAAATTGTAACAAGGCAAAACCTAAGGGATAAAATAATATTATCTCAAAGATAATATAAAGCACGTACACAGAATATGAAGCCTTTAAATTGCAGTACTTGCATTTCAGAAGAAACCCCAAATATGGGCCTCCAGCACTCTACCAGTAAAGAAGCATTCCAAGTTTTCAAACATGCAGTACTGGGATGAAAAAACGGTGAAAAGAGAATTTTGATTGAATCACCACTGGGTCGTAATTTCTGCTTTTCTCCCCAAAGTACTGAAGAGTCTTACTTATCCAAAAGAAATGTGAGAACATTAAATCCAAGATGCTAGTTTCAGTTGTTTTTCATGATGCGGTCTTGATTTCTCAATATTTTGTTTAACCCTTTACCCAACATGAAAAGCAGACGACACTTGCAAATAAAATTCTTGAATAAATAATTTTTTTCATTTTTTGTCACAAAAACATAGGTTATGACCCCTCATTGGAACGAGCTTGACGAGCTCGTTCCAAAGAGGGGTCATAACCTATGTTTTTGAGACAAAAAATGAAAAAATAATGAAAATTAATCGGAGATTTTTGAGAATAGCGCTGTCGGTTTTGGCCGTTACATTGGGTAAAGGGTTAAAAATCTTTTATCTGCTGGTGCATAGCACGGTTGTGTCCCGATCACGATCTAATCGAGAAAAAGCCACTTCTGTGATCACAGTACTGGACATGTAAATATACAGAGGATATCTACGTTGTTTTGAGTGAATATCTGGAATTATCTCGTGAGTGTGGTTCTGAGCGCTTTATTTTTAGCTCACCTGGCCTAAAAGGTCATGTGAGCTTTTCTCATAACTTGTCGTCCGTAAACATTTCACATTTTCATCATCTTCTCTGTAACCGCAGAGTCGGTGTGAACCAAACTTGGCAGGAATGGTCTATGGGAGGTCCTCTACAAATGATCCCCATATTGTTCACGTGAGTTGAAAAACATGGCCGCCAAAGGCATTCTTTGATTCTGATTGGTGGATTTTAAAAAATCTTTTCTGAAACCGCCAGGCCAAATGTTTTGATACTTCACATAATTGATGATTGGGACCCCCTCTACCAACGATCCTCATTTGATGTTGATCGGGTTGTAAATATGACCACAATTGCGACTTATAGTTACTACAGAAACCCTATGGGAAATCACATTTTCATCCTCTTCTCTGGAACTACTGAGCTGACGTGAACCAAAACTTGACAGGAATGGTAGGTCCTCTACAAACGATCCTCATTTTCTTCCCATGGGTTGAAAAACATGGCCGCCAAAGGCATTCTTTGATTCTGATTGGTGGATTTTCAAAAATCTTCTCCTCTGAAACTGCCAGGCCAAATGTTTTGATACTTCACATAAATGATGATTGGGACCCCCTCTACCAACTATCCTCATTTGATGTTAATCGGGTTGTAAACATGGCCACAATTTCGGCTTACACTTACTATAGAAAACCCTATGGGAAATCACATTTTCATCTTCTCTGGAACTACTGAGCCAACATGAAAACAAACCTGGCAAGGATAGTCTATGGGAGGTCCTCTACAAAAGATCCTCATTTTGTTCCCATGGGTTTGAAAACATGGCTGCCAGAGGCATTCTTTGATTCTGATTGGTGGATTTTGAAAAATCTTCTCTGAAACTACCAGGCCAAATGTTTTGATACTTCACATAAATGATGACTGGGACCCCTTCTACCAGCGATTCTCATTTATTGTTGATCGGGTTGTAAACATGGCTGCAATTGCAGCTTATAGTTACTATAGAAACCCTATGGGAAAATCACATTTTCATCTTCTTCTCAGGAACTACTGAGCCAACGTGAACCAAACTTCGCAGTAATGGTCTATAGGAGGCCCTCTGCGATCTTCTTTTTGTTCCCGTTGGTTGGAAAATATGGCCACCAGAGACATTCTCTGATTCTGATTGATGGATTTTGCAAAAATCTCCCCTTCTGAAACTACAAAGTCAAATGTTTGAAACTTCACATGATTGAGGACTGGGACACCTTCTACCAATGATCCTCATGTAATGTTGATGTACTGTTGCAAACATGGCCACAATTGCAACTCGTAGTTACCATGGAAAGCCTACGGAAAATCATATTTTTATATGTAGTTCCAGGTGAGCGATTACAGGCTCTTTAGGGCCTCTAGTTTATGAGGCCTTGTGCGAGTGAAAATAATATTTTCAGGTCCACATGAATGATATATTTCACATTATTCACGAACATAGCATAGATTTTCTTTTTATTATATGCTACGTGGCATTTTTCTGTGCAACATTCAGCCCAATTCGACTGCAAATGCTTAGGTTTCAAAACAATAACAAAGATCAGCTGATTGTTCCTTCAAGGCGATGTCATGCACTGAAGCATGATGTCATTTAGGAAGCTACTGAGGGATATTCCTTGTTATTCATCAATTTGATGAATATCGAGAAATATCTTTTAGATAATTTGGGATAATTCACAGGTTAACATAATGTTCATATATATGTACCCACTAGTATAATTTTGAGTAGAGTATGCAGAGTATGGTGAAAATCCACCTTCACATTGTTTTGGTTAATCCAGGTCATACAAATGTTTAGAAGATATTTGTTGGCACGCTGAAACGGTTGGCTCATTTGCACAAACAACTAACCGAGAACTATAACCAGATAATATCTGGTTATCTGTGGCTATTATTTCACCGAATATGGGATCAAAACTTTAGGAATTGGAAAGCAGTATTTGAAGAGCCTATTCCGTAGTATGTATTCAAACAAACCTTGTCGAGTAATTGACAACGTTCATTTGTATACATACTACAGAATAGTTTCTTTGATTACTCAGTACTCACGAAAATGGCTATTCATTAACAAAGTCTTGAACGTCAAAGTCAATTGTTTCTCAATATACACAACACGGCTTTGAGGTGTAATCTATGCCAAAGTAGAAGAGGCAGATTTACTACATTTTAACCGTGGAATGACGATAGCTATCAATATTTTGGATAACCAGTCAGTGTTTCTGCCGTGGGAAATTAAACAAGGCCGTAATGTGATGACCAAAAGTTTAACCATGGTCGGCCCATGGTAGGAATATTTCAAGTTCCAGGGTTCCAAAACCCCCATTTCCTTGCATCTGAGGGATATTTGAGGTTTTTCAGTGATATATATGTAGGTTTTCACATTCTGAGAGGCGATAATTGCAGGTGAATAAGGACCAATGTGGAAAAATTCAGGTGAAAAATCATTCATACAGATTACAGTACTTGCCGACAATATTAGTCCATCGATGATCCAGTTCAACAACGATTGCACATACGGGGGTGGCCAAAAAATATGCCCTGAAGAATGTAACATCACATCACATCACATTCAAGCAACAGACACTATTTCCTATCCATGTTGCCACAGTTGATCAGGGTTTTGACCATTAAACTGAGTAATAGTTAGATCTGCAGGCCGTGTTTGCTAATGCTGTTTTCAGTTTTCACGCAGGACGAACTTGACCAAAAGGCAGAGTCATCAATTTTTCCCACCAAGCACACACAAGGCTATAAAAGCCTTGATGATCTCAAGGTATTTAGAGTGCGTTCATTCAAGCTATTTTCAAGACTTTTAATGTCTGATATCTGAATGAATCCACTATGTGATTTCCATTGTCAGGGGCCACTTCAAATTAAGCAAACTAAAAAGGAATGAAATTCAAAGAATGCAGATTTCTGAATCCATTTGAAATTTCAACCCTTTCTTGTTTTTAGTTCACCTGAGCGAAGCTCAAGGGGATCTTTACTAATCACTTTCCGTGCGTCGTCCGTTCCGTCGTCTATCCATCTGGCGTTAACTTTACATTATCGACTTCTAACAAACTACTGGACCAAATTCAACAAAATTTTCTGTGCATGTACCTTATCATATGTCAATTCAAGTTTGTTCAAATCAAGATGACTTTGTTCAAATCAAGTTGACCCGTCCCTTGGGAGGGCCACGCCCAAAAGTGAGCCTAAATCTTAAAAAAAATCTTCTTCTCATGAACCAGCAGTAGCAGAGACTTGATATTAGGTGTGCAGCTTCCTTTTGGGGTGTTGACTCAGATTTGTTCAAGAAAAGTTCTAGCGGCTATATTTGCCATCGTTATGGGAGGAGCAAGAATTTTTGCCCCTCCCAAAATTTCTATTTTCCAACCGAGAGGCAGATTTGGACCAAATTTGATATGAGGGCTTATTGGGTCATAAGTACTTAATTTATGCCCAAATGTTTTTTTCCCGTCGCCCCATGGGAACTGCAGGAGGTAAAAATAGAAAAAAATGAAAGCGCGCATATCTCCAAAACTACAGGGCACTGAGAATTCTTATTTGGTGTGAAGCTTCCTTAGGACCAACAGAATGGAATGGTAAAAAAAAAATTGCTATTGGCTTTATCATGGGGAACTTTTCTGGGACTTTGAAAAAGTGCTGAGTCGGCATTTTTTAACACTGTGGGTAATGGGAAAAACATTTAAGACTACTTTTCGCCCAAACCACTGCTCCAAAAGCTTTCAAATTTCACATATAACATCCTTGGAAGATTGTTTCGCATGTTTATTGCAATTCCCTGGGTCCATATTTGGGCTCTCTATGGGAGCCCAAATGTTTAAATTAGTGCAGTATGAGGAATATTCTTTAAAAATCTTCTTCTTCAGCTCTACCAATGAGAATCTTTCGATATTTGGTATGCAGCATCCTCGCGCAGGGAGGGGAGGGGGGGGGGGGGGGTTGATGTTTTTGATGGAAAAATGTTCTCTCGACAAGTATGGTGCTGGAATGGTCCATGATGAAAGCAAGCCTGTAATTACTGACAAAAAATTCAACTTGTGATCTCATGAACACAAAAACAGTATCTGATGGCAGTAGCAAGTGTATCCACCACGTGCCTGGATGACAGCCTTCTGATACAGTCCAGAGGCAACTGCTGCCACTCCTCATGCAATGCAGTTTCCAAATCGGCCAAATTTTGTACAGGCGGATCCCTTGCTTGCACACAACGTCCAAGAAAGTCCCAAATGTGTTCTAAGGGATTCAAATCAGGGCACATTGCAGACCAAGGTTGTGTTGTAATAACGTTGTTCTGAAAGAATGCTCTCACATCATGGGAACAATGTGGCCTTGCATTGTCAGGCCTGGCCATTTGAGGCGGGCGATCGATCCCGCCTGCCTGGATTCAGAATGAGGAGGGCATATTTTACCCGTCTAACGTCAATTTGTACGGGCGATTAAAACTATAAAATTTGTTAAAAAAAACCAACAACGTATATTATTATTGGGTACACTTGGCTTATTATGAAATCAGTTTTGGCCGAATTACTTTCCCAAACAATATCGGCACATTCGCAAAAAACGGTGCCCTGTTATCATTCACTGACATAACAAAAAGGTCCGCTTGTCATTGAACTTTGGTAATTCTCAGAATAATGCAGTATTCTTTCCGGAACTTATTCCAATGGTGATTATTTTCTCCAACAAGCAGGGGGGTTGGAAAAAATTTGCAAAACACTGATTCCGGGGTGGGTGGGTGGTCAAGGAGGACAAAAAAAAATTTCCGATGCTTGCAAATTTTTTCCTCAGACACTTTTGGGCAAAATTGTATACCATAATCAGTGAAGTATCATTCAAGAACCAATAAAAGACACTTAAGTTATCGGGGGTACCTACCATGGGTTATATACGATTATGAAACTGTTATTGCGGCTGAGCTATGATTCGGCTTATAGTGATACAATGTATGACATATTGAATGATGCAAGTTAAAATGCATCACTAATTGCAATTATCAAACACTGCACTCTAAGGATAAGTTATCTTGAGGGTGTTCCGTTTGATTAAATTTGTAATATGTTCACCCTGGTGAGATCGGCTGGCTTAGATGAGGAGCAAAGACAATTATGTGAAGTCAGGAACAGTTTCAGAGTTCAGCTGCAGGAACAGTTCTGTAAAACGATGTATCCAGACCTATTACGAAAACACCAATGTCTCTTATTGCCATTGTAGGACGTATGTAACACAAAAACTACTAAACATTGAACTGCTAATTTATTTTAAACACATCTGAGAACACAGGTGTCAACAAAATCATGTACCAGACCTTCTAGGGCTGGACTTAAAATAAGTAATAAATCCCCTCCCCCAACCCAGCCATACCCCACCCAAACCTTCGACAAAAAAATCAACAATTTGTATGATATTTTACAAAGCTCTCTGAACTCTGTCGAATACCATATATATTGTTGGTTTCTACAACATGTCTGAACACATGGAGAGATAACTATAGGTAAAAAGTTAATGATATGACATTCAAGAGTGTTAATGAATTACAATAGAACATGCCTTAAGAGACCGATGTCTTTGGAGACCATGTTTTATATGGACCTATACCTGGGCATGCCAGCTTTACTCTATATTTGATTTGTTATGGGAGATCCTCTGCCTTAAGAGACCACTTTGGTCTCATAAAACGGATGTTCTTTCAAGACCTGGCCTACTGTTCAAGGTCAATCACTCAATACTGTATGATAAAATTGGTTATGGTGCAGTATGGTGGGAAGGATGATGCTGAAGCATTTATTTAGTGGGGGTGGGTGGTTCAGATAACCCCGGAAAAAAATTGTAAAACTGGAAAAAATTACATGGGGTGGGTTGGTGGGTGGGTCCTCCGACCGGTCAAAAACAAAAAATCTGTGTCTGCAAAAGTTTTCCTAACCCCCCCCCCCCTCCCCCCACCCTGCAACAAGCACAATATTGCTAAACGGTGCTCCTGTCATAACCTCTTATCGATTCAGTGAAAAAACGTTCCACTTTCAAGTTTATCACATGGGAATCCATGCACACTGCAGCGCATTGACCGGAATTTATTTTCATATGGAACAGTTTTCGAGGATTTTTAGTCGAGTTGTGACGAAGTCAGTTTCGACTTATACTTTGATGAATGGCAGTTGGGCGGGCGGGTGTAAACAATTGGTTTCCGGATGATAACTTGATAATAGTTCAACCCAAGTTCATGACATTTCATAGGTAGATTGGTATCGGTGAGAAGAAGAACCCTATTAATTTTGGACTTGCTGGGTCAAAGGTCAAGGTCACAGTGACCTTGAACATAGTAAATTGTAAACAATTGATTTCTGGATGATAACTTGACTACGGTTCAACCCACATTCATGAAACTTCATATGTAGTTTGGCATTTTTGAGAGGACGAACCCTATTTATTTTGGACTCACTAGGTCAAGGTCACAGTGACCCTAAACATAGTAAATCAAAACAATTGGTTTCCGGATGATAAATTGATAATGGTTCGACCCATGTTCATGAAACTTATTAGTTAGGTTGGCATCAGTGAGAGGAAGAACCCTATTTATTTTGGACTCGCTAGGTGAAAGGTCAAGGTCACAGTGACCTTCAGCATAGTAAATCGTAAACAATTGGTTTCCAGATGATAACTTGATAATATTTTGACCCACGTTCATGAAACTTCATAGGTAGGTTGGCACCTGTGAGAGGAAGAACCCTATGTATTTTTTACTTGCTAGGTGAAAGGTCAAGGTCACAGTGACCTTCAACATAGTAAATCGTAAACAATTGGTTTCCGGCGATAACTTACAATGGTTTGACCAACATTCATGAAATTTCATAGGTGGGTCGGTCTAGGTGAGTGGAAGACCTCTATTTATTTTGGACTCACTAGATCAAAGGCCAAGGTCACAGTGACCTTGAACATAATAAATCGTAAACAATTGGTTTCCAGATGATAGTTTGACAATGGTTCCACCTACGTTCATGAAATTTCATAGATAGGTTGGCATTGGTGCAAGAAAGAGCCTTATTTATTTCGGAATCACTAGGTCAAAGGTCAAGGTCTCAGTGACCCTTCACATAGTAAATTGTAAACAATTGGTTTCCGGACAATAAGTTGATAATGATTAAACCCACTTTTGTGCTGTCACAACTCGACATTGGATCGGTGATCCTATCGGC
Source organism: Pictodentalium vernedei (assembly GCA_031216915.1). NCBI lineage: Eukaryota > Metazoa > Mollusca > Scaphopoda > Dentaliida > Dentaliidae > Pictodentalium > Pictodentalium vernedei. The sequence continues at coordinate 91,530,210 of CM062295.1, read as the reverse complement.
ATTTTTGTTTCTAGATGTGCCATACATTTTTAACAATATCACGCCGTGTTTTAAGTCATACCCGTGAGCTTTGAATAAACGACAGGGAAAATTATAAAATTGCAGTCTTTTTATCAATTTCCGATTACAATTAACATTGGGAAAATCCGAAATAAAGTAAAGAATTTGAAATGGAAACTGGGAGTTGGATTTTCACACGCATGCACTTTTTGTTCCAGATGTCACTGGACTTAAATAAGTTAAAAGTGATAGGGCGTTCTTGATTGATGGCTCCCAGAGGTGAATTAAGGGCCACCATTATCGCCTGCCTGGGGTGATTTAAGGTGGGCGGTAGTAGCTCGTCTGCATTTTTCACCAGGCCTGCATTGTCGTCTCTGAATACAGGGCAAGTAGTCAATAGGTGGTTGTCAAAATGAGGCACAACAACCTGATTGAGAATGTCCCGGACGTACTGATGACCATTGAGATTCCCATGTACAGTCACCATATCAAGTTTACAATCATGAGAGAGGCATCCCCAGCTCATTACTGATCCTCCGCTATAAGGAACAGTAGGTCCAATGTTCCTGGGCACATAAGCAGTATTTCCATGCCTTCACACTCTCAAGCGACCATCTGTGACATGAAGCAGGAACAGGGCTCGAAATGTACACCTGTCCACCTGTCACTGACAGCCAGACATTGGGTGGAGACAAGTAAAAATAAATCATACCTGTCACATGACAGGCCAGTTACCCTTCACCTAACAAATCAGCCAAAACCGACTCCATATTAATATACAAAAATCGCCATTCTATTTATTAATTTTTCTCTTCCAAACCATAGCCTATGATCAATGATCCCTCATTGGAATGAGCTCATTGATCTCATTCCAATGAGGGGTCATAAGCTATGGTTTGGGAGAAAAAAAGGATTTTTTTTTTTCGAAAAAACTATTAGGCCAAAGAAAAATAATTTATATTGTCAGGGAGCATGCCGGAAAAAAATAGGGTTGGTTGGTCAACAATTTTTTTTCCTCAATTTTTGTGTGTTTTGCATCCGAATTTGTTGGGATTTTATACCAATTTGGGGAAAACAAATAGAGTCGGCAGTAAAAAATATGGTCGGTCGGGTTCCCTGAACAAATTAATTATTTTTCCCCGGCCCTAGAGCTGTCGTCTGCAACTAGTGTTAGATAATGGGTTAATAACCAGTGAATGATTTGATTCTGAAATCAAAGCATCAAGTTCAGGGATAAGCCAACAGTATTTGTTCACTGATGAATGGTATAGCACAACATACATGTAGTATACATTTTAAACACAACTTTTCACAGTACTGTGTCTGTATACACGTATTCATAAATTCACACAAGCTTCCAGTGTTCAGATGAAAATTTGAAGCGACAGGTAAGAAAGAAATCCACCTGTCATGTGTGACAGGTAGAAATTTTGGAACATTTCAAGGCCTGAGCAGGAACCTACTCTTGTCTGACCAGTAGACTCTCTTCCACATCCTGAGATTCTAATGTTGTTCCATTCACCACTCCAAATGTATTAGCTGCTTATCTGACAGAGCTGGATGCTTGATGACCCTTCTGGACCTCATATCCAATGCTTTGAGACGCTTTAGGACAGTTCTGTTGCACAAACGCCTGTTGGGGAGCCAAAGGCATTTCAAAACCCACTTGAAGCAAAGGGTTCACGACTAACGAGGCTTGCCAGACTCCAATCTTCCTGAGGAAAGGTCTTTCGGGGTTGTCCACGCCTTGGTCGGTCTTTAACATCGTTGGTTTGTTGATTTTTTCGGACAAGTCTGCTGATGACAGAATGACTTCAGCCCAGTTGCCTTCCAATAGCTTTGAATTACATGCCTGTTGCATGCATGCCAACGATTTGACATCTTAGTGCCTCTGACAGTCTCCTTGCCATGTCAACATTTACTAATATAGGAAGTGACAAATTTTCTTTTTTTATACTCGGATGTAGCATGTGGATTATAGTGTTTTTAGCTCAACTTTGGCGAAGCCAAATTTGAGCTTATGCCATGGCCAGTCGTCCGTCTGTCCGTCAACAATTCAATACGGCTCGGGCTAGAGGCCGTATTTTTGAACCGATCTTTACGAAACTTCTTGGGTACCTTTGTTATGACCGTGGGACGAAGAACGAGTGTTTTGGGGTCCGATCCGAAATTCAAGTTGGCCACTGGCAGCCATTTTGTACAAAATTAGGTGCAATCAGATTTTTGCGCAGAACTTCCATATGAAAGAGCTGATTTGAATAATTTTTTGTATGAATGTTTAGTACCATGGGATACATCACATATAATACAGGTTTTTTTCTCGTGCAGAAATTATGCAAATTAGATGAACTTTGATTTTTCCAGTGCTACTTACACACAGTGAGTACACATGTCAATACGGCTCGGGCTAGAGTCTGTATTTATGAACCGATTTTCACGAAACTTCTTGGGTACCTTTGTTATCACCTTGGTACGAGAACGAGTGTTTCTGGGTGCGGTCCAAAATTCAAGATGGCTGCCAGTGGCCATTTTGTACCGAAATTAGGTCTAATCAATTTTTTGTACACAACTTCTATACGGCTCAGGCTAGAGGCCGTATTTATGAACCAATCTTTACAAAACTTCTTGAGGACCTTTGTTATCACTGTGGGATGAGAACGAGTGTTTTTGGGTGTGGTCCGAAATTCAAGATGGCCACCAGCAGCCGTTTTGTACCCAAATTAGTGCAGTCAGTCTTTTGTACAGAACTTCTGTATGAAAGTTCTGATTTGAATAGTTTATTGTTTATTATAAATTTTTGTATGAATGTTTAGTAACATGGAATACATCACATATAGTACGGGTTTTTTTCTCGTGCAGAAATTATGCAAATTAGATGAACTTTGATTTATTCAGTGCTTCTTATACCCTGTAAGTGCGTGCACATGTCATTTATGAACCGATCTTCACGAAACTTCTTGGGTACCTTTGTTATCACCTTGGTACGAGAACGAGTGTTTCTGGGTGCGGTCCAAAATTCAAGATGGCTGCCAGTGGCCATTTTGTACCGAAATTTGGTCCAATCAGTTTTTTGTCACAAATTCTGTACAGCTCGTATTTATGAACTGATCTTCACGAAACTTCTTGGGTACCTTTGTTTTCACCTTGGGACAAGAACGAGTGTGTTTTGGGGTGCCTTTGTTATCACTGTGCAAATAAATAAGAACAAATATTTTGGGGTTCAGTCAGACCCACTCTGGGACACAAAGATTTCTTTTCTAGTTTAGCATCTGACTGTCACCCACCTTTACAATACTTTACCTATACATTTGTTACAGGCTACGGTCAGTATTTATGTACAGACCGTTACAATACTTTATATGTACCTTTGTTATCAGGTCATTACCTAGATGTTTGTCACATACTATACATGTACATGTCTTAACAAGTTGAGCTACAGTGTCATTGATTCTTTCATTTGGGATATTTGTGGGTTAGCATACTTCACGTGGACGAGGAGTTGTGTTTGGGATATATGCTATGAACAATCGTGTTTCTCTACTCTTGGGATCCAAAAAAACATACCCGTATGTTTATTAAAATTTTGTGAAACTTCACACCCCTCCATTGCTTATTTGGACCTCTGTGTTTATTTATTTTGATGGTCAGAAACCGGTGACATGAAAAGTTATAATAAATTTTGTCCCTAATTTTATTCAGTTTCAGAAAAGTTTCCACCCCCTACTATTATTCTGCCCTCAACTTTTATTTAATATCATGAAATTTTCCACCCCCGACTATTATTCCGCCCCCTTCTTTTATTTGGATCCCGAGAGTAGATGAAATGTACTGCAAGATTTTGCAATCATTAAAACATAATAATCTGTAACAGCAACTTCTCTGTCATGAAATATTTCAGGGGGTGCTTAATTAAGTTCCAGGTGTTTTTTATTTATTTTTAGTTTAACTTGACAGAGCCAAGATAAGCTATTGCCATGACGTGTGTGGAGTCTGTGAGTCTGTTCACATTTTCTTTGGCATAGGCTACACCCAGCAGTTCTTGCAAAATTTCATCACAAAATTTCATATGCAGTTTCAAGGTCATGTCTATATGAGAACATCCCCTTTTGATTGAGATCGGTCAACTGTGATGGCTGCGAGAGCCCAAACCCCCAAAATCTTTAGCACAGTCTACAGGCCCTATTTATGAAGGGATTTCGGGGCGCAGTGGCTCAGTAGGTAGGGTGCAGGCTGCAAGCCGAGAGGTCCTCGGTTCGAATCCCACCTGCGGCAATTGCGTTGTGTCCTTGGGCAAGACACGTCACCCCCATTGCCCAAGTGGGGGCACGGTGACGCTGTGTACTAAGGCGTACTGCACGTCGATGGTGCACTTGTCTTCAACCAATGCTAACCCTGCTTGTGTGGAGTTAGTATGTTGGGGAGCTGATAGTTGCTTGCCGTTGCTTGGTGGTTCTCTCCGGGTACTCCGGCTTCCTCCACCCGTAAAACTCATGGTCATGATTAGCCATTGTGCAGAAATATGTGACCTTAAACACCAATAAATAAATAAATAATATGAAGGGATTTTATTGTAACTTGGTAGGATGACTTTGTATAATGTCTAGATGAGAATATCCCCTTTTGGTTACGATTGGTCAGCCGTGGGAGCTCGAATTGTAACTTAGTTCAAAATGAGGAATTTTCTTTAAAAATTTTCTTCAGATCCAGCAGCATCCTTAGGGGGGTGAGATTCAAGTTTGTTAAAGCGAAGTCCCTGGGTTCATATATGGGCTCCCTGTGGGAGCCCGAATTATAACTTAGTCCAATATGAGGAATATTCTTTAAAAATCTTTTTTTTTTAGATCCACTGGTCAGAATCTTTGGATATTTGGTATAAGCTTTTCTTAGGAGCAGATGCAGCTTCTTGAAATCAATTCTCTGGGTTGATATTTAGGCCACCATGTCAGGTGAGCACCCTCAGGCCCCCTAGGGCTTCTTGTCTTTATTGCTGCAAAGAATTAAACCTCATTCACACTAATGTCAAAAACTCTAAATTTCAGTCGGCTGCTTTTTGCCATTATGCAACTAGGAATTTAACCAGTTCAGTCTTGTTTGACAGATCATTGAGCTCTGTCAGACATGACTGAATTAGTTAAATTCTTAGTTGCTTTACGGGAAATGATTGCTGAAATTTTAATATTTTGACCCTAGAGTTCAGAGGATTAACCAGTTCAGTTTTGGTTGGTGGAACTCGTTGAGCTCTATATTTTTGATGTATTATAGGCAGTCATGGAAATGAGACAGGTGCGAGTGGAATAGTTCCCATCAGCACCCGTGTTTTCTATTTTACGGGAGCCAAAAAATGCACTCGTTGAAAAATATTGTGGAGCACTAATATACTGTGAGGGCATATAAAGGTATGTTGTTTTGAGAAAGCAGGCAGCACTCTGTGGCCAGTGGCAAGTTACTGTCATAATTCAGCAATTTCTTATACAATTAATCCTTTGAACTCTAGTGGTATCTGCCATGCCAGTTCAATGGCAGCAATTAGAAGAGTCCATATTCATTATTTGGGGTAGACCAATGAATATTTTCAACGTGCAGCCTCTGAGCTGCATGCTGAAAATACTGATTAGTAGGATTGGTCTACCCCACACATTTACTGAACAGCCATCCTATTTAATTGCGTTATGCAGGGACCGATCAGGACTATTAAAAATATGCTCTAGCCTCGGAGCCTATTTTTTCAATTCATGCGCCAGATTTCAATTTACGGAGTCACACTGCTGTTTGTAACACACACTGCAAGTATGTAATAGCTCTCATCATTTTCATTTAGTACACTATAGCAAACATTAATCTTCACTGTGGTTTCTGATCAAGTCTTGGCTGCCTATTTAGGCAGCCAAGATTTGATCAGAAACCACAGTGAAGATTAATGCTTGGTAATTAAGACTTGAAGTATTAACTTAAGCACTCTACAACAATGATAAATGATAATCATATATATAATACATGTAAGAGTGTCTCTCTTGATTATCCATCGAAAGAATATCAAAATATGATCTGAAAAGTTACGCGCCAACTGAGAAGCCTATTTCTGAGATTTAAGAGCCAGGTCCTGATGTTTCAGAACCAAATATGCACTGGCGCATGGCCAGGTCGGTCCCTGGTTATGACATATCATTTCCTGGCTGGAAAAACAGCCGCTCGGATTCAAAGGGTTAAGATTTCTGGTGTTTGGTGACAGTATTCCCTCAAAAATTTATATTCTAACATTTTACTGGTGCAATTTACTCTCGTCTCTGATTTTGCGAGAGCTTAAAACTGCACCTGTCAATTTTGTTCATTTCCAGCACAGTTTTGGAAAAATGTGCTGCTTGAAATTTCGTCATTTGGAAATCAATCTGCAGAGGGTTAAACATAAATTAACAAGTTAGATCATAGTAATTGTAAATTCATAAATAAAACACAAAAAGCTAATTTCCTCAAAACTCACTTAGTTACAAAATTTGAATAAAGTGGAAAAAAATGGAAAAGATCTTCACCCCCACCTCTCTCCATCCTCCGACACTCAAGAATGAAAATAAAGTAATGCAGCCTTGGGTGTAAGCCACACCACAAAGGCGTTTAGTAATTATACCCCCGCTTCGAAGAAGTGGGGGCTATATAGGAATCGCCCTGTACGACCGTCCGTCCGTCCGTACGTCCGTCCGTACGTCTTTCCGGACATGAAATTCTTGTGTGCACAACTCCTCCTACATTTATCAATCAATTTGGACAAAACTTTTCAGACATCATCACTACTAAGTGAACATGCGCATATTCCAAGATTTTTGATCTGCGACAATTTTAACCAGGTTATCTCCCTTTGACTTAGATTTATTATGTCTTTCCGTTCGAACAAATTCTTGTGTGTGCAACTCCTCCTACATTAATGAACCGATTTTGATGAAACCTTTCAAACATCATCTCTACTAAGTGAACATGTGCATATTCCAAACTTTTTGATCTGCGACAATTTTAACCAGGTTATCTCTCTTGAACTTTGATTTAATATGGGTTTCTGCATGAAATTCTTGTGTGCGCAACTCCTCCTACATTTATCAATCAATTTGGACGAAAGTTTACAGACATCATCACTACTAAGTGAACATGCGCATATTCCAAAATTTTTGAGCTGTGGCAATTTTAACTAGGTTATCTCCCTTTAACTTAGATTTATTATGGGTTTCTACATGAAATTCTTGGGCGTGCAACTCCTCCTACATTTATCAATCAATTTTGACGAAACCTTTCAAACATTATCACAACAAAGTGAACATACGCATATTCCCAAATATTTGATCTGCGACAATTTTAACCAGGTTATCTCCCTTTAACTTGGATTTATTATGGGTTTTCAAATGGGATTCTTGTGTGTGCAACTCCTCCTACATTAATGAACCGATTTTGAATACATGTTGCACATTGTAAATGTGTTTTTCCAAATGTAAACCATATATGTGTGGGCTCTTTAAGTATTCAGTGCTGTTCTGTGGAAGGCCACATGCGAATACAAATTTCAACAACAAAAAATGATCTTTATGTATACATTTCCTTATGGCCTTCGCCTACATGATCAGAAGTGCATTCCTCTAAAAACCCAAAGCGGGGGTATTAATCACCTTCAATGATAGTTCTAGTTGGTATAATATAGATGTACATGGTATTTTAACCCTTTACCCAACGTAACGGCCAAAACCGGCCAGCGCTATTCTCAAAAATCGCCAATTAATTTTCATTATTTTTTCATTTTTTGTCTCAAAAACATAGGTTATGACCCCTCATTGGAACGAGCTCGTCGAGCTCGTTCCAATGAGGGGTCATAACCTATGTTTTTGAGACAAAAAATGAGAAAAAACCAGTTATTCTTGAAAGAATTTTTTTGGAGAGTGTCGTCTGCTTTTCAGGTTCGGTAAAGGGTTAATTTGCAACTCATATGAGAATCATTCCAATATGGTGATAAAAAGCAAGAAATCAAAGAATCTAGAATCAAAATGAAACTATTGTAAACACACCTAATTTTATCACATTATTTCTTTGATAAAAATAGATGAATTCAGAAAGAGATGAAAAATGTGTAGAAAGCTCCACTCAAATTTTCTTGGCAAGTTTCTCCCAACAACTGTTTATTCTTTGCACTCAACAAGATAATTTGTGAAAGCCTCCTTTACATTGTACATATATTTCCTGCACATAAGTAATTCCCTTTTTATGCTCCCACCCCAGGAGAGGGGGGGGGGGGGGGGATTATGTTTTCACCATATCCATCTGTCCGTTAACTTTTGGTACAAAGAATTTTAACTTTGTGCAATGTGAGGGAATTTCTTTAACCCTTTACCTAACATAACGGCCAAAACCGGCCAGCACTATTCTCAAAAATCGTCAATTAATTTTCATTATTTTTTCATTTTTTGTCTCAAAAGCGTAGGTTATGACCCCTCGTTGGATGAGCTTGCCGAGCTCATTCCAACGAGGGGTCAAAACCTATGTTTTCGAGACAAAAAATGAAAAAAATTAGTTATTCAAGAATTTTTTTTGCAAGTGTCGTCTGCTTTTCAGGTTAGGTAAAGGGTTAAAAATCTTCTTCAGATCCACCAGTCAGAATGCTGTCAATCTGTCATATTTGGTATACAACATCTCTGGGGGGTCAGATTCAAGTTTGTTCAAATCGGGTCCGTAGGTTAATATTTGGGCTCGCTATGGTTGCCATTATTTTAACTTAGTGGCCATTATTTTAACTTTGTGCAAAATGAGGAAATTTTCTTCTTTAGATCCACCAATCTGAATGCTTTCATATTTGGTCAGGGATCCTTCTGCCCTCTTTGGGAAAGGGTCCGGGGCCCATGCAATTGGGAAAATTGGCATCATGAAGGTTCCAATTGGGAATTTGTTTGGGAGACGAAACACACAAAGAGTAAGTTGCCTTCATTTTGGATTGAGAACATTAATACAGAAGCTCCTACATGTATAGTACATGTAATACTTTTTATAGCAAACAGTCGTATAAAATAATGACCAGTCTCTGTAAATTGATCTTTTTCTATTAATTATGAAGATATTTATGTGATTGTCAACATTCTGTGGCTTTGCAGTTGTGTCTAGGCAAGTCGTGGCTGCCTATGTAAGTAGCCAAGACTAGCCTAGAAACAACTGATCAGGTTCCTTGGATGTAACTTGCAAGCATATGTAAAAACTGCCGGTAGGGGCAGTTTTTTAGCTCCCCTGACTTTCAGTCAGGAGAGCTATAGTGATCACTCACCGTCTGTCATCCGTGAACACAGTGTTTGCGTCTTCTCCTCCCAAACTGCTGAACCAATTTAATTGATATTTGAGATAATAGTTTGTTATGACATCGCAATTTGATTTTGTTCAAATCAAGTTGCCTTGCCCATTGGTAGGGCCACACCCAAAAAGTATGCTGAAATCTTAAAAAATCTTCTCATGAACCAGCAGTAGCAGAGACTTGATATTTGGTGTGCAGCTTCCTTTTGAGGTATAGACTCAGATTTGTTCAAGAGAAGTTTGTGGGGCTATATTTGGCGTAATGGGAGGGGCAAGAATATTTGCCCCTCCCAAAATTTCTATTTTCCAAACCGAGAGGCAGATTTGGACCAAATTTGATATGAGGGCTTATTGGGTCATAAGTGCTTAATATATACATTTTTCCTGTCGCCCCATGGGAACCGCAGGAGCTAAAAATAGAAAAAAATGAAAACGCGCATATCTCCAAAATTACACGGCACTGAGAATTCTTATTTGTTGTGAAGCTTCCTTAGGACCAACAGAATGGAATGGTAAAAAAAAATTGCTATCGGTTTTATCATGGGGTACTTTTTGGGGACTTTGAAAAAGTGCTCAGTCAGCATTTTTAAATACTGGGCAATGGGAAAAACATGTAAGACTACTTTTCTCCCAAACCACTGCTCCAAAAGCTTTCAAATTTCACGTATAACATCTTTGGAAGATTGTTTCACATGCTTATTGAAATCGATTCCCTGGGTCCATATTTGGGCTCTCTATGGGAGCCCAAATGTTTAAATTAGTGCAGTATGAGGAATATTCTTTAAAAATCTTCTTCAGATCTGCCAATAAGAATCTTTTGATATTGGGTATGCAGCATCCTTAGGGGTGTACGATTCAAGTTTGTTCAAGCCAAGTCCCTGGGTTCATATTTAGGCTGAAAATTTTGGGCTCCGTTCCGGACTTAGAAAATTTTGGACCAAAATCTGGATATTTTTTTTTGTTTTTTATGCGTTTCAGTCAATTTGAAAACACTGAAAATTTGGGGTCCGGGTGGGACTTGGAAAATTTTGGACCAACCAAAATCCGGAAATTTTTTTTGGTTTTTTATGCGTTTCGGTCAATTTTAAGACAAAAAAATTTTTTTTTTTTTTTTTTACACTGAAAATTTGGGGTTAGGGTGGGACTTAGAAAATTTTGAAAAAAATCTGTTTTTTATGCTTTTATCTCAATTTTGAGATGTAAAAGTGCAGGAACTGAAAACAGAAGGAAAATCTGGTGTATTGTGTGGGCACAATTGCTTCATCTAGTAACCCTTTACCCAACGTAACGGCCAAACCCGGCCAGCGCTATTCTCAAGAATCGCCAATTAATTTTCATTATTTTTTTCATTTTTTGTCTCAAAAACATAGGTTATGACCCCTCATTGGAACGAGCTCGTCGAGCTCGTTCCAACGAGGGGTCATAACCTATGTTTTTGAGACAAAAAATGAAAAAAATTAGTTATTCAAGAATTATTTTTGCAAGTGTCGTCTGCTTTTCACGTTAGGTAAAGGGTTAAAGTAAAAAGTGGTGAAAGTCAATATTAGACCTTCAAGAATTAAAGAGGAATTCAATTTTTATGTGTACCCATACTATGTATGGTACACATAATGCCGGCATCCGGGGTGACCATCCGTCATTCGTCCGTCCGTCCGTCCGTCTGTCTGTCTGTCCATCCGTCCGTCCGTCCATCCATCCGTCTGTCCGTCCGGCATCCGTATCCATTTCTTTGGCATTCGATAACTTGAAAAATATTGCTTGGATTGTCAAGTTACTTTATATTTGTGTTCAGGTTACTGATGTGCCGAGCTGCATAGTTTTTGGTGTAAATCGGATAATTTGATCCTGAGATATTAACCCTTGATCCTTCAAACTGAAAATTCCTCCAATCCCTTTGGCATTCGATAACTTGAAAAATATTGCTTGGATTGTCAAGTTACTTTATATTTGTGTTCAGGTTACTGATGTGCCGAGCTGTATAGTTTTTGGTGTAAATCTGACAATTTAATCCTGAGATATTAACCCTTTATCCTTCAAATTGAAAATTCCTCCAATCCCTTTGGCATTTGATAACTTGAAAACTATTGCTTGGATTGTCAAATTACTTTATAATTGTGTTCAGGTTGCTGATGGGCTGAGCTGTATAGTTTTTGGTGTAAATCTGGTAATTTGATCCGGATAACCCCCTTTATCCTTCGAATTGAAAATTCCTCCAATCCCTTTGGCATGAGATAACTCAAGAAATATCAATCCGATTGTCATGTTACTTTATATATTTCTTCAGGTTACTGATGTGCTGTGCTGTATAGTTTTTTTTATGTAAATCTGGTAATTTGCTCTGGAAATATTAACCCTTTATCCATCAAATTAGACACTCCTCCAATCCATTTCTATATGTACCCATACCTTGTATGGTGTACATAATGTCGGCATCCGTGGTGGCCCTCCGTCATACAGCTTTCTACTAGTTGCGCGTACACATGGGTACACAACTGACGATTTCATCGGCCTATTTTTATCAGTTATCTCAATTCTTATCTTATTTCAAAATCCTTTCATAAAAATTGAACATTATCCTTTTCATTCATCAAAACTACACACAGTCAAGTTAAGCTACAGTGTCATTGACACTTTCATTTTAGTTTCCAACCAATAACTTTAGCTGTAATTGACTGAATCAAATAAAATTTGTTGTGTAGATGTATCAACATAACAGACAGTAGTCCTGTGCAGTATAGCAAATTTTCAGTACAGTTTCGGTATTACAGGGATACCGAAACCCGTACCGAAACCAAATCAAAATATCGCTCATTTCATTATTTATATTTTTCTGCGAAATTGAGAGAAAGTCAACTCATCAAGGTGGATCGTAAATCTAAAAGCCTGTGTGCCACATTTTTTGATTGAATTGATAAGAAAATATGTAAATGTGAACTTTGTAAGCGACAGGTAGCAGCATACGCTATGAATGGCAGAAAAACAAAAAATGGCAAGTTATTAACTTGGTACTTTCGTTTCTGAAGAAATACGGCCTGGTTCCAGTGTTCCTGTCATTCAGGCTGATTTAATATATTTTCTGGAAATTACTGTGCGATTTATTCACAGGGGACATAAGGGGTCGGGTGGGTTACTGGTTGTCAGTTGGTTGTAAATAATCCACTGGTATTGACAATTCAATATGTTGACAACTTGACATACAAAGGGTAATACTGCTTGTGGTTGTTGCTTCTCGGCAATAATTTTTTTTACAGGTTTTATAGCATTTCTTTCAATTCAGCTTTGCTATTTTAAGTTGCAGATATATTTAATAACTGATCATTTTATTAAAATACAAGCCCTCCCCAAACTTTAATCTGCTTTATATTCTTACGAATAAATAATTTATACTGCTCACCAGCGCACACTGGAAAGACGTGATTGACCTTAATTTTAAGACACATTAAAAAACAATGTACGGAAGCCAACAGGCAACATCAGATTTAGCTTTATCGAAGTTCATTTGATCGATAAAGGCGCAGTAAATGCTTTAAAAATGATTTGCTGCTATTAGTAAATAATCGATTTGTACATTTTTTCTCTCATGGAAAATGAAAATGTACCCTAATTTATCATTGAAAATCGTGGATTCTCTGGAATTTTCAGAAACGTGTATGATTCCAGGGCCCAGTGGTGAAGTTTGTGAACACTGGTAGAGTGATTCCACTCAAAATACTCTTCAATTGCAACTAGATGAATGTCATAAATCATGTTATTTTACATATTTATCAAGCATGAACCCAAACAATGAAAGGTGGATGACACCATGTCATTGACGCATTGCAACATTGGCAATGATTGCACAATGTTTTCACGACTGGGATTATCATAGAGAGATTAATTACAGTTTCATTACTTCAATTTACTTGCATATTTGTGTGGATATTGAACAGTGGATTCACCGGACAGTTGACATTAATCTTGTTGCCACTTTGAAAGATAAGGAGGGAGGCACTGATCAAGAGTGTTACTACTAGTGAAAACTTACTGAAAAGCTTTAAAAAGAACATATATGTTTCTTCTACCTGGTTTATTTGTGGGGTGGAGAGGGGGGGCATAGTACAAAGGACATAGAGGCCAACTGATTGACTTGGCAAGTTATTTAATGAATCACTCAGTTCAGTGTGATGATTCACACTGAATTGAGTGATTCATTAGATAACTTGCTAGACTATTCAGTTATCGTAGTTGAATTGACTTGTCAAGTTCATGTCCCAGCGGGAACCCCGGGAAGTGAAGCAGTGCTCTGTTTTACTGGTAAAATAGGACCCAGTCACCAATGCTTGGGATGTTAAAATGGGCACCATGGTCTTGAGTTGATACTCATGTTGTGGTCATGATCAGCCATTGTGCAAAATTATGTGATCTTAAACGCGAATAAATAAGTAAATAAATAAATAAATAAATTGTGTCTTGGGAACTTGGGTCAGTTGGCGATTACTCAATTACTCTCATTGTTCTGTGCATATACCGAATTCCGTACCGGTATTTACCAGAAAAATACCGAAGCTGAAATTTCAATACCACACAGCTCTAACATACAGGTTAAATTTAAATCGGGTTTAGTCCAACATTTTTTGCCAGAGTTATGTCACTTTTTCGACAAACCTATATGTTGTTATAAATCCCTTTTCCAGTCCATATAACTAAGTATGATGGACAGATCTTATTCATACATGGTACAATTATTGCTCATGACTAAAAGGTGTGTCAGAACATTGATCCAAGGTCATATCAAGTTCAAGGTCACAAAACACTTGTCAGACAGCAAAACCGATATTGTTATACAGCCCTTGTCCAATCCGTATAACTTGGTATGATTGACAGATCTTATTAATAATTCATGCTTGGTGCAATCATTGCTCATCACTCTTATTGCTCATGACTCAAAGATGTGTCATGACTTTGATTCAAGGTCATATCAAGGTCAAGGTCACAGACAGCAAAACTTTCATATTGTTATACAGCCCTTGTCTTATCCATTTAACCTTGTAGGATTGACAGATCGTTTTCATATTATTGCTCATGACTCAAAGATGTGTCATGAGTTTGATCCAAGAGCATATCATCAGGGTCAATGTCACCAACTGCAAACATTTGATCTTGTTCTACAGCCTTTGTCTGGCCTGTCTAATTGAATCTATGTGACCGATCCTTCACACAATTGTTACTCATAACCTAATATTGTGTCATGATCTTGACCTTTTGTCATCAAAGTCAAGGTCACAACCAGTAACACTTTGATTCTGGTCTTATATATAGCTTTCCCTAAAAGCAGTGACCCTGGGCAGAGCTGTCTAGGCTGAAAGGCCTCTTGTTTTTACCTGATTTTAGTTTTTAGCTCCCCTGAAATCACTTTATATCCATGTTGCATTCACTATCAGCCATTGTGAGGATATATGTAAGGCCAAAAAAAATTAATAGTGCGGTTGGGGTTACATGCTCAAAAAAATTACGGTCGGTAGGTAGGGTTTTTTTTTTTTATATACAACATATTAAAATGAAGTAGACATGTTGGTAACACCAGGGATAATAATCTGAAAAAAAATTAGGATTTCAAATATTGTAGATAGCAATTTATTGATATTATATTAAACTTAAAAAACAACCTTTTCTGTGTCTGTAAAAGAACAATTATCTCATCTCTTCCTTTGACTTCAAAATATGAACAGGATTGTTTTTAATAATGATTTGCATATTATTTTAAGTTTTTGTTTGAGTTTTTGAAGCGTGTGAAACTATTCCATGCTCTGTCCGCGCTTCCCTGACATATTTGCAAGCTTCAAACACCCATTGATATTTAGTAGACACTCTGTGGTGCAGAAGCATATCCTTAAGTGTGATTCAATAATTTTTGGAGATGATTCCGTTCTGACACTTTCCCGTAATATCAAGTGCACGTACAGAAGTTCGAATCACGTTTGTGAATGTGTGCACTAGTTACTCCGCCCGCAATGCTACAGTGGATTTACCGTAGGTGTCTATACCTACGCATGGTGCAACTGGATTATTGGTTAATATATATGATTGCATTCACTTTATCCAACAAATCGAGTACCCCCCACCCAACCCCCCCCCCCCCCCCCCCCTCGACTGTTGTTCAGAATGTTTTGTTTAACAGCAAAAAGCTAAAAAAAATCCTTTAAACTGCATTTTGCATGTATTACCAAATCATTTGAAGACAAGCAATGAGGAGTTCGTCATTAAAGAAATGTCTTAGGCGAGAACGTGATGCATACGAACAGTTTATTGCTCACCTCTCACGGTAAGGGGTTTCAAAACTTACTTTCATTTTCATACTAATGTATGAATGATGAAGACATGTGAACCGATTGGAATGGAAATACGTACAGTGATTAAGTTTTTGAAGTTTTGGGTTCAAAAAATGTTCAGGGTCGCAAGGTAAAATTAGGGTCTCATATTCTGTGGATGTGCTTCATGTTATCTTAGAAGTGAAATTACTTAGTCTATATGGGTTTGCCTTGTTACAATTTATGGGAGAGTGCCCATTGGCACTCTCTCATAAATTGTAATAAGCAAAAGACACATGAACAAATCTTGATGACCAAAAATAACTTAGCACTCTACCAGTTAAGACTTGAAGTATTAACTTAAGCACTCTACAACAATGATAAATGATAATCATATATATAATACATGTAAGAGTGTCTCTCTCGATTATCCATCGAAAGAATATCAAAATATGATCTGAGAAGTTACCCGCCAACTGAGAAGCCTATTTCTGAGATTTAAGAGCCAGGTGCTGATGTTTCAGAACCAAATATGCACTGGCGCATGCCCAGGTCGGTCCCTGAATAAATAAATAAAAGGCGTTGGATTTTCATTGCTCATCTCTTCCAGTTTGAAATCTAAGAGGTGGATACTGTAAAGTCAGGCAAAATACATAACAAGGAGGAGTAAGATTCAGCCTGCCAGGTAAAGATGTTTCAGAAAGATAAAACAAAATTTTCTTTGCACGGCAGACAGTACAGTGTGTGCCATGCAAGGATGATTTTTCAGTTTTTCAAGTCTGTTTGGCCTCACAGGTTTTTAGTTAGGAAATCCTGTTAAGTGTTAAATCATTTTCATTGCCTCTGTTTGCTATTGGCTAAGAAAATGTACATGTACACCCGCAATAAAAACTTATATCTCATTGAGAAATAAAGTAGTGTTATGTGTGTCACTGTTTATCAACATCCTGCATTCTAGAGACAAACTTTTCAATGTTCTATAAAATTAAACTTCCTCAAAATTAACCTTTCTCCTCCAGTTTTTAGAATAACTGACTGAAAGTCAGGGTGTGCTCTAGCTGTAACCTTAAGTCTGATGTGTGTTGTGAAGGTAGTATTTGAACTTTCTTCAAAGACACTCATTGAATTTCAGTGCAATGTATTAATATTTAATACCGGTACCTTGTTATCTTTCCTTAGAGAGCTGAACCAATCACTTGTTGCCTGTTGTGAACTTTACATCATCAACTTCTCAAAAACTCCTGGGCCGAATTGAACCAAATTTGGTGTGCATGTTTCTCGGCATATGACCATTCAAGTTTGTTGAAACACAGATGCCACAGTGACACCCACAGGGTGGCATAACTCTGTTGGCACAAAAAGAATGTTTTTAAAAAATTAAAAAATCTTCTTTTCCAGAACTACCGATCTGATTCTAAATTGTTGAAATCAAGTCCCTCAGTTTATATTTGGGCTCCCTGAGGTGGCTGTGGTTCAAATTTGTTCAAATCAAGTCCCTGGGCACATACTTCGCCCAAATTTAACTTGTGCAATATGAGGAATATTCTTTAAAAATCTTTTTCAGAACCAACTGTCAGAATCTTTTGACATCTGGTATTCTTCATCCTTAGGGAGAGCAGATTCAAGTTTTTGTTTCAATTTAGTCCCTGGGTTCATATTTGGACTCCTTATTGCAGCCTAGATTTTAACTTATATATAGTGCAATATGAGGAAAATTCTTTAAAAATATCCACCAGTCAGAATCCTTAGATATTTGGTTTTCAACTATAGTTCATAGGTAGGAGGATCAGATTCCATCTGACATCATCTGACATACACATCAGAGTTATAAATAATTACATGATTTGGTCGTGTTAATTAATCACAGATGTGTGCAAAAATATGTGACCTTAAACACCAATAAATAAATATATAAATCACTCATGCTGAATGTGACCATACATGCGTCTTTAAACAATTTTCTCAAGTTCTGTTCCTCACAGGGAGAGAATGAGGCAAAAATCTTCTCATGAACCAATTGGTGTATACAATTACTTATATTCAGTATTTGGCCTCCATTTTAGCTTGACAACGTTAGTGCTGAAAGGATTATCTGTTTTTGAAAGTCGAATAGTCGCCGGTAATAATCGACTTAAAGTCGACTAGTCGGCCCGTTTTGCTACAAAAATACAAGATTACTTACCAAGTGTTAAAAAAAATGCCTAGTTTTTCAGTGAAACGCTACAACTTATTTCGACACGTACTGTAATTTGCAAATTAGCAAGTGATCTGATTTGAAGTTTTATTGACATGTCATCCCCCACCCACCTCTGATCTGCACCCATGCTTGAATGTATGATAAATGCCAGGTATATTTCTTAGTTGTGGAGAATATTTGTGAGATCAAAAACTTTTAAAACAAATACAGAAGGGGATATATTGATATTCATTTCTTAGAAAATGACCCCTACTATTTTGAAATGTTTCATTTACACGGGGCAGTTCAAGAGCTATTTTTAGGCTGTATATCATTTCGTGCAAAGCGTCACAGACCACGTGGTTCACCTCTGTCTCTCTTCAGAAATGGAATCCACATTGTGCATTCGGCGGTTTCAATTAAAAATAACTTTTCAAATACTTCACGGATGTTATTAAAACTTAGGCACCGTATGAAGATATGTCATAAATACATATCTGTGAAATACGGTGCCAAAACGCAGTCTAGTTTTGATATACCAATTCTTCAAATAAAAAAAGATTATAAATTTCACCGAATGACAGAGGATGTAGCACATGACTGAACACTTCCAATCAGATGATGTGGATATAAATCATTTGGCGCCAGAATAAAATACACTATTTATTTGGCTGAATTCCTGTATTATTTTCACTCACATCGCCATATTAGGAAAGAATTATGTTAAATAGGCTTGTTTAGGTAATTCATATTCATGAATATAGGTCATAGATAAGCATTTTTTTAGCTCAACTTTGGCGAAGCCAAATTTGAGCTTATGCCATGGCCCGTCGTCCGTCTGGCCGTCTGTCCATCAACAATTGGATACGGCTCAGGCTAGAGGCCGTATTTATGAACCGATCTTTACGAAACTTCTGGGGTACCTTTGTTATGACCGTGGGACGAGAACGGGTGTTTTTGGGTGCGGTCCAAAATTCAAGATGGCTGCCAGCCGCCATTTTGTACCGACGATGCAGAAATCTGTTTTTTGTACATAACTTCCATATGAAAGCTCTGATTTGAATAATTTTTTGTCTGAATGTTTAGTACCATGGGCTACATCACATATAATAAGGGTTTTTTTCTCGTGCGTAAATTATGCAAATTGGACTAACTTTGATGTTTTTTGGTGTTACTTTCAGCACTGTAAGTGCAAATTCCAATACGGCTCGGACTAGAGGCCGTATTTATGAACCGATCTTTACGAAACTCCTTGGGTACCTTTGTTATCACTGTGGGACGAGGACGAGTGTTTTTGGGTGCGGTCTGAAATTCAAGATGGCCGATGGCAGCCATTTTGTACAAAATTTGGTGCAATCAGATTTTTGCACAGAACTTCCATATGAAAGCGCTGATTTGAATAATTTTTTGTGTGAATGTTTAGTACCATGGGATACATCACATATAATACAGGTTTTTTTCTCGTGCAAAAATTATGCAAATTAGATGAACTTTGATTTTTTCAGTGCTACTTACACACAGTAAGTACACATGTCAATACGGCTCGGGCTAGAGTCTGTATTTATGAACCGATCTTCACGAAACGTCTTGGGTACCTTTGTTATTACCTTGGGACGAGAACGAGTGTTTCTGGGTGCGGTCCAAAATTCAAGATGGCTGCCAGTGGCCATTTTGTACCGAAATTAGGTCTAATCAGTTTTTAGCTCATCTTGACAAAGTCAAGCTGAGCTAATCTCATCGCTTGCCGTCCGTCGTCCATTGTCCGTCGTCCGTCAACACCATGTTTTGGTCTTCTCCTCCAAAGCCACTGGGCCAATTCAAGTGAAAGTTTGTGTGAGTGATGGTCCCAAAGGGGCATTTCATTTTTGTCCAACTCAGCATGCCCAGCCCCATAGGGAGGGAGTGGGAGAAAATGCTCCAAAATATTTTTAAAATCTTCTTCTCAAGAACCAGTGTGTACAATGACTTGATATTTGCTATGGAACATCCATATGAGGTGTAGAATCAAGTTTGTTCAAACGAAGTTTGTGAAGTAATATTTGGCTTTGTAATAGGAGGGGTAAGATTTTTGGCCCCGCCCAAAATTTCTATTTTCTGAACCGATGGTCTGGTATGAACCAAATTTGGTTTGTGGTATTATTGGGTCATAAGTACTTGACCCATGCAAAAAAAAAAATTCCCACATCCCCATGGGAACCCTGGGAGCTAAAAATAGAAATATTTTCAATACCGATATTTCCCAAACCCCACGGAACAGAGAGCTTTTATTTGGTATGAAGTATCCTTATGACCAGTAGAATTGAATGGTAAAAAAAAATTGCCATCGGTTATGTTAGGGTGTTCTGTAATGGGCATCGAAAAAATGCTGAGTCAGCATATTTGCAAAAATTTTTAAAAATCTTTTCTCCAAAACCAATCATCAGAATCTTTTGATATTTGGTATACAGCATTCATAGGGGGGTCAGATAAAAGTTTGTTGAAATAAATCTCATTGGTTCATATTTGGGCTCTCTGCAGGAGCCCGAAGTTTTAACATAGGGTAATATGGGGAATATTCTTTAAAAATCTTCTTCTTCAGATCCACCAGTCAGAATGCTTTGATATTTGGTATGCAACATCTCTAAGAGGGTTAGATTCAAGTTTGTTCAAATCAAATCCCTAGGTATATATTTGGGCTCACTATGGTAGCCCAAATTTTTACTTGGTGCAATATGAGGAAATTTCTTTAATAATCCTCTTCTTCAGATCCATCAGTCGGAATGCTTTCATATTTGGTATACAACATCTCTAGGGGGGTCAGATTCCAGGTTGTTCAATTCGAGTGCATAGGTTAATATTTGGGCTCCATATGGGAACATGAAATTTAACTTAGTACAATATGAGGGAATTTCTTCAAAAATCTTCTTCAGATCCACTCATCAGAATGCTTTCACATTTGGTGTGCAACATCTCTAGGGGGGTCAGATTGAAGTTTGTTCAAATTGGATCCATAGGTTAAAATTTGGGCTCGCTATGGTAGCCCAAATTTGAACTTGGTGCAATATGAGGAAATTTCTTTAATAATCCTCTTCTTCAGATCCATCAGTCGGAATGCTTTCATATTTGTTATACAACATCTCTAGGGGGGTCAGATTCCAGGTTGTTCAATTCGAGTGCCTAGGTTAATATTTGGGCTCCATATGGGAACATGAAATTTAACTTAGTACAATATGAGGGAATTTCTTCAAAAATCTTCTTCAGATCCACTCATCAGAATGCTTTCACATTTGGTATGCAACATCTCTAGGGGGGTCAGATTGAAGTTTGTTCAAATTGGATCCATAGGTTAAAATTTGGGCTCTCTATGGTAGCCCAAATTTGAACTTAGTGCAATTCGAAGAAATTTCTCACAATTTCTCTTCCTCAGATCCAACAGTCAGAATGCTTTCATATTCGGTACACAACATCTCTAGGGAAGTCAGATTCAACTGTGTTCAAATCAAGAGCCTGGGTTAATATTTGGGCTCTCTATGGGAGCCAGAATTGGCCATTTTGCTGAAGAATTAAAATTTTTGTATTCAGTACCCTCTAGAGGTGTGTAACTAAGATTAATCCACATAGGTTGTATCAAGGGGCTTCATAGGGGGGCTCTACATTTTACATTATGATCAAATGAAGAAAAGGCATGATGCCCAGATTATTTTTGTCACTCCTGAGGGACTCAAGGACTGACAGTGTAGCCTATGGAGATGGCTTGCGTAATGTAGACTCATTCTTGGACTCTGTTTAAATTGTGTTCTGTTCAAGATGGCCGCTTCAGGCCCCGTGGGGCCTCTTGTTTAGTAATCGAGTCGAGGTCGACTAGTTGAACAATCGTTTTAGCGCTAGACGTCAAGTATGAGCTTTTAGGATGGGTTGCGATCTGTCGTACGGTTGTCCACAATTCCTTTAGCACACCCTACAGACCACAGCTTTCACCCGATCAGTTCCAAATTTCATATGTGACTTTGGGGTAATGTCTAGATGGAAGCTAGTGAATTGTTCCGAATTTTGTTGAAAAACATGGCCACCGGCAGCCATCTTAGATTTGGCATATAAACTGTCAACAATTCCATTGATTGGCACACCCAACAGGCCACATCTCTCACCGGACCTTTTTCGAATATCATGTGTGATGTCTAGATGGGAGCTATTGAATTTATCTGAATTTCATTGAAAAACATAGCCGCCAGCAGCCATCTTGTATTTGGCATATAAATTGTAAACAATTCCATTGGCACACCCTACAGGAAGCATTTCTCACCTGATTTTTTAATAATTTCATATGTAGCTTTGGTGTGATGTCTAAATGGGAGCTATCAAATATTTCAAAAATTTGTTGAAAAACCATGGCTGCCAAGCAGCCATCTTGGATTTGGCACACAAATTGTCAAGAATTCCATTGGCAATCCCTAACACATCTCTTACCCAATCTTTTTCAAATTTCACATGTAGCCGACTTGGCTTAAGTCATCAAAGTAATAACACTGGTAGACCCGACATCCAAAACTATTTTTAGTTTAACTTGACAAAGTCAAGAGAAGCTATTGCCATCACGTGTGCGGAAGTCTGTTCGTCCATTAGTCTGTGAGTCTGTTCACACTTTCCTTTAGCACAGGCTAAACCCTGTAGTTCTTGTTCGATCGTCACGAAATTTCATATGCAGGTTTGAGGTCATGTCTAGATGAGAACGTCCCCTTTTGGTCACGATCGGTCAACCGTGATGGCTGCCCGAGCCTAAAACCCAAAAACCTTTAGCACAGTCTACAGCTTGTATTTATGAAGGGATTTCATGGTAACTTGGTAGGATGACTCTGTATAATATCTAGATGAGAATATCCCCTTTTGGTCATGATCTGTCAACTATGATGGCTGCTCAAGCCCGAAACCCAAAAACATTTAGCACAGTCTACAGATCTTATTTAAGATGGAGGGATTTCATTGTAACTTGGTGGGATGACTCCGTATGATGTCTAGATGAGAACTTCCCCATTTGCTCACGATCTGTCAACTGTGACAACTGCCTGAGTCCAAAACCTAGAAACCTTTAGCACAGTCTACATGTTATATTTATGGAGGGATTTCATTGTAACTTGGTAGGATGACTCCATATAATGTCTAGATGAGAACGTCCCCTTTTGGTCGCGATTGGTCAACTGTGACGGCTACAGGGGCCCGAAGCCCGAAAACCTTTACCGCTTTCTACAGGTCATGTTTATGAAGGGATTCCATCGTAACTTGGTGGGATGACTCCATATATTGTTCAGATGAGAACGTCCCCTTTTGGTCACGATCATTCAGCCATGATGGCTGCCCAAGCCCAAAACCCCAAAACATTTAGCACAGACTATAGATTGCATTTATGAAGGGATTTCATTGTAACTTGGTAGGATGACTTGGTATAATGTCTAGATGAGGACATCCCCATTTGGTCGCGATCAGTCAACCATGATGGCTGCCCAAGCCCAAAACGAAAAAACATTTAGCACAGTCTACAGGTCGTATTTATGGAGGAATTTCATGGTAACTTGGTAGGATGACTCTGTATAATACCTAGATAAGAACATCCCCTTTAGAACGTCCCCTTTTGGGTGCAATTGATCAGCTGTGACGCCTACAGGGGCCCGAAAACCTTTAGCACAGTCTACAGGTCATATTTATGAAGGATTTCATCGTAACTTGGTGGGATGACTCCATATAATGTCTAGATGAGGACATCCCCTTTTAGTCGCGATCAGTCAACCGTGATGGCTGCCAAAACCCAAAAAACTTTTAGCATAATCTACACGTCATATTTAATGTGGAGGGATTTCATTGTAACTTGGTAGGATGACTATGTATGATGTCTGGATGAGGTCAACCGTGATGGCTACACAGGCCCGAAGCCCAAAAACCTTTAGCACAGTCTACAGACCGTATTTATGAAGGGATTTCATTGTAACTTGATAGGATGACTCGTTTTGGAATAATTTCACTGTAACTTTGTAACTTTGGTTGACATACATTATCTGTGATGGCCACATACATTAACTGTGAGGGCCACATACATTAACTGTGAGGGCTACATTAACCCACCCCTCAATTCTTTAGTACAGTCTACACCTCAAATGATTTTTATTGAAAACATAGCATACAGAGAACAGAAATTAACATATTCCCAATTATCAAAATTCTTGTCTTATTATACCCCCCGCAAACAAAGTTTGGGGGGTATATAGGAATCCCCCTGTCCATCCGTCCGTCTGTCTGCCTGTCCATCCTTATAAGCGCAACTCCTCCTAAACCGTTTGAAGAATTTTCATGAAACTTTACACAATAGAAGAACTCCATATGAAGATGTGCATGAAGCAATATAATTCCGTTGTGACATTTCCAAGGGGAGATAATCTAACTTATACATTCGGGGGGTATCACTTTGTGAGCTTGCTCACAGTACCTCTAGTTTCATAATCCTTTCATAAACATTGAGCATTATCCTTTTCATCAAACACATCACACAGTCAGGTTAAGCTACAGTGTCATTGACGCTTTCATTGTTTCACTCTGTTGGGTAGACCACTCAATCATTTAAGGTCACATAGTGTATTGATGTGGGTTTGAAAATTTGGATTCAAGATACCCATAAGTCATAACACTCACTGTGTCTGTCTAATGCAGATACAGGCAGACTGTACAAGTACGGAAGACATTTATTTTGCAGCATAACATACCATCAGATTGCATGAATGTTCAGGTAAGGAGTGTGAACTTTCAGCTTTGCAGGATCGAGTATGCTGAATGAAGACCCAGAAGGTGGATTGGTATTTGGATGCTGAAAATGATATCTGTGTTTTTGTGTAGTATATGATTCGCTTCCACTCGTCAATTTTCAAATCATTCCACCCAAACGAAAAATGTCATGAAAAATGATTATAGAGAATGACTGGTGCACATCAAGGGAGCTAATTTAGAGCCACCGACATCTAAGAAAGCACTAGTGGAGTTTTGTCAACTGATTGGAAAACACTCGTAAAAATGGTTGTTCAGTTTATCGTCATGCACGACCAACTGTTTATAATTGGTGTATTGTTACACTGCTTATCTGTAGTTTTATCGCTCTTGAGTTGGAATGTTGGATGAGCCCATTAAAAATCAGAAAAAAAACCTTGAATTGCACTATGCAAATCATGTTTCGGTGATTGGATCACACCTGGGAGATCTTGCTTTGCAAACAGCGATGCAAAACCAACAAAAAATACCCTGTAAGGCCACACAAAGTAGATCTTCTGTTTCTCGGGCCATTATTTGTAAAATTGCATGCGGGCGAGCGTTTTTTTTATTTTATTTTTTATTTCAGTAATTACTTCTTTGCCATCAAAAGTTCATGTTCTTGGTTCAAGTTTTAGGCCTCATAATCTACAGAATAGCATGTGTGGTAGTGTATTTCATCCCTTGAGTGCAAGAAGGCTTTGCAATGCTAAAGCATTGCAAAGCCTTCTTGCACTCAAGGGACAAATTCATCAATTTTATTAACTTGGGTAAAATATCAGACATAAACCATTTAATTTTGATTTTTTTAAAGTTTAAATTGGTTATAAAAAGAGAGCATGCGGCAGCCAAAAGGACCATGCGGGAGGGCCTGAGAAACAGATTTTTTATTTTTTTAAGCCTAATTTCTATTCTGGAATTCCGCCGACCAAAAACTTGTATCAGATAACTGACTGTCAGTGAATGTGTAGTAGTAATGTACTAGTAATGGTTGTCGACTACAAAATTCCCTAATTGTTTCAACACTAATAAGATGGGGGAAATCCATTCAAGCTTCTCATGAACCAATGGATGGATTAGTATTCCTGTGATCCAAATAATTGTACTCCGTGCAGAATATGGT
The DNA here is from genome assembly GCA_031216915.1 of Pictodentalium vernedei. Classification (NCBI taxonomy): domain Eukaryota; kingdom Metazoa; phylum Mollusca; class Scaphopoda; order Dentaliida; family Dentaliidae; genus Pictodentalium; species Pictodentalium vernedei. The sequence goes on along the minus strand of CM062295.1, from coordinate 91,504,553 downwards.
GAAATTAAACAATAGTATGGGTGCAATAGTAATACAAAGTGAAATAGTATTAAACATTTAAATGTACCACATCCTGAATAAGTTATCTAAAAAATTTCAAATGACTGCAGCTTGGTATATTTTTGGGAAAATTCTAAGATTTTAGTCCAAAATACATGTGCATCCAGGTGATGGGCTAATAGTCCAACCTTGTGGAAATGAAGAAACATGGGCCCAAATAAAAATATAAATCCAAAACATTTAATAATTATATGGGTATGTTTTTTTGGAACACAGGAGTAGATATTTAGTATTCAGCTTCCTTTGGAACGGTACACTAAAGCTTGTAATGAGATGTTTGATGTGCAAAATATGCAGTTTTGGGATGAGCAAGTTATTTAACCGTGCCCAAGTTTTCAACTTTCAGAATCCCTGGGGCATAGTGAACTAGATTTTGAATTCAGCATACTTAGCAGACGGTATGTAAATGAGATTGGTATGAAACCTCCCCATGAGGAGAAGCATAGTCAGATTAGTAAAAAAAAAATCCTGATCATTTGTATTGGGCAATCCAAGTTGAGATGTGATTGTTTACTGCAGTGAAACATTTTACTGGTGAAATGGGACACCATCATCAATGTTAGGGGTGGAAGTCCAGTATAGGTGTAAATGATTGGCTAAACTTGTCTCAACACTTAAATGTATGTTGCGGTCATGATATAGCCATGGTTGGTGAAAGTGACCTGAAACACCAATGAATATAACACATCCTGCCGTAATGTGGAAATGTGTAGCGGTCGAGGTATAAAGGCCATTTACCAACCAGCCTGGTTGGTCCGGATCTCTTAGTCTCGCTGTAAATCGGTCGCTTTGTGTGCTAGAGGTCGACGGTTCGAATCCCGGCTTCCGCACTTATCTCTCCTCCTGTTACAAATGTTTAGCCAAATTTGTTTCTCAATATTGTCATAGTAGTGGTTATATTATTGATAATAGCCAAAATATTACTTCAACTTATAAAACATTGCACACGATATCAGAATTTGTTATTTTAATTATTTTTTTCTCAAATTTCTCCAAAAATGTCAATAAAACTATATAATGTGACCCCTCAATGAGCTCATTCCTGCGAGGTTACACATGGATTTATAGAAATTGTTTGAAAAAGTATTTGTTTTTCAACTGCTCAGATTTTAACTGGTAGAGTGCCACAAGCCCTTTATTCCGAGGTAAAGGTAATGCAACTTAACTGGTAGAGTGCTGGAAGCCCATATTTGGGCTTTATTCTGAGGTAGAGGTTATGCAACTTAACTGGTATAGTGCTGGAAGCCCATATTTGGGCTTTACTCTGAAGTGTAGGTACCATAACTTAAAGGCAACATATTCATTGGATATGCTTCATATTACCTTTTGAGTGAAATTATTTGGGGGTGTGGTGATATTGCAGTAACCGTTTCTCATCAGATCACCGAAGTTAAGCAATGTCGAGCCTGGTTAATCCTTGGATGGGTGACCGTCTGAGTGATCGATTCGGACTCCTGCATTGTGTCCTTGGGCAAGGCACTTCACCCCGATTGTCCACATGGGGGCATGAAGACGCCGTGTACTAAGGCGTACTGCATGTCAATGGTGCACGTGTCTTCAACCAATCTAACCCTGCCTGTGCTGCAGTGCAGAGTTACGATGTTGGGGAGCTGACAGCTGCTCATCGTTGCTCGGTTGTTCTCTCTGGGTACTCTGGTTTCCTCCACCTGTAAAACTGTCACCGACACGATATGACCCTGGCTGTTGAAGTGTCGGTAAAATCATAATAACAGGGACTGATATAAGCTTCATACACCATAACCTTAAAATAGGTTACCGCGTGCCTAGCATACTGTAACCTGTAGGTTTCAGTAGTGTAGATATAAGGTAAATTATTAAGGTAATCCGTTTTCTCTCGTAACCTAATAATAGGTCTCAAGTTTATAGAAACACGTAACCTACCCCATAACCTAACCTATAGGTTACAGCTTATGTCGGACTCTGTAATAAGTAAATAAGTGAAATTATATTATCTGTATAGATTTTCCTTCTTATAATTCATAGGAGTGTACTCATAAGCACTTTCCCATAAATTGTATCAAGGCAAAGACACGTGAAAAAACCTGATCAAAAATAATTCAGCACTCTACCAGGTGAAGGCTTCAAATTCTGTGGATGTGCTTCATATTAACTTTGATGAGAAATTATTTAGTCTATGTGGATTTGACTTGTTCAGATTTATGGGAGAGTGCCTATAGGCACTCTCCCATAAATTGAAACAAGGCAAAGACATGTGAACAAATTTTGATGACGGAAAGTTATTTAGCACTCTACCAGTTAATTGACAGGCAGATGAGGTTGATTCGTTAGGTTGAGACATTAATTTGTCCCAACAGCTTTCTACTTTATCATGGACTCCTGTGTAACTATTGCTTTTCTTCTCTAATTACAGATTACCTTCATCATCTGATGGAAAGTACACTGCTACCTCTAAAGTTTCACCTGTCAAGTCATCTAAAGTACTTCCTTCAATGACAAGAACTCGACATAAGAAGATAAACTTTCTAGAAATGTTGCGAGGAGAGACATCAGCTGAGTTTGATGATTTGACATCAAAAGAAAATTCTAGTGAAGTTGTTAACCAAGATTCGGATGAATTAAAATTTAAAAGTCACAAAATGAATGTTGAACACTCTCCTATAACGGAAGTGTCCAAAACTTTAGAACTCCAAACTAAACTGTCAAAGGAGACGAAAAAGAAAATAGGTGTTTATAACAGCTCTTCGAACAATCAAGAGAGTGTTATAATTCAGGACGATAAAGCAGACCTGCAAGTGAGGACGGATAGTCCACATAATCGAACTTCCAAGTCAAAGTTGCTAAAATCCAAACCAGGAAAACTAAAAATGAAGAGTGAGAAAATGACTAAATCAGAAAAGATGCAGGGATTAAAACGATCGGATAACTCGACCAGTCTTCTTATTGTACATAGAGATGCTAATTCTACTAATGGACATAGGGGGAATTTTCAGTCTGGCCGTTTACTTCTTCATCTTTTCAAAAATATCAACTCATTGTGTGTTCAGTGTGTAACTTGTGGTGATATGTTCTCATTGGCAGAATTTCAAAAACATCAACATGAAAGTAAAAATTGTACTCTGCTGATTGAAAGTGTTGGTGAAAGGCGAATAGAACCACAAAATGTGAACTTGTCGGCATCTGAAAGGCGTTTGTGGGTTTTCTTTGTGAAAAAGAAGGAATACCTACTTCTGAACATGCGAAGTAAGAAACAAAAACTCCTCCAGAGTGGTTCAGAAAATACTAACAAACTGAGAGAAAGTCCACGAAAGAGAAAGATTAAACAACTTTATCCAATTGAAGATTTCTCTTTTTCAAAAAGACGAAATATCGACTTTGTTAAAACTAACAGAGGAACTACTTCAGATGTGACAAACAAGATTTTGTCTAAGTCGGATTGTGAAAATGTTGTTACGTTACAGAATGGTCCAGAACTGACAAGCTTCACAGCACTTGAAGATTTATTTTAGCATCACAGGGTTCCCATGGATTCTTGGAACGGCCTTGAATTTGACGAAAGGTCATTCAATGCCTTGAAATTCTGGAAAATGTGTCACAAGGCCTTGAAAAGCTTTGAATATTCCTGAAATACAAATTCTGATGAAGCACATAATCATAACTAATTAGTTTTATATGCGTGAAGGCATAGTCCTAACTAGGGCCCCCTTTTCAGTACCCCCCCCCCCACCCCATACTTCCCCTATTGGGAAGTGGGGGGGGGGGGGAGGGGGTAATGACCAGAGGTCATAGTTAGGACTAGTGAAGACAGGCCTTGAAAATTCTTGAATTTGGCTATTGTAAGGCCTTAAAAAATGCTGGAATATATTGAGAAATGGTCTTGAATAACCTTGAATTTTATCATTCCTCGCCTGAAGAAACTCTGCATCATTATACTGTCCCATTGTTGCATGCTATTATGTCACTATGACAATATGCTGTGTGACATCATACCACAGTGAATTTTAAATAATTCTCCCAGACCTTTACAAATTAGAAATTAAGTAGACTTGAAATGGGGTTACCTCAAGTTTTTCAGACAACCAGTTTTTCGGGTAATCTATTTTGGCAAGAGAATTTTTTTTTCATGACCGTTTTGGCAGGAGAGTAGAATTTGCATCTCGGATATTGTTTTCCAGTGATAGTGAAAAGTCTGAGATGAGAAATCTCAAGTTCTGCAGCTTCTTTCCCAAAATTATTTCATTGGGTTGATGAAGCACTATGATGTAATGCACTGTGGAAACGGCTCTGAAAGCTCTTTCCAACAGTGTTTTACATCACAGCTCTTCACCACTACAGTCAAAAGAACAGTAAGTTTTATAATGATACAGATGATGGATTTAGAAGTGCTAACAAATCAATTTTTAAGGGTTGTTCTCTGGTCTTGGGTCAAATACTGAACAGAAAATACATTTCTATGGGGTTTTTAGCTTAACTGTGCAATCGCTTGGCGCTTTCCCAATTTGAACATCTCCATCTCCACTTATCTTCACTTATATTAATTCTCAGAAAGTTTGTATTTGAATTTCTGTTTTAAAAAATAAAAATAATGATAATTCTTTAGTTGTTGGCAGCAGTCAGTTAAAAAAATGGAGATTATGCCTTTAAAACATCTTATTTTCTGGAAAAATTTCATGATGTCAATGTCATGGAACCCTATTTTCTACACATAGCCCACAACCTATTATCCTTCTGATGCTTGATTCAGGGACCGACCTGGGCATGCGCCAGTGCGTATTTGGTTCTGAAACATCAGGACCTGGCTCTTAAATCTCAGAAATAGGCTTCTCAGTTGGCGCGTAACTTCTCAGATCATATTTTGATATTCTTTCGATCGATAATCGAGAGAGACACTCTTACATGTATTATATATATGATTATCATTTATCATTGTTGAAGAGTGCTTAAGTTAATACTTCAAGTCTTAATTACCAAGCGTTCATCTTCACTGTGGTTTCTGATCAAGTCTTGGCTGCCTAAATAGGCAGCCAAGACTTGATCAGAAACCACAGTGAAGATTAATGTTTGCTATAGTGTACTAAATGAAAATGATGAGAGCTATTACATACTTGCAGTGTGTGTTACAAACAGCAGTGTGACTTCGTAAATTGAAATCTGGCGCATGAATTGAAAAAATAGGCTCCGAGGCTAGAGCGTATTTTAAATAGTCCTGATCGGTCTCTGTTGATTCAATTTTTTTTTTCCCAGAAGTGTCTATTACCTTTTTCTTTTAACCCTTTACCAGGGTTTCTGCTATGCAGACATGGGATCCCATCATAATCACCGGCCCTATTCGCCATGCTGACTTTACCTTACCCAAAAGGTACTTGTTAGATTCTCACCAAAGACACTCATAAGGCTCGCATCAAAGGTAGAGAATTATAGGGAACAAGGAACAGCAAAAAATCAACCAGACTCAAAATATTTTTTACCAAGTTGCAATAACCTTCACAAAAGAACGACAGGATCTGTTTGTGGGTTAGATGGCATATGCACACGATATGGGTTGGGTTCCATTGGTCCACATTGATAAGTTTGGGGTACACTCTGAGGACAGTCATTTTAACACACAAGGCTTAGTTCCTCCAGATGTGCATTTCAGACAGATGAAATGTTGAGGCCTGTAATTGTGAACCCAAAGATCCGACGGGGCAACCATGATTGCCCAGTTGGATCCTTGGATTCCCCATTTCCAGCCTCAACATTTTTTCCTTGCGGAAACCCTGCTTTTACCTAATGGATCTGCTACATTTGCCCGCAGAATTTACAAATTCAGCAGTTAAAAAAAATTTCAACAAAACCATATGTGACCTCGTCATTGGAACGAGGTTAGTGATTAACCAATGGTCGGCAATCTTATCAGCCGATTTTAAGCCACCGATTGAGCATCGGTAGAAGTGTTTGATCATTGGTTCATGCCGATGGTTACATGGAACACCACGGGATAAAAATATTCGTATTTACGTTTAATTCATGATCTCATATAAGCAGTAACAAGCTTTATAAGTTACCACAAGAGTTTTCAGGAAACAAGTTTGGTCAAATCTCATTGATTGGTCTGATCTTCCCTTTGATAGCTTCTCACGACGTATGTGCCATGTGTTATGTGATTACTATGAAATGCGACATCAGCAGAAATAAGTTAACAGTGCGGCATCTGATCACTGATCAAAGATGCCTCACTGTTAACTTGTTTGGGTTCCAAATCACATTGCTGTGTATTTATTATTACCCTTGCCAGGGTTCTGCCTAGAAATTTCGGAGTTCCTGACAATAGCTGGCCAAAGGTACCCTTTATTATATACATCTGGGCTAAAAATGACAGAGAGATTTAGGAGTGGTTAAAAGAGGATTTTTTTGTCCAAAATGTAGGACAGAAATAAAAAAAAAAATGCTAGGCAAATCCGACCATCACTCCCTACTGTGGGCAGAACCCTGCCTTGCTGATATCACATCATAGTAACTTAGCGGGAACCCTGAAAAGTGGAGCCATATCTGATTACTGTGGTAAACAGGTTCTGCATTACTGGTACAGTAGGACCTGGCTACCAGTGCTAGTGGATGGAAGTCCTTCAACATGCGCAGCATTGGGATAAACAATTGGCTAAACTTGACTTTATACTTGTGTTGCAGACATAGTATTGCCATAGATGCTGAAAGTGACCATAAACACCAATAAATAAATAATTCACAATTCGCAGCTAAAAGTATTAACTGATAGGGTTTTAGATTATTTTGTAATTCAGTGGTTTTGTTGAAATTTATTTGAGAGTGCCAGTGGCACTCGACAATAAATTGCCACAAAACTACTCTTCGGACAAAATATCGTTGGCCTCTAGCTGAATATATAGAGAAAATAAGAAAAAACTTCATGACATCTGCAGTTTTTAATAATGCCTGAATTTTGGTGTCTTGTTCTGAACAACTGAACAGAGCACTTTTAAAAATGTATTGCAAATTTTGGAATTGAGCAAGGAATGTCACTTTATTATACTTTTCAGTGATAAGATTGTCTGAAAATGGTTTCAGTGAAACAGTCTTGTGTCTTTGCATTATCTTAATTGTTATCATGTTAAAAAAGGATGTTATCGACAGTAGTTAGAACCAAAAGCTGTTTAATACATGCCGATATTCAACAGTCACTCCATGCACATTTTCGATTTGGATTGTAGCTTCTTCAAAGATAAACAATTCAAATCATTTAAAAACAGGACCCCAAAAACTATCTTATTCACCCTTGGAAAAAATCAATGCTGAAAAATACGTAGAAATCATTTTCTAGTTCCATATTTCCATGATGGGAACCTGCACCGAAAAATACAGATTGTTACCTTGAAATCTACATGCCAGGCTTGGGTAATTTAGTCTGTGGTTTAGAATTTTTAAAACCTAGGAGGCTTGTCTTAGTTTACATTTGATTACTCCTTGTTTTCAAAACAGGATTATTTTTCATTGTGCTCTAATATCCCCATTATGTTCAACAGAACTTACGTGCTGAATAAAAAAAATTTCAACTATCGATTGGTGAACATTTCTGGTTTTTGGCTTGTTTTTTTTTTTTGGTTGAGTACAGAAAATTCTTGAAATTTGTTTGTGATCTTTAGGTTGATCAGATCAAGGCCTAAATTTCACGATCAGAATTTATTCTCACAAGGAAAACCGTGAGAATCAACTTTGCTTCTCGCAAAATGTTCACTTGATTCTGAAAGCATCCTTAACTGGTAGAGTGCTGGAAGCCCATATTTGGGCTTTACTCCGAGATGAAGGTACTGCAACTTGAAGGCTTCATACTCAGTGGATGTGCTTCATATTATCTTTGAAGTGATATTATTTAGTCTGTAGAGACTTGTCTTGTTACAATTTATGGGAGAGTGCCCAACGGCACTCTCCCATAAATTGTAACAAGGCAAAGACCTGTGTACAAACTTTGTTGGCCAAAAATAATTCAGCACTCTACCAGTTAAAGGCCTGTTTCCTGTGGGAACAGGCTCTGTTTTACTGGTAAAATAGGACCCAGTCACCAATGCTTGGGAGGTGCAAACCCTCTCTAAAATGGGCAACATGGCTTATTAACGCTCACCCCTGGTCTTGAGTTTATGCTCATGTTGTGGTCATGATTAGCCATTGTGCAAAAATATGTGACCTTAAACACCAATAAATAAATAAATAAATAAATAAATAAATAACAAAGGCCTGTAGAATTCTACGCATTTTTCTACTTATTTTTTGTTCCCTCATGGTACAGTACGTGGAGAGTGGATTGTAACTAAATCACCCATGGAATGGAGTTATCACCCAAGCTATAACTTTCAAATGTTGTACATATCGACAAAAAACACAAGCAATGTTTCATCCAATGAACCTCTGGGTTTTAACCCGGAGGTCCATTGGCTGAAACTTTGCTTGTGCTGGTTAGGCTTTGCAACAAATTTGCAGTTATTACTTGGATGGAATCTCCACTTTGCGAGTGATTTAGTGACAATACACTTTCCACATACTGTAGGTTACCACTTTGACTTGGCAGTCGTTTCTAGTGAGGTCTTGTCTGCCTGTTCAGGCAGACAAGACCTCACTAGAAACGACTGCTAAGGTACTGTAACTTCTATCAGCAAGACCACAAAAAGCCAGAATCTTAGAACACATATGCTACATGTACATGTTAGACAAGAAAATCACCAAAATTGGAACTAGGCCTTTCTGGGTGAAACTTGTAAATATATAAATATGAGGTTTATTTTTACTATGGAATATGTACTGGTTGCAATCACTAGGGTCGAACAGTACCCTCAAATTCTAAATCATCCAAGAACTGAAAATTGATTTTGGCAGCAGGGGTTCGCAAGAATCAAAACAGATTCTCGTTGATCCGGATAAATTATAAGGCCTGCAGATGAATCATGTCGGTCCGAATGTTGAGCTGTACACAATTTTAACCATCATTGAATGGATGATGGGACTTCAGAATAAGTGTAATTTCTGATCAGTGTGTTGGGTAATTAATTATCTGTCTTAATCACTTCATTCCAATTATACTTTAGTGCTATGTTTTGTTGATTATACTTACGTTATCAGAACTTGGGTAAAGGTGTAGAATAGGGGACTTTTCGTTTTTTTTTAAAATAACGATTTTCTCACTATTTTTTCTCTGTTTTCTTAAAGTAAACTATATTTTGAACAAAATGACACAAAATTAGGTACCTCTATCATGTTTTAACATGTCAGAGAATAGACTTTAAATCCCGTTGAATTGGAGTTTCTCAGTTGCCATTTGTTTCAACCGCTGAAAATTTCGCAGCATCTGTTGTTTTCATTCGTTGTTACGAGTGACGTCACAGGGGAGAAATCATTCTATATGATAGCAGGTGCGCTTCGCTTGTGTGCATTTTAGCAGGTGCGCTTCGCTTGTGTGCGTGTTCCTCTATTTAAGGTCAGTTCAGTTAGGACCAGGGTGAGGTAATCGGTAAGCTAACCCTGCTGGCCCTTACTAGACTGACCCTAAAATTTGATCTAGGGTCAGTTTAGTGAGGGGCAGGGTTTGTCAGCTGACATTTCAATTACTAAACTCTCCCCCTATGATAGCGATAATGGAGCGGAGCGATTACAGTGAGTTCAACGGCGCTGTCACAATAAAATCGTTAATATTTCTTGAAAAAAAACAATAAAAGTATGTGATTCTGTGTCCTTTTGTTTAAAACAGGGACCGACCTGGGCGTGTGCCAGTGCGTATTTGGTTTTGAAACATCAGGACCTGGCTCTTAAATTTCAGAAATAGGCTTCTCAGTTGGCGCGTAACTTCTCAGATCATATTTTGATATTCTTTCGATGGATAATCCAGGGCTCGATTTAACTGGATTAGCATAGCACTTTGCTCTCCAATTTCTGAATTTTGCTATTCAAGATTTATTAGTTTCAAGTGCTTTTGGATCAACTGCTAATCAATTTTCCAGGGTGATTAGTAAATTGCTATTCAAAATTTTCAGATTAAATCAAGCCCTGATAATCGAGAGAGACACTCTTACATGTATTATATACATTATTATCATTTATCACTGTTGTAGAGTGCTTAAGTTAATACTTCAAGTCTTAATTACCAAGCATTAATCTTCACTGTGGTTTCTGATCAAGTCTTGGCTGCCTAAATAGGCAGCCAAGACTTGATCAGAAACCACAGTGAAGATTAATGTTTGCTATAGTGTACTAAATGAAAATGATGAGAGCTATTACATACTTGCAGTGTGTGTTACAAACAGCAGTGTGACTCCGTAAATTGAAATCTGGCGCATGAATTGAAAAAAATAGGCTCCGAGGCTAGAGCGTATTTTAAATAGTCCTGATTGGTCCCTGTTAAAATATAGTTTACTTTAAGAAAACAGAGAAAAAATAGCGAAAAAAGCATTATTTTTTTTAAAAAAACGAAAAGTCCCCTATTCTACACCTTTACCAGAACTTGAACTTTTGTTTCATGGTCTGTTTTCAGGGCAGTTTTTCTTCTTGCATTGCCAAAAACCAAAGTTTTTGGTAAAGTTGAAGAACAGAGGACTCTGCAATATATTTTTAAAATACCTGGTCTCTTCCATTTTTCTGTGCTGATCTTCATTCCATTTCATGTTCCCCACAAATAATAAATTTATTAGTTATTTTAACCCTTTTTGTGCTGAAAACTTACATACTGAGAAATAAAATCGCCATCTTGAAGTAGACTAAAATGGGAGACATCCATAATGGTTTAGGGTCAGTACCTAGCATTGGCCTGCTAACCGTTACCTTTACTATACAGACTCTAATGATTTCTCCCAAGTTTTAAATTTTCTTTTCTAGCAGCAGGTGGCGCTTTATAATACAAGCAGCAGTTGAGAACACAAACAAGAGGAAAGTATGTAACAGTGTTATATAGCCCCTCAAAATGGGCTTATAAAAATGGCACAGGCTAAATATCCAAAAAACGTTTCACTACATTTCTTAAATATAGGATGGAGAGTAGTAAAAATGGAAAGAAGGTTCAGAAGACCAGATATTTTTAAAATAAAATGCAGTTCCCTTTCCTTCAGTTTACCAACTTTTCTTTCAGTAATGATGAGCAGGGCATTTAATTAGGAAAATTTGCCTCAGCAAAAATATTGCGTAGGAAAATGGTGTTTCCTTGGCAGAAAATACCATTTGCCTAGGCAATTTTTAATAAAAGTAAATTATGGCTTATATATCAGTTCAAGAAACATTAACTGGCTGAGTGCCAGAAGCCTCTATCGAGGCTTTAAAAAAAATTAGGGTACTGGAGCAAAAGCAAATATTTTCCTTGCTCATGTTTCATATTCAGTCAAACGCAAATAATATTTTGTTTTTTATACATTTGTTCTATTACAAATTATTGGAGAGTGCCTGTGGGCACTCTCCAATAATTCGTAATAAAACAAATTGTGAATAACAAATTCCGACCGCCAAAAATAATCAAGCCCGCAACTAGTTAAATCAGAAAAATTGGGTTCGATGGTCTTTTGTTTATTACACACCACAGGGGGCACGATGACGCTGTGTACTAAGGCGTACTGCACGTCGATGGTGCGCATGTCTTCAACCAATCTAACCCTGCCTGTGCCGAGATGCAGAGTTCAGAGTTACGATGTTGGAGAGCTGGCAGCTGCTCGTCGTTGCTCGGTGGTTCTCTCCGGGTACTCCGGCTTCCTCCACCCGTAAAACTGTCACCGACATGATATGACCCTGGCTGTTAATGTGTTGTTAAACCCTAATAAAAAAAAAAAAAAAATATTACACACCACAGTAGCCTGTCAACTGAGCAGATCATGAGATGGCAAGAAAACAATTGTTTTCAGTACGTTCATTGGATTCACCTCAAATCTCAACAACACTGCAAATTACGTTTAGGGTGAACATTGTTGTACAAAACATTGAAATCAACCTCAATACCAATTTTTAATGTAATAATTTTTCGAGTTTGGTGTTCCCTACAGGAAAAAGATTGAACATGTGCTTAAAAGTTGAAAAATTCAAGGAAATGCCTCAGCAAATTTATTGTCTAGGAAAATAGATTTTAGGCTGGCATATACCTCGGTAATGCATATTGCCTAGGGTTAATTAAATGCCCTGATAATAAGTATCATTCTTTATTTTCAGTTTTCAGAATTTAACCAGTGAAGTCGTGTTTGATAGCTCAGCGTGCTCTGTCAACTTGGCATTGTCTGTCTCGTAAATATTTGTGGCACACAATGTTGTTCAAGAGAATGTACAACATTGCCTACGCAGATTGTTTTCCTCCATAAACTCTATATTGAGGAACCATTATCTTTAGGGGAAAGACCCACAAATTATGGGCAAAACCCAAATAAAAAATGCAGGAATATATTTTTATGTGCTATTGAAAAAGGAGAACCTACAGTTAAAACTAGAAGTCCTGTCACAAAATGTGAGCTTATCTAGGCTTAATTGCGCGTATGAATTGCGTGCAATTGCCATATCGAATGGCATCCAAAGCACGGCAGGTTCTCCTGGTTATTCATAGCAAATACAGGCAATGTTTCTACCAATGGACCTCCGGGTTACCCGGAGGTCCATTGGCTGAAACATTGCTTGTGCACAGGCCATAATTACAGAATTTGATAGCCTTACTATGGTCATATCGCGTAGATTAACGCGCATATTGACGTGCTATTTGTGCGCATTTCAGGACAGGACTTTTAGTTTTAATTGTATTGGATAGAGATGTCAAAAATAACATTTTTGCTTCCGCCTGAAAAGCATAACTTTGGGTTTGAGTCATTGTTTTGACCAAATTAGACCAATGTAATGTGTAGCAGTGAACAAGAGGGGTTCTACGATATTTGGACACATGATATATTTGGACGATATTTGAACACATGATATATTTGGATGTGTGACTTGGCAACATTATCTCTTAGCCTAACGAATTGGCTGCATCCGCCTACGTAATTTACAAATTGTGCAGTTGAATACAAAATTTTTTTTTTTAAATTTTAACAAAACCATATCATCTACTCTCCCCCTCCCCCCCCCCCCCCTCGTTGGAATGAGTCTGTCCTAAAGGGGAGGTCTCAAGAAGGTTTTGCTGAATTTTTTCGAAAAATTAAACAGAAAAATTTTAATGTGTATTTTGGGTAAAGGGTTAAGATGCTGTGATATTTGGACATACTGAGTATTTAACACTTTATGTAACTGTCAGCACTATTCACACCAAAAAAAAATCAGTTTTCAAATTTTTTTTTTTAATGTTTAGTCTGGAAAAAAGCTTATAAGTTTACTGGAGTTGACCCCTTGAAGGGCCTAGTGTTTAATTTCTGTGACTTTTTTGCTTTACATGTATATGTAAAACACATGGTCCAACATACAAACAAACTTTTGATGTTCTTGGCTGTGGTTTCTATTTAAGTCTATGCTGCTACAGGCAGCCAAGACTTCAATAGACACCACTGCCGAGACAAAGAGTTATCTTATTCCATGTGACTAGACAATAAGTAAATTCTGCAGAGTTTTAAGAAAACCTTTTGAATGTAGGACAAGGAATCAAATGAACATTTGCATGAATCAAAATTGATTCTTGTCATTTTTCTTGCTAGAACCAATTCTGATTCTTGCATGAATTTTAAGCCCTGCTAAGATCTACTGTAACTGTAACAGAGGAATGTAGTTGTCTTTGTTGTTACAGATTTACAGTAATTTCATTTTCAAGCAGCATATGGCACCCGTGAAATATCCTTTATTTGTTGGCTTCAATTTGTTTTTAGTTAATTACACATTATTGAATTTAGTGTGTTCAAATATCACAAGGTTCAAATTCCACAGCAAATAAATGTCATTTGTCAATTTGTTGTGTATCCAAATGTTACATAATCCCAAACAGAACAGAAATGAAAGCACTTCCCCAGAGAGGATTTTCCCGAGAGACAACCTTATTCTTTTTCTGCAGGCCTTGAGATTGGTCTTACAGTACGTGGAGAGTGGATTGTAACTAAATCACCTGTGGAGTGCAGTTATCACCCAAACTGTAACTTTCAAATTTTGTATATATCGACAAAAAACAGAAGCAATGTTTCAGCCAATGGACCTCCAGGTTTAACCCGGAAGTCCATTGGCTGAAACTTTGCTTGTGCTTGTTATGCTTTGCAACAAATTTGCAGTTATTACTTGGATGGAATCTCCACTCTGCAGGTGATTTAGTGATAATGCACTCTCAACATACTGTACTTCAGTTTGAACACAATGCGAACGAGGTCCCACAGTAATGTGGCCATTGTGAGAGAAAACCACCTGTATTTTTGCCTTTCTGACTCAGGGTTCCATGGGACCTTGGATTCAAGGAAATGATTTAATTTGACTAAGCATCAGCAGGGACCGACCTGGGCATGCGCCAGTGCACATTTGGTTCTGAAACATCAGGACCTGGCTCTTTAATCTCAGAAATAGGTTTCTCAGTTGGCACGTAACTTCTCAGATCATATTTTGATATTCTTTTGATGGATAATCGAGAGAGACACTCTTACATGTATTATATATATGATTATCATTTATCATTGTTGTAGAGTGCTTAAGTTAATACTTCAAATCTTAATTACCAAGCATTAATCTTCACTGTGGTTTCTGATCAAGTCTTGGCTGCCTATTTAGGCAGCCAAGACTTGATCAGAAACCACATTGAAGATTAATGTTTGCTATAGTGTACTAAATGAAAATGATGAGAGCTATTACATACTTGCAGTGTGTGTTACAAATAGCAGTGGTACTCCGTAAATTGAAATCTGGCGCATGAATTGAAAAAATAGGCTCTGAAGCTAGAGCGTACATGTATTTTAAAGAGTCCTGATCGGTCCCTGCATCAGTCAAAGCCTTGAAAGACTTGAAAATATGTCGTGAGGCCTTGAAAAGTCTTGAATATTCATGAAATAAAAATGCTAAAGAAGCCCGTAATTATAACTATACAGTTTTATAAGCCATTTGTCATGAAAGTATAGGCCTAACTAGTAGAGCTGTAGGTTTTTATGTCACCGCCCCACGAAGTGGGGAGCGACATATAGGGATTACTTTTGTCGTCTTGCATCGTCCGCATCACACTTTCTCTTATCCGCCACCCCTCTTTAACCTATGAATGGATTTTGATGAAACTTTCAGTGATTCTTTATCACATAATGGCATTGTGCACCTCCTATTTTGTGTCGCCGCCCCACGAAGTGGGGAGCGACATATAGGGATTACTTTTGTCGTCAGCGTCACACTTTCTCTTATCCGCCACGCCTCTTTAACCTATGAATGGATTTTGATGAAACTTTCAGTGATTCTTTATCACATAATGGCATTGTGCACCTCCTACTTTATTTTTTGATCCGCTGTATTTTTTCCAGAGTTATGCCCCTTTTCCACTTAGAATTCTGTCTGAAATATTAAAATATAGTGCAGGCGACACACGCCTTCCATGGAAGACTCACATCTAAGTTAAATTTCTTGTTCGGTTGTTTCGGTTTTGGTTTTTCAGGTGGAGTAAAATCTTGGCTCGGTTCGTTTTTCGGTTTGTTCATGAGGCCAAGTAAAATTCAATAAAACTCATTCTTATGTCCGGAGTCATAACTGAATGGTAGTGAAAATGAGTGAAACTCAATGAATGCCCGAAATAAGCTATAATACATGAAGAAGCAGGAAGGCCAATATAATAATTACCTAAATATACAGAACTTTTATTGTGCTTGGCCATTTTTCGAGGTCTGACACCTACACGCAACTTGAGGAAAGCTGCAAACACAACTAAACTGAAATGTCGGAAATTCACAGAATGTAGCCTTCCCAGAGTAGTGAGAGTACCCAGACACTGCCATTGTGAATTTCTGCAGCAAGAGAGTATTTAATAAAAAAACGAAAAACCTTAGATTACGGGATGTCGACGGTTTCGGTTTCGGTTTTTTAAAAAAACTAAAAACCTTAGTTCGGTTTCGGTTAACCTACAGCTCTACTAACTAGGACCCACCGGTCACTTCCCCTTCCGCCCATTTCGAGGAAGGGTTAATGACCGGAGGGTCCTAGTTAAGACTAATGAAGACAGGCCTTTGAAAATCCTTGAAATGAAAATGAAAAATTTAAAAATGCTAAAATATATTGAAGAATAGCCTTGAATTTTATCAGTCCTTTCCCCCTGTGGGAACCCTGGGAAGTGAAGTAGTGCTTGTTTACTATGGTCAACAATTTCTCTTTTTTTACTGGTAAAATAGGACCCAGTCACCAATGCTTGTGTTGGAAGTCCTCTGAAATGGGCAACATGGGTATTAACGATTGACTGAACTTGGCTTTATCTCCATATCATGGTCATGATTAGCCATTGTGCAGAAGTATGTGACCTTAAACACCAATAAATAAATATATATAAATAAATAAATATCAGTCCTTCCTGGATGAACCCTGTGACATTTTTTCTGAGACTTTTAGTCTAGGTCATCTTTCGTTTTCTTAATCTTCTCCCTTGAGCTGATGTTTACTCAGAGATTTTTCAGTTTGATAAAATTCCCATTGCAATATAAAGTTATAAAGTTTTGAAGTTCCACAGATACAAGTGGATTAGGGCTTAAGCTTCAGTGACATGCTCATTCCCAGTTCACCAGTGAAAAGCAGTCTACATCAACAGTGTTGCATGCGGCACTGTCACTGCAGATCATCACTTTCCTCTGGCAAATTGTTTTGTAAAAACTTACTTATTGGTTACATTCTTTTGTTTTGACAGATAGGCCCTAAACTATATTGCTTACTTTGAGAAATTTGACCAAACATGGCGTTGAATTCTCTGTGAGATCACCAGGAAGTGAAGCAGTGCTCGTTAACTGTGCTAAGCAAGCTCTGTTTTACTTATAAAATACCTGGTAACCACTGCCTGGGATGGAATTCAATTATCTTAAAATAGGCAACATTTATATAAACTATTGGCTTGATTGTATATCGATGTTCTGGACATGATTAGCTATTATGCATATATATGTGGTTTTAAACACCCATAAATAAGTAAATAAATAAATACTTGGGGTGAAACATGGCCAAATGTTTAAACAGTGCACTATATAGGCACAGCATTTACCTTTCCCAATTCTGTCACAATATTAACCTGGTTGTTGAATGTGTTGTTAATCGCCAATAAACAAACTGTTGCCAATATGGGGCAATTAAAAGGTCTTTCATGTAGAAGTATGAGAAACACAAGTCGGGTCTCAGCCAATGGACCTCCAGGGTCAATCTGAAGCTCCCCACTGGCTTGAATTGCAAGTACTTCTGTTATTCACAGAATTTGAGAATTCTTGTTAGCGTGGAATCTCCACTTTTTATACCATGTTTGCTGTGTGTATTCAATGTAACGCAACACAATACAAGCATTGGGAAATATGCTACATACACCACACATGGATTATCCAGATTCTGAGTAAGAACATCATGTCCGAATGCATCTGATTGGACGTTATGCATCTGAGTGATGTTATAATGTGAATGAAATGTTTCGACATAAGCATTGTCAACCAAGAACGTTATCAGACTACCAAAGGACGATATTTTTCTTAAAAAAGTCTGCTTTGTTCACTTAATTAATGTTTAATCATGGAGTAAATACAGACAACAACTTGGGTAGAGTACGCGGAACTGGCATCAGCGACCCTTGGTGGAGTTTCTCTTTCGTTGTTTCCAGACCATAAATTCCTAGTTGCATTATAGGTAAAATTTGATGCTTAAAATTCCAGTACTTGTATTTTAACACGGTCTGGAAGGGTATAATCCCTCTCACTGTGCTGTAATCATGTGTCTTTTACTTTGAAGCTTGCTAGTATCTGATTCCACAATAGTATAGTTATACCCCCGCTTCGAAGAAGTGGGGGCGATATAGGAATCGCCCTGTACGTCTGTCTGTACGTCTTTCCGTCCGAACAAATTCTTGTATGCGCAACTCCTCCTACATTAAAGAACCGATTTTGAAGAAACCTTTCAAACATCATCACTACTAAGTGAACATGCGCATATTCCAAAATTTTTGATCTGCGACAATTTTAACCAAGTTATCTCCCATGAACTTGGGTTTATTATTCAGAGGTGCATTCCAGTGAGCCGGAAGTGGGGGTATTAATCACCTTCAGTGATAGTTCTAGTTACACTTGCCATGACCAAAGAGGTTGGTATTTGCATCTGCCATACAAATTTAACCCCTAGCACACTGGTAGTGCAACAGATTTTCTTAAGATACTCTCATTTTCTCTTGTTTAACTATGAAATTAACCAAATACACTGTTTGACAGAGCTCTGTCAAACGAGGTATATTTGGTTAACCCTTTACCTAACGTAATGGCCAAAACCGGTCAGCGCTATTCTAAAAAATCGCCAATGTTCATTATTTTTTGTCTCAAAAACATAGGTTATGACCCCTCGTTGGAACGAGCTTGTCGAGCTCGTTCCAACGAGGGGTCATAACCTATGTTTTTGAGACAAAAAATGAAAAAAATTAGTTATTCAAGAATTATTTTTGCAAGTGTCGTCTGCTTTTCAGGTTAGGTAAAGGGTTAAATAGCAAACTGCATGATAGGAAATATTTGCCGCTGAAAACTACAATTTTCACATCTGAGTGTTAGTGGTGAAAGTTTCTTGAGAATTTAAAAAAAAACAAAAAAAAAACAATTGTTACATATTGTTAATAAACAAAATTCATGGTTGTATTATGGGTAAAATTTGCTGCTTGAAATTTTGATATTTTGACATCGGTGTGCAGAAGGTTAATTCCTTTCTCTGAACAACAATCATGTGTACTTTACTTGGAAGTTTGCAACTATCAGACTCCACAATAGTGTAGTTACACCTGTCATGTCGGACCAAAGAGATTGGTATTTATTTGCATCTGCCATACAAATTTAACCAGTGAAATTTTCTTTACGAATTTTTTTATTTACAACAAAAATTATGTCCTGTTAATTAACAGCAACAGTGGAGTGAAGTTTCGAAATTTGTTACGTCCTCCTTCTTTTCACATATTGTTGCTTACAGTCATGTATAAATGTGGGCATTCAGTGTGTGTGTGTGTCAGACTATATGAAAAAATTCAATTGTTCCATGTTTTCGTGTCACTACCATTAAAAAGGGTTAACCAGAACTATTGCTTCTCGTGTGTAATGCATGTGTTTCTGAGAGAAAATTGGCAATTGTTTTCTACTTGCACTGTATTGTTTGAGAATTGCACAAACTGAAATGGAAGTTTTGAATTCCACTGTGCAGATGTGAATTTCATGTGCTTTATGTTTATGAAGCGAAGTGATAAAATTACAAATCACCAGGAAATGTATTTTCAATACTAATAGAAAGTGGTTAAAGAATCCTGAGTGTAATTTGATTGCAGCACATAAAACTGATAAATATAAAGCAGTCTGTTAGGTATTCCGGAAAAATATTATGTTACAGTGAAGGTGTCATGTTTATGGTCTTAAAATCCATGAAATATTCCTAAAAGTCCTTGGAAAAGTCCTTAAATTTCATCTTTGTACTGCTGTGTGAACCCTAAAACTTAACTAGAAGCTGCCATAATATTTTTTTTGGAATAGATAGGTATTTTCGTTTTTATACAGCACATTGATCAGCTCATTCCAGTGAAGAGAAAGAAACTGTTTTGGAAGTGAAAATAAATTTTTTTTAAAGTAAAATGTGATTGACAATTTTCTAGTGTTGCACTGGCAGATTGGGTTGCAGGGATTACAATTTCCAACTGTTTTCATTGGAACACAATTTTGTTAACCCTTTACCCAACGTAAAGGCCAAAACTGGCCTGCGCTATTCTCAAAAATCGCAAATTAATTTTCATTATTTTTTCATTTTTGTCTCAAAAACATAGGTTATGACCCCTCGTTGGAACGAGCTCGTCGAGCTCGTCCCAACGAGGGGTCATAACCTATGTTTTTGAGACAAAAAATTGGTTATTCAAGAATTTTTTTTTTTGCAAGTGTCGTGTGCTTTTCAGGTTAGGTAAAGGGTTAACTAATGAATCGGTTACACCAGATAATACACAAATTGGGCACTTGCCCAAAAAATGTTTTAAAACATATTTCAACAAAATTATATTGTGCAGTCTCGTTGGAATGAGCATGTTCCATTGTTCACATTTAGAGCTAGGAAGTTTTGATATGTTAAACTTCGGTTTCAGGAAAAAACATTTTCTCTATGTGTTAAGAGCATGTGTAAATAATACTTCAAGCTCTTTAACCCTTTACCTAACGAATCGGCCGCATCCGCCCACGTAATATGCAAATTGAGCAGTTGAAAAAATTAAATTTTTCAAAATATTTCAACAAAACCATATCATGTGACCCCTCATTGGAACAAGCTCATTGAGCTTGTTCCAATGAGGTGTCACATGATATGGTTTTGTTGAAATTTTTTGAAAATTTTTTAAAAATTATATTTAAAATAATAAATATTGTCTGCGTTGGGTAAAGGGTTAACATGGACAAAATATGCAGTAGTTTGACACCACTCAGTGTGAAAGCACTGTCTTTAATTATCTTCATTGGGTTTAGCCTAACTTCCTTTTGATCATTCTTAGGAGTTATAGGGGATCAGTTGCAAAGCCTATTCAGTCAGGATAAAACCATATATCAGGGTAACAAATGAATAAAATTAAAATTTATTATATCCCCACAAAACGAAGTTGAAGGGGGTATATACGAGTCAACTTCGTCAGTCTCTTGTCGTCTGCCCGTTGCACATGTAAACTTGTGGAGCGAACTACTTGCACAGTTTTAGCTGCATATTCATGAAACTTCACAAAAATGATCAACATGATAAGGAGCAGTGTGTGACATAATTTTTTTCCCGATCAGTTTCAAGATGGCCGACTGGTGGCCATATTGGAATTTTTTTTATTTAAACTCGTGGAGCGAACTACTTCCTCAGTTTTAGCCACATTTTCATGAAACTTCACAAAAGTGATCAACATGATGAGGGGAAGTGCCTGACATTTTTTTCCTGCTCGATTTCAAGATGGCCGACTGGCTGCCATATTTGATTTTTTTATTTACTTAAAAAAATTGAATGCCACTTTTCAGTCACCCACACTAGGCGGTATGCCACAATGGGGGTATAGCGGGCGACAGACCATCTCTAGTTTATTTATTGGTGTTTAAGGTCACATACTTATGCACAATGGCTAATCATGACCGTGACAGTTTTACGGGTGGAGGAAGCCGGAACACCTGAAGAGAACCACCGAGCAACTGTCGGCTCCTTAACATTCTAACTCTGTTATAGCTCCGCTCAAGCAGGGTTATTGTGGTTTAAGACAGGTGCACAAGCGACGAGCAGTACGCCTCGATACACGCCCTCATTGTGCCCTGATGTAGGCAACCGGGATAAAGTGCCTTGCCCAATGACACAACGTGGGTCATGCCAGACGGGTATCGAATTCTGGACCTCTAGCATAGAAGTCCAACCGTCTACCACTGAGCCACTGTTCTCCTGAATAAAGTTTATTCTGTCTAAGTTGTGTTCTTATTGACACATTTTCCAGTGGACAAGTCACGCCAGAATATGTGACAATCAGAACATGATGTATTCACCCCTTTGCCAGATAGCCCAATTAACGAGAGTCCATAGTGGTCACTAGTCCAGCTCCATCCCAGGAAGATAGTTTGATCAGTTTATGCACAGACAGTAAAATTGTTCGTCCAGTTCACCTGGCCAAAAGGGGCATGTGAGCTATTGCCATCACTTGGTGTCTGTCATGGTCCGAAAACTTTTCACATTTTCATCTTCTTCTTTGGAACCACTGAGCTGGAGTGAACCAAACTTGGCAGGAATGTTCTATGGGAGGTCCTCTACAAGCGATCGTCATTTTGTTCCCGTCGGTTGAAAAACATGGCTGCCAGAAGCATTCTTTGATTCTGATTGGTCGATTTTCAAAAATCATCTTCTTTGGGCAAGGCACTCAATCAGGATTGCCCATGTGGGGGGCATGGTGGCACTTAGTACTAAGGCATATTGCACATTGATGGTGCACCTGTTTTCAAGCACTGCTAACCCTACTTGTGTGGAGTTGGTACTTTGGCCCCCGTAGGAACCCCGGGAAGTGAAGCAGTGCTTGTTTACTGTGGTAAACAAGCTCTGTTTCACTGGTAAAATAGGACCCAGTCACTAATGCTTGGGGTGCGAGTCCTCTAAAATAGGCAACATGGGGTATAAACGATTGACTGACCTTGACTTCATCTCCATGTTGTGGTCATGATTAGCCATTGTGCAGAAGTATGTGACCTTAAACAACAATAAATAAATAAGTTGGTACATTGGGGAGTCTGACAGTTGCTCGCCATTGCTCACTGGTTCTCTGGGTACTCAAGCTTCCACCACCTTTTAAATTGTCCAGCATGAGGTGAGCCTTACTGTTGAAAAGGGCGTTAAAACTCCAATAAATAAATAAAATAATACTTTGGGAGATACCAACCATGGGGTTGATAGGTTTGATTGATCTATTCTTGTATCAAGGATTTGTTCCATTATTTTAATTTTTTTTTAAATTTTTTTGTAGGATAATGTAAAAGCTGTTGACAAATCCAGAAAATAACTGCGGTAAACAAAGCTTGCAGCTATATAAACAGTCGTCAGTGTTTTAGATTTTTCAATTTTTTTCTCCTGCCCTGCTTCTGTACTGAATTATGTTGAGTATTTAAGGTCATTTCTAGTTGACTGAGAGTTAGTTTTTTGTGACCTTAAACCTAGCAAATGAACATGAATGTTATTATTGATTGTATGATCATGTGTATAACAATGACATGGTGAATTCTATCAATGGATTCTTGTTGTGAATCATTGTGACTCTTTGCCTCCCCAATGGGAAGTTGAACAGTGCTTGTTTACATCTGTAGACAAGTTCTGCCTTGCTGGTGTAATGAGACATGGTAACCAGTGCCTGGATTGAAAGTCCAAATAGCAATAGCTGCTGAGAGTGATATTAAACCCCAGTAAATAAACTCTGTTGCAGGTAAATTTATCTGCTCAGGCATTCCATTTTGAAAGGATAAGGCGAACAGCCTTATTTATTCATTTGTTTATTTATTTATTTGGGTATAACATAACAACACTTTCGACAACCAGTGTCACCTATGTCAGACAGTTTTACGGGTGTAGGAGGTAGAAGTACTAACTCCACACAAGCAGGGTTAACATTGGTTGAAGACAAGTGCAACATTGACGTGCAGAAAGCCTTAGTACATCTTATGACCCCCTGGTCATTACCCTCTTCTCCCACTTCCCTTGTCGGGAAGTGGTAGGATCAGGTAATGACTGAAGGTCCTGGTTAGGACTAGTGAAGGTGGAGTCTTGAAAAGCCTTGAATTTGGCTATTGTACAGCCTTGAAAAATGGTGAAATACATCAAGAAATAGCCTTGAATATTATCAGTCCTTGCCTGCAGGAACCCTGTTAAAACAAACTGTGGTTAATAAGCTCAACAATTTAACCTCTTTTAACCCTTTACCTAACATGAAAAGCAGACGACACTTGCAAAAAAAATTCTTGAATAACTAATTTTTTTCATTTTTTGTCTCAAAAACATAGGTTATGACCCGTCATTGGAACGAGCTCAATGAGCTCATTCCAATGAGGGGTCATAACCTATGTTTTTGAGACAAAAAAATGAAAATTTAACTAAAAATTAATTGGCGATTTTTGAGAATAGCGCTGGCCGGTTTTGGCCGTTACGTTGGGTAAAGGGTTAACACCTAAATCAGCCCCACAAAACATTTGTGTGGTTAGGGGATGCACTTCTTGTCAGCTCCGAAATGGGTTTGAAAAGGCCTGCCTACCGTGAACAATAATCTCTTTTAATGTAGTGTAAATTGATAACAAAATGCACACCTCTAAATTGATGTAGTCCTCTGACAATGATCATTTTTATGCCAAACTATATTGAATTTTTCAGTCATGACTGCTTTGTAGCAGCCATGACTTGGATTTTACGAGAAATTCAAGAAAATATTTTGCAAGTGAAAAGTTATTTATAAGGGTTTAATGGCACTTTTGATAGCCATGGTGATCTTGTGTGAGACAGTTTTACAGGACAGGGAAGCTCTTGTGCCTGAAGAGAATCACTGAGCAGTGGCAAGCAACTAACAGACTCCCCAACGTACCAACTCCTCACAAACAGGGTTAGCATTGCTTAAAGTGCCACCCTGCTCCCACAAGTTTTGGTGAAAGTTTTTGAAAAATTTGAAAAAATATAAAAAAAAATAAAAAATTTGATATCATATGCATTTGGTAGAGGGTTAACCCTTTACCCAACGCAGACGAAATCAAAATTTATTATTTTAAATAACATTTTTTAAAATTTTTCAAAAAATTTCAACAAAACCATATCATGTGACCCCTCGTTGGAACGAGCTCGATGAGCTCGTTTCAACGAGGGGTCACATGATATGGTTTTGTTGAAATTTTTTGAAAATAATATTTTTTCAACTGCTGAATTTGCATATTACGCGGGCGGTTGCGGGCGATTCGTTGGGTAAAGGGTTAAGCGTCTTGCTCAAGGACACAAAGCAGTTACCACTTGTCAGGATCGAACTAGGGACCTTTTGGTTTGAAGGTCAGTGCTCAAACCACTGTGCTCCCCAGTGAAGAGTTAAAATTTATATCAAACCATTGCAGTTACGCTTGTTGACATTTTGGATTTGGGTCAGAGAGAGTAGTATGAGATGAACTACAATACCAGTTGAAAAAAATTGAAAGAATTAAAAAAAATTTGATCACATTTTTCATTTGTTGATAATTCTTTTTGTTAACTCTGTTCTTTTGAACTTCGCAATGAGAGTTTTCAAGTAATGACATCCGTGTTGGAATCATCAAAACAGGAAATCAAATTTTTGGTGGTCACTATGCTTTATTTTCTCTTTTTACTGTAGTGACTGGCTTCTAAATAGTATTTGAACATTATTGAGACGAAAAAATAGAAGTTTATGCACCATGAAAACTAGTCTTTCAACAAACATGGTCTTTATTGAAGTAGAAAACTACTCTTTATATTGAATCTGCCACAATTAATTCCTCATTCTATTTGTCAATCATTTTGTTTGCCTTTATGAACTTTAATGGGAACACAAAAGTTAATGCTCACTGAATATTTCAATAAATTTTTGTCGAGAACCAGTTATTTGGGTTATTTTCAGTGGGTGTTTTTTTTTTGTGGGTCTATGTCATGTCATTGTCGGAAAATGGTTCTTGATATTTTACAGTGATATTTCAAGGAGAGTTGTAACCCTTTACATAATGTCATAATAATAATAATTAATTCAAGCCCGGAAATAAGCAGACTGTCATCTGCAGAATGAGGTCCCCAGAGGGTGAATTTGGTGATGCTACCCTGCACAACAGGGTAGGATCACTAAATTTACCACCTGTGAGCCTTATTCTGAATCAAGGCATCAGGCCTAAACAGAAAGAGGTATCCAGAGGATAAATTGGCCCACTGTATGGGATAGCATCAACAAATTCACCCTCTGGGAACCTCATTCTGAAAATGACAGATTGCTTATTTCCAGGCTTCATGCTATTCACAAAATTCACATTTTCTTATTTTTTTCATTTCTTTGTCTCGGAACATTGTATATGACCCCTTATGGGAATGAGCTCGTAGAGTCAGTTATCGTAAAGGGTTGATGACTAATATTGAAGTACAGTAGAATCCTCTTAATTGAATATCCATTTTTCCAGTGAAAATTATTCAATTAACAGGAGTATACAATTAACAGGGATCTGGTCAGTTTCCCGTGTTCTGGAGGTAAACTGAGCATTTAATCTATTATATCTTGTTTGACAGAGCTCATAGAGCTCTGTCAAACAAGATATAATAGAATAAATGCCTGTATTGGATGTAGTGAGTCCAAAAAGGTTGATAAATAAGGGGAATTTGGTGCATGTCACAGTAATTTTTTTGACATATTACAAAAATTTATATCCAATTAACAGGCATTTACTCTACAACCCATATGCAATTAACAGATAAAATTTGCACTGAAGGTATGGTAAATGGTTTTGTGTTTGAAAATTATATTCAATTAACAGGGATATACAATTAAGAGATATCCAATTAAGTGGGCTCCACTGTATTACTTAATTGTATATGACCCCTCATTGGAATGAACTTGTAGAGTCAGTGGTCGTAAAGGGTTTATGACTAATATTGAAGAATTACTTGAAAATCAATAGCAAATAAAACTTACTGACTGGCATGATGTGACATTAAATCCCAATAAACCAGCAAACATGAGAAGAGATTGAGTTGATTTCATACATGTGTTTCATTAATTCTCTCTCGATTTGACATGATTTAATGAAGATGTATCCCTGTGGGAACCCCCAAGAAGTTCAGCACGGCTCATTTACTGTGGTGAACAATCACTGTTTTACTGCCAAAAAGGCAATGCCTGAGGCAGAAAATTGTAAATGGTTGGTTAATCTTGACTGTATACTTATGTTGTGGTCACAATGTTGTCATAGATGCTTAGTGTGACCTTACACACCCAATAAATAAATAAATGAATGCGAATCTATCAGTAATATTTTTACGAAACGACTTGCAATTTTTTTTTATTTATTTTTTTTTTTTAACCCTTTAACTAGACGATGTGAAGATTACAGTCACAAAAAAATTTTTTTGAATAACGAAAACTTTTCAATCTCTTGCATCAAAAAATATTTAATGGTGCTCATTCCATAGAAGGGTCATAAGCTATGTTTTGGGAACAAACTGAAAATATAAATAATAGAATTTGAATGGCAGGTTTTGTGAATAGTACTGTTTTGGATACAACCGTAACATTAACCCTTGGGAGCGCGGTGGCTCAGTAGGTAGAGGTGCAGGCTGCAAGCCGAGATGTCCTCGGTTCGAATCCCACCTGCTTCAACCCCGTTGTGTCCTTGGGCAAGACACTTCATCTCCATTGCCCGTGTGGGGGCACGATGACGCCGTGTACTAAGGCGTACTGCACGTCGATGGTACTCATGTCTTCAACCAATCTAACCCTGCACTGTGCTGCATTGCAGTGCAGAGTTACGATGTTAGGGAGCTGGCAGCTGCTCGTCGTTGCTCGGTGGTTCTCTCCGGGTACTCTGGCTTCCTCCACCCATAAAACTGTCATGGTAATGATTAGCCATTGTGCATAAATATGTGACCTTAAACATCAATAAATAAATAAATACATTAACCCTTAAGTCTTCAGATTAATTTTACTTTAATAACCATCGTATATATTTTTTTTACACAGCATCAGATGAATTAACAGTGTTTCTACATTATTATTGGCTACCTGTACAGGCAGCCTACAATGATATAAAAACACTGGTCAAGATAAATGCTTTCTACCAATAGAAGACATTTGGAACAACTTTTTCAGAGCAATATAAAACGGGCAGTTTGTGGCTATATGCTTTCATGGGAAGCCCAGGGAGTGAAGCAGTGCCTGTTTACTATTGTGAACAAGCTCTGTTTTACTTGTACAGTAGGACCTGGTAACCAGTGCTTGCAATGGAAGTCCTCTAAAATGGACAATATGGGTGTAAACAATTGACTAAATTTGACTTGCTGCGGTCATGATTAGTCATTGTGCAGAAATATGTAACCAATAAATAAATGTGGCCATATGGGGGACAACTTGAGGGTAAAGTATATGTTTAATGGCCTGGACAATTTGACCAATTTCATCTCATTACAGTAGAATCCTCTTAATTGAATATCCAATTTGCCAGTGAAAATTATTCAATTAACAGGAGTATACAATTAACAGGGATTTGGTCAGTTTCCTGTGTTCTGGAGGTAAACTGAGCATTTATTCTATCATATCTTGTTTGACAGAGCTCATAGAGCTCTGTCAAACAAGATATAATAGAATAAATGCCTGTATTGGATGTAATAAGGCCAAAAAGGTTGATAAGGCGAATTTGGTGGGTGTCTCAGTACTTTTTTCGACATATTACAAAAATTTATATACAATTAACAGGAGTTTACTCTACAACCCATATGCAATTAACAGATCAAATTTGTACTGAAGGTATGGTAAATGGTGTTGTGTTTGAAAATTATATTCAATTAAGGATATACAATTAAGAGATATCCAATTAGGTGGGCTCCACTGTATCTTCAAGTCATAGCGAATTAACAGTGACTTGCAGATAAAACTTGATCAGAATCTGTGTCAATGTAATTTTGATCACTGCATGGAAAACATTTTTATAACTACATTGTTGGAGCTCCTGTTCTTGGGCCACAAAGTTTATCCAAGTCAACAATGGGTGCTGAAGAGTTCATATATAGCTTATACAATTTTCTGTTATCTGCCATAACTTTTTGTTTGAAAGGGAAAAATGAAAAAGAGGAATGGTATTTTTGTTTCTGTGTAGCTCTTGCCTGATTTGATTGGTTCTTTTGGTAAAGGGTGGAAGATGAAGATGTTGAATGTGGTGTTGCACCATAATCAGTTAATCAGTCAGTTGAAAATCATTGTTACCTATCATGTTGTAAGTATTGTCTATATGTTATGGGCCTTTTTAGGCAGATATGTTGGGCAAGACGTTGAAAATCATTTGTTGAAGTACATTCTTTTTTGAGTAACATTAAAATTTGAATGATTGTTGTTTTTCTGAACAATACAAGTCTTTGTGTTTTTATTATATATCATACCCATTTTTAGCTCACGAAGTCAAGCTGAGCTTATCTTATTGTTCTCTGTCCGTCATCCGTCCATTGTCTGTCAACACCATGTTTTGGTCTTCTCCAAAACCACTGGGCCAATTCAAGTGAAAGTTTGTGTGCGTGATGGTCCCAAAGGGGCATTGCGTTTTTGTTCAACTCAACATGCCCAGCCCCATAGGAAAGGTGTGGGAGAAAATACTGCAGTTTTTTTTTTAAATCATCTTCTCATGAACCAGTGGGTACAATGACTTGATATTTGGTATGGAGCTTCCTTTTGGGGTGTAGATCCAAGTGTGTCCAAACGACGTTCGTGGAGCAATATTTGCCTTTGTAATGGGAGGGGCCCCACCCAAAATTTCTATTTTCAGCACCGATTTGAACCAAATTTGGTATGTGGTATTATTGGGTCATAAGATAAGTGCTGGACTCATGCAAAAAACAATTTTCCTGTGCCCTGTGGGAACCCCAAGAGCTAAAAATAGAAATATTTTGAAATGCCCATATTTCCCAAACCACACAGAACAGAGAACTGTTATTTGGTATGAAGCATCCTTAGGACCAGGAGAATTGAATGGTAAATAAAAATTGCCATCGGTTGTGTCAGGGTGTTCTGTAAGGGAGGGGGCGTTGAAAAAATGTAGAGTCAGCATATTTGCAAAAATTTGAACAAAAATTTTCTCCAGAAACAATGATCAGAATCTTTTGATATTTGGTATAAACCATCCTTTGGGGGGGTCAGATAAAAGTTTATTAAAATGAAACCCCTTTGTTCATATTTGGCTCAGTACAGGAGCCCAAATTTTTAACTTTGGGTAATAGGAGGAATAGTCTTTAAAAATCTTCTTCAGAACCACCAGTTAGAATCTTTCAATGTCTGGCATACATCATTGTTATGAGGGTCAGATTCAAGATTGTTCAGATCAAGTCCCTCGATTAACATTTGGGTTTCCTGTGGAAGCCCAAATTTTAACTTAGTGCAACTTATGTGCAATCTTTAAAAATCTTCTTCAGATCCACCAGTCAGAATGCTTTCATATTTGGTATGCAACATTTCTAGAGGGGGTCAGATTCAAGTTTGTTCAAATCAGGTCCCTGTGTTAATATTTGTGCTCTCTATGGTAGCCCGAATTTTAACTTAGTGCAATATGAGGAAATCTCTTGAAAAATCTTCTTCAGATCTGCCAGTCAGAATCAATTCATAATTGGTATACAACATCTCTAGTTTACTATTCTTTTAGTCTGATTTTAACAATTTGATATGCATCATAAGTGGGAAACAGATATTTGATTCATATGAAAAAAATTAACCCACGCTATCGTTGGACTCAATGTGTGCTCAAAATAGAAACATAATTCCAAGTTAATTTGATAAGGAGCCATGTAGCTGAAGAATTAGAAATTTTGTTTTCAGTTCCCTCTAGAGGTGTGTAACTGAGATTAATCCACAAAGGTTGTATTAAGGTCCTTCATAGGGGAGCTCCATTTTTAGCTCACCTGAGCGAAGCTCAAGGGGAGATTTACTAATCGCTTTCCGTCCGTCCGTCGTCGTCCGGCGTAAACTTTACAAAACCAACTTCTCCAAAGAAACCACTGGCCCAATATTTTTCAAATGTTGGGTAAATGTTTATTACCTAATGTCAATTCAGATTTGTTCAAATGAAGTTGCCCCTCCTCCTGGGTGGGGCCACGCCCCCAAGGGGCACCAAAATCTTTGAAAATCTTCTTTTCATGAACTAGAAGTAGCAGAGACTTGATATTTGGTATGCAGCTTCCTTTTGAGGTGTAGAATCAAGTTTGTTCAAAAGAAGTTTGTCGGCATTATTTGCCTTTGTTATGGGAGGGGCAAAAATTTTGGCCACGCCTAAAATTTCTATTTTCTGAACTGTGAGGTCGATTTGAACCAAATTTGATATGAGATGATAATGGGTCATAAGCAGTTGATTGATGCAAAAAAAATTGTTCTCATTGCCCCGTGGGAACCTCGGGAGCTAAAAATAGGAAAAACCTTAAAACTGCCATATCTCCAAAACTACACGGCACAGAGAATTCTTATTTTGTATAAAGCTTACTTTTATCCAGTAGAATAGAATGGTTAAAAAAAATCCCTATCAGTTTGATCACAAGGTACTTTTGTCAGGACTTTGGAAAAGTGCTGAGTCAGCACTTTTTAACACTGTAGTCCATGGGAAAAACATTAAAAAATCTTCTCCAGATCCAGCAGGCAGAATCTTTTGATATTTAGTATGCAACATTGTAGGGTGGATCTGATTCAAGTTTGTTCAAATCGGCCCCCTGGGTTCATATTTGGGCTCAGTATAGGAGCCCGATTTCAAACTTAGTGCATTTCAGGCAAATTTCTTAAAAAATCTTCTCCAGATCAAGCAGGCAGAATCTTTTGATATTTGGTATGCAACATTGAGGGGTGGATCTGATTCAAGTTTGTTCAAATCGGCTCCCTAAATTCATATTTGGGCTCACTATAGAAGCTCGAATTCGAACTTAGTGCATTTCAGGCAAATTTCTTAAAAAATCTTCTCCAGATCCAGCAGTCAGAATCTTTTGATATTTGGCATGCAACATTGTGGGGTGGATCTGATTCAAGTTTGTTCAAATCGGCCCCCTGGGTTTATATTTGGGCTCAGTATAGGAGCCCAAATTTGAACTTAGTGCATTTCAGGCAAATTTCTTTGAAAATGTTCTGAAGATTCAGCAGGCAGAATCTTTTGATATTGGGTATGCACCATGCTTAGGGGGGTGAGATTCAAGTTTGTTCAAGCCAAGTCCCTGGGTTCATATTTGGGCTCACTGTGGTAGCCCGAATTATAACTTAGTTCAAAATGAGGAATTTTCTTTAAAAATCTTCTTCAGAATGTTTTGATATTTGGTATTGCAGCATCCTTAGGGGGTGAGATTCAAGTTTGTTCAAGCCATGTCCCCAGGTCCATATTTGGACTCCCTGTGGGAGCTTGAATTGTAACTTAGTTCAAAATGATGAATTTTCTTTAAAAAATCATCTTCTTCAGATCCAGCAGTCGGAATGTTTTGATATTTGGTGTGCAGCATCCTTAGGGGGGTGAGATTCAAGTTTGTTAAAGCCAAGTCCCTGAGTTCATATATGGGCTCCCTGTGGGAACCTGCATTATAACTTAGTTCAATATGAGGAATATTCTTTAAAAATCTTTTTTTTTTTAGATCCACTGGTTAGAATCTTTAGATATTTGGTATAAGGTTTTCTTACGAGGAGCAGATGCAACGTGTTTGAAATCAATTCTCTGGGTTGATATTTAGGCTACCATGTCAGGTGAGTGCCCTCAGACCCCTTGGGGCCTCTTGTTTACATTATGATTAACTGAAGAAAAGAGGTGATGCTTGGACTATTTTAGTCACTCCTGAGGCACTCAAGGATTGACAATGGATCTTATGGAGATTGATTGTTTAATGTAGATCCATTCTGGCCTCTGCTTATATCGGGTTCTGTTCAAGGTGAGCGCTTCAGGCCCCATGTGGCCTCTTGTTAAGTTTACTCCTATTATGTTGTGAAGAAGATGACTGTGGATAAATTTTTTTAGTCACCTGAGCAAATTTCTAGGGGAGCCTCAGTGATCACTTTCTGTCCGTTGTCCATCAGTCCGTGCGGTCTGAACTTTACATTATCACCTCATACACTACTAGGCAGAATTGAACCGACTTTGATAAGCATGTTCCTTATCAAATGTCAATGCAAGTTTGTTCATATAAAGTTGGCACGCCCACAGGTGGCACCCCCAAGGTGCATAAAAACCCACAAAATTGTTTTACAAAAATACAAAAATCTTCTCCAGAACTACCAATCAGAATCTTCTGACACTTGGTATACAATATCGTTAGTGAGGTCAGATTCAGGTTTGTTCGAAACAAGTCTCTGGGGTCATATTTGGGTGTGTTATTTATGAGGAAATTTATTTTAAAATCTTTCTCTTCCGATCTGCCAGTCAAAATTTCTTGATATTCGGTATACTACATCAATGGGGTGTGGGGGGGGGGGGGGGGGGGTCAACTCTTATTGATTGTTCATATCAAGTCCCTGGCTGTGTGCCCAACTTTTAACTTAGTATAATGTGAGGAATACTATTTTTAAAAATCTTCAGATCCATCATAACTTAGTGTAATGTGAGGAATACTTTTTAGCTCATCTGACTGAAAGTCAGGGGAGCTCAAGTGATCACTTTCTGTCTGTTGTCCGTCTGTCCCTCACGAACTTTACATTTTCAACTTCTCCTAAACCCCTGGGTCAAATTTGATAGGCATGGTCCTTCCTTATCATATATCAATTCAGGTTTGTTCAAATAAAGTTGCCACACTCCATATGGAGGAATTGGGGGGAAAATGCTCCAAAATTCTAGCAAAATCTTCTCATGAACCATTGGGTACAGTGACTTGATATTTGGTATGAAGCTACCTTCTGAGGTGTAGAATCAAGTGTGTTCAAACGAAGTTCTTGAAGCATTATTTTTTGCCTTTGTAATGGGAGGTGTAAGATTTTGGACCCAATCTAAAATTTCTATTTTCTGAACCGATGGTCCGATTTGAACAAAATTGGGTATGTGCTTGATTCATGCTAAAAAAATTCCCATGTTCCCCATGGGAACCCTAGGAAATAAAAATAGAAAATATTTTTAAATGCCCATATTTCCCAAACCACACAGAACAGAGAACTGTTATTTGGTATGAAGCATCCTTAAGACCAGTAGAATCAAATGATAAAAAAAATTGCTATTGATTTTGTTAGAGTGTTCTTTGTGGGGGTGAGGGGGGCATCAAAAAAAGATACAAGTGTGTTCAATTTGAGCCCCTTGTTTCGTATTTGGGCTCAATACATGAGTCACTTGGCCTGTATTACTAGCTGGAAAATACACATATCAGATTTGGTTGAAATCAAATACTCCAAACTGGAGTTATTGGTCGGAAACCAATTGTGTACAGACAGACGGATGGGGAGGTTAAAGGAGCTGAAAAATTTTCTGCATGTAGTCACTCTAAATCCTTCAAAGTGCATTTTGGACCAAAGAAAAAATATTGCTTAAATGGCAAGGGAGGTGGGGGGGGGGGGGGGGGGGGGGGGGGGGTTATAGGAGTCAATTTTTTTTCTGCATGTAGTCCACTCTAAATCCTTAAAAATGCATTTTGGAAAAAAGTTCTGCATGTAGTCACTCTAAATACCTCAAAATGCATTTCGAAGCAAAGAAAAAAATTGGCGGGTGGGGGGAGATGCAGGGCAGGGCAGGGCAATGACTTCAACAATTTTCATTGGATAATGGTGGTCATCGAACTTGACATAGATATTGCTGCTGTAGAGATATGTACTGAAAAGAATTGAAATCCGTTAACTGTTGTTCAAGTTATGCCATAAACGAAGTTCAGACAGACGGACAGAGCTCTATCCCTCCTTTGTGGGAGGATAAAAAGTAACAAAGTATGTGGTAGACGTCTAATTTGAAATTTAGAGAAACTAAGTTCGAAAACCGTTTTAAAAAGGGTTAAATAATGCCAATATTATTTGAAACCACTGTATGTTGGTTCAGTAGACCTTGTCCCAAATGAAAAACAATGAAGTTGTAACACAGTGTTTGAAGAATGAAAGGTACAACCTTGAAAAGCAAAACTTGAATCTGAAACTTTAAGCTGGGAATACTAAGTAAAACTGATTGCCAAAAAAGGGTTAAATATTTCCTAAAACCGATAAAAGAAATCATTGATGTAAATGCAATTATTAAGTTGTATTGACTATGCGAGAATAAAAGTAAGAAAGTATGTGGCAAAGCCTAATTTCAAATACAAAGAACTTAAGTCTGAAAACATGTTTAAAAGGGGTTAAAATCATGCCAATATTAATGAAAATCACTGTAGAAAGGTTCAGTAGACACTGTCCCAAATGAGAAACTGAGACATTGCACTAAACTGTTTGAAGAATTAATGGTGAAACTTTGTAAACCAAAAAAACTTTAACCTGTTAAAGTTAAATTGCCATACAAAAATGGGTTAAATATTTCCCAAAATAACATTAAACATAATGAGAATGATAACAATCAATAGTAATTAATATTAATTTAAAAGAAAAAAACTTTAACCTTGATTAAAAAACTTTAACCACAAACTTTAACCAAAACTCTAAATGTTAACAGACGGATGGACAGATGGACGAAAGTCATGACTATAGCACAGACTGTAAACAGTCGGGCTAATAAGCTTTAAAAATCATCTTCTTCAGAGGTGCTGGTCAGAATGTTTTAATATTTGATACACATCATTGTTCCTATGGAAGCCCAAATTTTAACTCAGTTCAATATGGAAGATAATTTTTAAAAATCTTCTTCAGATCCACCGGTCAGAATGCTTTCATATTTGGTATACAACATCTCTAGGGTCGTCAGATTCGAGTTTGTTCAAATCAGGTCCCTAGGTGTATGTTTGGGCTCGCTATGGTAGCCCAAATTTTAACTTTGTGTAATATGAGGAAATTTTATTAAAAATCTTCAGATCAACCAGTCGGAATGCTTTCATATTTGGTATACAACATCTCTTGGCAGGTCAGTTTCAAGTTTGTTCAAATCAAGTTTATGGGTTAATATTTGGGCTCTCTGTGGGGTCCCGAATTTTACCATAGTGAAATACAGGGAAATTTCTTTAAAAATCTTCTTTAGATCCACCAGTCAGAATCCTTTCATATTTGGTCTATAACATCTTTAGGAGGGTCAGATTCATGTTTGTTCATATCGGGGCTCCTGGGTTAATATTTGAGCTCTCTATTGGAGGCCAAAGTTTAACTTAGTGCAATATGAGGGAATTTCTTTAAACGTCTTCTCCAGAACCATCGATTAGAATCTCTTGATATTTAGTATACAACATCTCTAGGGGGGGGTGTGGGGGGGGGGGTGTGGGGGGGCAGATTCAAGTATGTTCAAACCAAGTCCCTGGGTTAGTATTTGGGCTCGCTATGGGAGCCTGAATTTTATCTTATTGCAATATGGGGAAATTTCTTTAGATAATCTAATCTTTTTAGCTCACCTGACTGAAAGTCAGCAGGCCTGAAAATAAGCAGTCTGACATTTGCAGAATGAGGTTCCCAGAGGGTGAATTTGATGATGCTATCCCGTACAGTGGGGCAATTTATCCTCCGGGTACCTCTTTCTGTTCAGTTTAGAGACCCTGATTCAGATTGAGGTTCACAGAGGATAAATTTAGTGATGTTACCCTGCTGTGGAGGGTAGCATCACTAAATTCACCCTCTGGGGACCTCATTTTACAGATGACAATCTGCTTATTTTCTGGCTTGAAAGTTGGGGTGACCTTCAGTTATCACTCTTCGTCCATTGTCCGTGAACATGGTGTTTGCGACTTCTCCAAAAGCGCTGAATCAACTTGTGTGAAATTTGAGATGATTGTTATGCCCCCGACTTGGTCGGAGGTGGTATCTAGTGAAGAGGTGCATACGTTTGTATGTTAGTACGTTCGTACGTAATGCAAATGTGTCCGTCCAACATATTTACTGCTCTAGCACGGTCATTATTTGTCGGATTCAAATAATTTTTGCCATGCTTGTCCGTCAACATGGGGGAACAGATCCTACAGCAGAATTAATGTTTTCGCGAAAACATTTACAGAGTTATTTTTCCTTGTTTAACTTAGGGGATTATTATTGAAAAATGTGTCCATCCAACATATTTGCTGCTCTAGCTCTGTCATCATACGTTGAATTCAAATAATTTTTACCATGCTTGTTCCTCCATGGAGGGAACGGATCCTACAGTAGAATTAATATCTTCACATCAGCATTTACAGTGTTATTTGCCCTTGTTTAACTTAGGGGATTATTGAAAAATATGTCCGTCCAACATATTTGCTGCTCTAGCTCTGTCATCATACGTTGGATTGAAATAATTTTTGCCATGCTTGCACCTCAACATGGGGGAAGAGATCCTATGCTTGTTCCTCAGCATGGGGGAACAGGTCCTACAGTAGAATTAATATCTTCGCATGAGCATTTACAGTGTTATTTGCCCTTGTTTAACTTAGGGGATGATTGAAAAATGTGTCCGTCCAACATATTTGTTGCTCTATCTGTGTCATCATATGTTGAATTCAAATAAATTTTGGCATGCTTGTACCTCAACATGGGGAAACGGATTCAACAGCAGAATTAATATTTCACATAAACATTTACAGGGTTATTAGTCCCCCACGGGAACCGTAAGGGGACTATAGGTTTGCACTCCGTCTGTCTGTCTGTCTGTCTGCCTGCCTGCCTGCCTGCCTGCCTGCCTGCCTGCCTGCCTGCCTGCCTGCCTGCCTGCCTGCCTGCCTGCCTGTCTGTCTGTCTGTCTGTCTGTCTGTCTGTTTTTAGCTCATCTTGACAAAGTCAAGCTGAGCTAATCTCATCACTTGCCGTCTGTCGTCCGACAACACCATGTTTTGGTCTTCTCCAAAGCCACTGGACCAATTCAAGTGAAAGTTTGTGTGAGTGATGGCCCCAAAGGGGCATTTCATTTTTGTTCAACTCAGCATGCCCACCCCATAGGGAGTGAGTGGGGGAAAATGCTCCAAAATATTTTTAAAATCTTCTCAAGAACCAGTGTGTATAATGACTTGATATTTGCTATGGAGCTTCCATATGAGGTGTAGAATCAAGTTTGTTCAAACGAAGTTTGTGAAGTAATATTTGGCTTTGTAATAGGAGGGGGTAAGATTTTTTTGGCCCCGCCCAAAATTTCTATTTTCTGAACCGATGGTCTGGTATGAACCAAATTTGGTTTGTGGTAGTATTGGGTCATAAGTACTTGACCCGTGCAAAAAAAAAAAATTCCCACATCCCCATGGGAACCCTGGGAGCTAAAAATAGAAATATTTTCAAACGCCCATATTTCCCAAACCCCACGGAACAGAGAGCTTTTATTTGGGATGAAGTATCCTTATGACCAGTAGAATTAAATGGTAAAAAAAAATTGCCATCGGTTATGTTAGGGTGTTCTGTAATGGGCATCGAAAAAATGCAAAAATTTTAAAAAATCTTTTCTCCAGAACCAATCATCAGAATCTTTTGATATTTGGTATACAGCATTCATAGGGGGGGTCAGATAAAAGTTTGTTGAAGTAAAGCTCATTGGTTCATATTTGGGCTCTCTACAGGAGCCCAAAGTTTTAACATAGGGTAATATGGGGAATATTCTTTAAAAATCATCTTCAGAACCACCAGTCAGAATCTTTTAATATTTGGTATACATCATTGTTATGAGGGTCAGATTCTAGATTGTTCAAACCAAGTCCCTAGGTTAATATTTGGGCTTCCTATGGAAGCCCAAATTTAATCTTTGTTCAATATGGAGGGTAATTTAAAAAAATCTTCTTCTTCAGATCCATCAGTCAGAATGCTTTGATATTTGGTATGCAACATCTCTATGGGGGTCAGATTCAAGTTTGTTCAAATCAGATCCCTAGGTATATATTTGGGATCACTATGGTAGCCCAAATTTTTACTTAGTGCAATATGAGAAAATTTCTTTAAAAATCTTCTTCTTCAGATCCACCAGTCGGAATGCTTTTATATTTGGTATACAACATCTCTAGGGGGGGTCAGATTCCAGGTTGTTCAATTCGAGTGCCTAGATTAATATTTGGGCTCCATATGGGAACATGAAATTTAACTTAGTACAATATGAGGGAATTTCTTCAAAAATCTTCTTCTTCAGATTCACTTGTCAGAATGCTTTCACATTTGGTATACAACATCTCTAAGGGGGTCAGATTCAAGTTTGTTCAAATCGGATCCATAGGTCAATATTTGGGCTCGCTATGGTAGCCCAAATTTGAACTTAGTGCAATTCGAAGAAATTTCTTTACAATTTCTCTTCTTCAGATCCAACAGTCAGAATGCTTTCATATTCGGTACACAACATCTCTAGGGAAGTCAGATTTAACTGTGTTCAAATCAAGAGCCTGGGTTAATATTTGGGCTCTCTATGGGAGCCGGAATTGGCCATTTTGCTGAAGAATTAAAAATTTTGTATTCAGTACCCTCTAGAGGTACTAAGATTAATTCACATAGGTTGTATCAAGGGGCTTCATAGGGGAGCTCTACATTTTACTTATGATCAACTGAAGAAAAGGCATGATGCCTAGATTATTTTTGTCACTCCCGAGGGCCATTTTTGTTGTGTTTTTAAAGCTTTTTTCTCTATTTTATGGTTACCACCCCTCTCACCAACATGGTTCAAGCTACACTTTGCATATTTGGCACATGGATAGAGGGTTGGGAGGGGGATGATGCACATTCAATTTTTTTTTTTCAAAATCCAAGATGGCGGCCATTTTTGTTGTGTTTTTAAGCTTTTTTCTCTATTTTATGTTACCACCCCTCACTCCACCAACATGGTTCAAGCTACACTTTTTATATCTGGCACATGGATAGAGGGTTGTAATGGGATGTTGCATGTTCAATATTTTTTTTCAAAAATTTGTCCATCCGTCTGTTTGTCTGTTTTTTATGTTACCACCTCTCCCTCCAACATGCTTTAAGCTACACCTTTCATAATTGGTACATGGATAAATGGTTCTGAGGGGATGATGCACGCTCAAAATTTTTTTTTCAAAATCTAAGATGGTGGAATGGCGGCCATTTTTGTTGTGTTTTTTAAGCTTTTTTTTCTCTATTTTCATGTTACCACCCCTCGCACCAACATAGTTCAAGCTACACTTTGCATATTTGGCACATGGATAGAGGGTTGGGAAGGGATGATGCACGTTCAATATTTTTTTTTCAAAATCAAAGATGGTGGCATGGCGGCCATTTTTGTTGTGTTTTTTAAGTTTTTTTTTCTATTTTATGTTACCACCCCTCACTCCAACATGGTTCAAGCTACACTTTTTATATCTGGCACATGGATAGAGGGTTGTAAAGGGATGTTGCACGTTCAATATTTTTTTTCAAAAATTCAAGATGGCGCCATGGCAACCATTTCTGTTGTGTTTTTTAAGCCTTTTTCTCTATTTTATGTTACCACTGCCCCCTCCAACATGGTTCAAGCTGCACTTTTCATATATGGTACATGGATAAAGGGGTTGTGAGGGGATTATGCACGCTCAATATTTTTTTTCAAAATCTAACATCTGTCTGTCTCCGTCTGTCTGACTATCTGTCTGTTTTTATGTTACCACCTCTCCCTCTAATATGCTTCAAGCTACACCTTTCATATTTGGTACATGGATAAATGGTTCTGAGGGGATGATGCACAGTCAATATTTATTTTTCAAAATCCAAGATGGCAAAATGGCTTTTTTAAGCTTTTGCTCTATTTTATGTTACCACCCCTCCCTCCAACATGGTTCAAGCTACGCCTTTCATATATGGTACGTGGATAAAGGGTTGTGAGGGGATTATCCACGCTCAATATTTTTTTTCAAAATCCAAGATGCTTATGTACTCTAGTGTCTTCTATGACAAAAACACCTTATGTCACAAAAGCGCCGTAGGGGACTAATACCACCTCGGTGGTCAAACACTTGTTGTCTCAACAAATAGCTTATGTTCTCTCACTAGCCTTTCACTGGAATTAACTCAACAAGCTCATTCCAACGATGGGTCATAAACCATGTTTTGGAGACTAAAATTTAAAACATAACAAAATTTTAATGAATATTTTAGTATATCGTGCTGGCAGGTTAACATTACATTGTGGAAAGGGTTAATTTTGGAACCCACAAAAGGTTAGTATCAAATGTTCAATCTAAAAAAAATATGTTCCCACCAAAATATATAGAGGTTATATACGGTTTTTGAGTGGATATGGGAATTATAATGAGTGATGACAAAACATTTGAATTTCTACGAGTGGCTTTGCCACGAGTGGAAATTCAAATGTATTGTCATGATGAATGAGATGATGCTCATATCAACTCGAAAATTGTAGATGTTCTGTTTGCTATATACTCCAGCAAATTGGCCCATGGCCCAATGTAGTCCAAATTTAGACCTAAAGTCTTAACTGGTATCGCAGAACTAAATATTGAAATTAGAGTGAACCGCCTTAAAATGTTGCACTCGGAAATGGCACAATCTCTAAAAATAAACAGCCTTGGGAAACTCCATTGTTTCAATAAAAGTTTGAAACATTCTATTGAAATCTTGCATTATTGTTGAATATTCCTGATAAAAAAGAGGGTGATTTGATGACTTTTGGACCTAAAAAATACAATTTACTTTTTGTGTGTTTTTGTAGGGAATTCCCTGAAAAATATGTGCACGTGACCGGTACTTCCCTTTGTGTCAGTTTTTCTCTCTTATTTGTTGCATGACCCCCTGTTTTC
This sequence comes from Pictodentalium vernedei, assembly GCA_031216915.1. Taxonomy (NCBI): domain Eukaryota; kingdom Metazoa; phylum Mollusca; class Scaphopoda; order Dentaliida; family Dentaliidae; genus Pictodentalium; species Pictodentalium vernedei. The sequence continues at coordinate 91,463,450 of CM062295.1, read as the reverse complement.
AGATCAGAAAAAGTTGTCTGAAGGGCTAAACTTGACAGAGATATTTGAATGCCAAAATTAAAGTGATGCTATAATGGTCGCCTATGGGAAAATATTTAGTTCTGTGATACCTATAGGAAATATGTTTTTTGGCTTCCAGACCAGATTCAGTTATTACTTTGGGGGATTATTTCACATTTAAATATTTATTTGGGGACCATACACCTTACCAAACCATTTTATTGTTTTGAGAAGTTACATGTTTGTCACAGTCAGCAATGAAAGCTATATATTTCCAAAACTAAGGCTGTTCATGGAAGAAAATTCACATCTTGAGCAAGTGTATTCCCCAGGAGCACACTATAACCTCTGACAGCTGCTAACTAACAGCCTATCTTACCCTATTAACATATTTATTTAAACAATGGTTTCTCCTCACATTACTAGGGGCGGGGAGGATTCCAAATCTTCCAACCCCTCCCAAATCACCATTCAAACACAGACAGAAAACCTACACTGCCCTTCTATTCACTATTATTTAGAAGTTTTTCTCTTCTATATTATGCTCTACAAAATGTTGGAAAACAATTCCTTCATTGAAAGAGTATCCTGGAACACAAATTTGAGGAGGGGGTGGGCTACGGTGGAAAATAACATAATAAAATTACAAATGTGAGTGAATGGCATTTGTGCATAGCTACCAATATAGTTGTCTAGTACTAGTGCTGTCATGGTTTCCCTGGTATAGCATAAATTTACAGTGACAGTTGTGAAATATTGCTCTTTCCCTGAACCAAGTCCTCTCCCCCACATATATTTAACCCTTCTGCTGATGATAAACATTTGGAAAGACTGAACAGCATGTTTTTAGAGACTGAAGTTAGTATCATACACTTTCAGTTTCTTATGATTTACTTTGAGGCTTCAGCATTCATGGTCCACTGTGTTATTTTTCAATTTAACAACCTTGCCCTGGCTCTTCCGCTATATTTTTCATTGTATGTCATTCAGTACTCTCATGTAGACCTCCTACATATGTGACTGCAAGCCTATCTGTCTGTCTGTGTGTCTGTCTCTTCATCAGACATGGTGTTTCTTTGCTTTTCACCTGCCTGGATCTACATTTTCAATAATTCGCAGCTGACTAACTTTCACCCCCCCCCCCCCCACCCCCACACACACACACAAGTATATTAAACATCAAATACCACTATATTCTCTTGAAGGAAATGTCTGATTCATCCCCTTTGGAAACATGTTTTCAACAATTTCAATCTTTTTGCCAGTGTGTCTGTGGGGATTAAAACAAAGGTTATGAAAGTGCACTTATGGGAACATTCAGCATAAGCATAACACTATAGAATCAATATTTGATGGTTTTATGCATCTTACCAGTGTTATGAGATATCACAGTAGCTGGTACTGGTCATTCTTTTGGAAAAAACACTGTTTTATGTTTTGTCAGTGCCATACCAATGACTCTATGTGCCTTTACTGAGAAAACGGAGGCTTTTCCTTTACAAAAATTGCAAAATATTCATCAAATACAATGTGAAATGTCTTCAGAAGCCAGACTGTGATTTAAAAACTATTACAGATGGGAAAGTTCATATCACAGTAGGTTTGTTTTGGGTCAATATCAATTAAATTATGAATTATATCACATATTTTGTTGAAAAGGGGCATACCGGGGGGGGGGGGGGGGGGGGGGGGGGGGGTTGTTCCTATTCAGGGCAAAATTTTTCTACATCAGATGGTGGAATAAAATTTGACATCAGTTGTTAGGATAAACTGGTAGAGTCCTTTCATATTGGTGAAATATATAGCTGCATCCCCAATTTTGGAAACAAAATTGACATCCATATTGTTCCATGGGGGTTGGGACACTGTTTTGCTTGCAGTATGGTTAAATGAGACAGATTTTTTCTAAAAGTATTTTGTGCTGATGCAGATGTTAGTTTTATTTTGGGATCAGGGTAGTTTTTTAAAGAAAGCTGTAAATTCTCATCCATCTCAGTTAATTTATAAAGTAACAGGATAGAAAAATCTTTTGGAGGCAATACCAGTTTTCAAGCCCACTTGACAAAGTTTGGACACTTTTCCTTAAAAGAGCAAATTTTCCATGTTTTTGACTCAGCCAAAGCCAAAAGTTGGATTCTAATGCAGAAATGACTCTTTTATCTCATGGAAGTGGTAAAATGTCTCTGGTTGGGTTAGGGATGATCATAGGTATCGCAGAACTAAATATTGAAATTAGAGTGAACCGCCTTAAAATGTTGCACTCGGAAATGACACAATCTCTAAAAAAAATAAACAGCCTTGGGAAAATCCATTGTTTCAATAAAAGTTTGAAACATTCTATTGACATCTTGCATTATTGTTGAATATTCCTGATAAAAAAGAGGGTGATTTGATGATTTTTGGACCTAAAACATACAATTTACTTTTTGTGTGTTTTTGTAGGGAATTCCCTGAAAAATACGTGCACGTGACCGGTACTTCCCTTTGTGTCAGTTTTTCTCTCTTATTTGTTGCATGACCCCCTGTTTTCAGATCAGAAAAAACGTCTGAAGGGCTATACTTGACAGAGATATTTGAATGCCAAAAATAAAGTGATGCGATCATATTTTTTTCCACCTGAACGTTATAATGGTCGCCTATGGGAAAATATTTAGTTCTGTGATACCAATTAGTAAATGTTTTGATTCTGTAATGCTATCCATGGCATTGCAGGAGGGGGCATTTGCCACGCTTGGCGTTGCTCTTGTTTGCCCTTGTTTAACTTAAGGGATGATTGAAAAATGTGTCCGTCCAATATATTTGCTGCTCTAGCTCTGTCATCATACGTTGGATCGAAATAAGTTTTGCCATGCTTGTACCTCAACATGGGGAAGAGATCCTATGCTTGTTTAATTCTAAAGTTTCCTTAAAATTTTCATGTAATTTGCACACCTGCCATACTCGTATCAATTTGTGAGATTTGTTTACTTTTTGAGCAACTAATTCAACAAATATCTGTTTTGAAAATAAGCACTTGGGACATGCTTCAGGGGTATCTAGGACCGGGCAGTCATAGTTTGTCTTGTTTATATTTATTTGCATTTTTAGTTCATCTACTTCGAAGTTGAGGTGAGGTATTGTCATGACCCCAGCGACGTCGCCGTCAACATCCAATTTAAGAGTTTCTTTGGAATACATTTCTTTGAACCCATTGGCACTGAGGCTTTCAAATAACTTCTGTAACGGTTATTTAGGACCATGACTACAGTACTTAACCCTTTTTTTTGAGGAAAGTTTTCTTAATTTTTTTATGCCCCCGGCCTCTTTGAGGAGGGGGCATTATGTTATCAACATGTCTGCCGTCGTCCGTCCGTTAACTTTTTGCATTCCGTCAATTAACTAAAGTTCTATCAACCGGATCTTTACCAAACTTCATATGTGGGTTGTCGGGGTCACCGTGTGGAACAGTTTTACGGATGGAGGAAGCCGGAGTCCCCAGAGAGAACCACACAACCAGGGTTAGAATTGGTTGAAAGCAAGTGCGCCATCGGTGTCCAGTATGCCTTAGTACACAGTGCCACCGTGTCCCCACGCGGGTAATCTGGATGAATGGATAGCTTTTAACCATCTACCCAACGTAACGGCCAAAACCTGCCAGCGCGATTCTCAAAAATCGCCAATTAATTTTCATTATTTTTTCATTTTTTGTCTCAAAAACATAGGTTATGACCCCCCCCCCCCCCCCCCCCCCCTGTTGGAACGAGTTCGTTCCATTGAGGGGTCATAACCTGTTTTTGAGACAAAAGAAAAAAACTAAGAATTTTTTATGCAAGTGCCGTCTGCTTTTCATGATAGGTAAAGGGTTAATAGAAAAATAACTAAAGGGTCAAATGGATATGGTATGTTATCTATATGGTTTAAAGTTCTACGTGAATTGTTTCAGTAAACCTACAGATTCACGACAAACTAAGTAACTTGCAGCTTTGACACCAATCAACAACATATCCTTCCCGGGCCACTAAACATGGCTGTGTGAATTTCTCTTGGCTTATGTGCACTAAGGCAGCTTTACTGAAACACTTTGATTGATCATTTTTGTACATGTTGTCATAGCTTCAAAAGGTTAGACCTAACTTATAATGAGAACCTCTTTTGTTCGTACTGATCAAATATTATCGAGATTTCAAATTAATGTGAAGAGTATTAACTCATGACCTTCTAAGTATCTTCTTTATTTTTTGTGAAATCAAGACGAGACTGATGTAAGCAGTGGTGGCGCCAGGATTTCTCCGAAAGTGAGCCTCGTGCTCCCCTGGGGAGGGACTGGAATATTCCTCGACAGTAGTATGTCATGTACCCGGACAGGGATGGTTTGGGGGACCCCGGAAGTGACGTCATGTCACGTGACGTAGTGGCGCCATGCTGTGTTGCCATGGTTACCCGCGTGAGCAGCCATGTTGTGGCGTCATCCCCGTAGTGATAAGTGGTGTTAGTGCGCATGCGCAGCGCGTGTTGTTAGGGTGGCACGTGTTTCCGTCGTCCATTTTGTATACTGGAGGCCGCCATCTTGGTTTCTATGGTAGCACGTGATTGCTATGTTACCCAGTTTTTCTGCAATAGGACGGGGTATGTTCGGAGGGTATGTTCGATTGTAGAAGAGTAAATCTAATTACCACAAACAACCCGACAATCTCTCCAAATCACCAAAATCCAACCAACTTTACTATTTCGAATTCTTTCAGAAGTCTCTGCTTCTATCTATATATGTAATAGTTTTCCTCTACCTAGGCATGTTCCCTTGTTCCGGAGTATACTCCAGTAGCGTAGAAGAGCCTATTATTTGGAACAGTTTATCTTATTATTACTATATTTAGCAATTTCTGGTCTATTCTTGTTAGTTCTGACCCTATTCCAAGTACTCTTGTTGTTTCATTTATCTAGATAATAACTAACCAATCAGATTGCCTGATTTCCCATAACCTGTATGCAGAGTTATCTCCCATGTGTATAATAAAAGCCTATATCCAATGGCAATATCCCATGGAATCTCATTTTTGGGAAACACCTGTGGCTGTGGAATCCCTTTTTTGTCATATGTGCTTATGTGAAAAAGCACAATGTGACACAATGTGCCATAGCACAAAGGCACATGTTTTATGTGCCGACATGTGCTTATGTGAAAAGGCACAATGTGACAATGTGCCCTATCACATAGGCACATACGGGTATTTGAGGATACCTTTGGCCTGGTATTGTATTATTTGAGGATACCTATCGAGGATACCTACTGGAGAATCCCTTTTTGTCATATGTGCTTATGTGAAAAGGCACAATGTGACACAATATGCCCTATCACATGCGCACATGCTTTATGTGCCGATATGTGCTTATGTGAAAAGGCACAATGTGACACAATATGCCCTATCACATAGGCACATACGGGTATTTGAGGATACCTATGGCCTGGTATTGTATTATTTGAGGATACCTATTGAGGATACCTATCGAGGAAACCTTTTGGAGAATCCCTTTTTTGTCACATTAGGTTATGTAAAAGCCCCCAATGGGTCTAATGTAGTCTTACCAACCGCTTCCATCTTGTCGCCAAAGCTCCAAGGCCATTACAGGTCTATGGCCTATCTGTCCTATCATTAGCTTCTACAACAGTCTTGTTCCATTGCGACCTTGTACCAGTACTATGGCTTCTGTTATTCTGCCCCATATCTCATCCATTACTTCCTAGCTATACCTATCTCAGTCTCGACTATAACATTGATCAAGGTTGAATCATATTTCCCCTGTATACATATAAGGCATTCCGTAATTGAGATTCCTAGCCGAGTCCGTAAAAGTTGGATTCTGTGTTTTAACATCGTCCCCTCGAGGGTATGGAAAGGGACTGGTAATATCCGATTCAACAATGACTACAAGAACCTGAACAGAGACAACCAACCACTACAAAATAACAAAGGTACAGAACGAAGATCCAACAGAACCAAGATCTAAACATAACAAAGTGAAAGAATGTCGAACTAGTTGGACAGACTGAACAGATCTGATCAAATACAAGCAAGATGGATGGGAACAGAACAAAGTGAACGAGGATCCAACACAACCAAGATCGACGTGAACATGACAAAGTTTTCACCTGAATGAACTATAATCCCCAAATAACATGAACTTTGGTAAAACCAAGAAGCGCGCGCAACTCCCAGTGTTTTTCAAATTATAATTTTCAGCAATACTATGAATTAAATATGAGCTATTTGGACAATGGAGAAATATTTCAGGTTATCTGGGTTTTTTTTATTTTCATCTGGTGCGAATTTAAAGAAAAAAAAGAGTTTCACTGCAACATTTATTTTTATTGTTTTTTTTTTTTGTGGAGGGGGGGGGGGGGGGATAGGCGTTTTTAAATTTCACAAGTTGGACAGCTTTAGTAATGGTCGAGCACAATAAATTGTGCGCACAGAAAAAACATTAGAATTGTCAGAAACGAGAATGCATGCAGTCAGTCATTGTGATGGGTAAGGCGTCTTCGCTTGAAAATTGGCCTCGAAACGTATTGTCGAAAATTTATTGTTTTTGTTTCGCTGGGGTGCATACATTGTGGAACGGAACTTCTGTTTTGGAAATGGTAGTTCGTGGACATTTGTCAGACAGTAAGTCACTTCGACATCTTAGGTTCGTAATAAGTGAATGAAAACGACCTTTGCCACAAACCGACCTGTGCGTACTTTTAAGTTACAACAAACGGACGTGTTGTTGGTGCTTTTCATTTGGTAACTTTGTTCCAATAACACGCAGTGTTGGTTTGAAGTGAACAGCGTTTTGCACTTGCAAATGCAAAACAGATAAATCACGTGACAGAATACTCCACAGAATAGAACAACAGCGGGATCCCAACAGCCAGCCAGCAGACGATGAAATCCAATGTGCATATATGGGAACATTTAGCTTTTCGACAAATTCTGTCATTTAGTCAGCAAAGCAAACGACAGTTGAGTTTGTTTGGAAAAACTTGAATTTTGAAAAGCATGTTCAATAAATTATTCACAGTCTGCATGGAATGATCTAAGGAGAAATCTCGCATTACACCGTTCGCTTTTTAGGGGGCGTCATTCGATTTGTTCGCTTCTGAAAACGAGAGCTGGGGTTCCCCATGTTTTTACTTCCGGTTTCCGGTTTAGATTGGATGGCATAGCATTCCTTGGTTTTTCCAATTTCACGTACACGTTGTCTATTAGGCTTGCTTCAAAGAAGCCCTTCGGGCTGCTTTTGCGCGCGCTATAACCCAATGTTAACCCTTTGAACTGTTTGAATGAACTTTATGTAATTAAAACCCTCTTGAACTGTTTGAATGAACTTTTGAACCATATATATATAATATTAACACTCCCTTTTGAACTGAACAAATTTTAAACTTAATGAAAATATAACGAAGGTGATCTGAATTTTTGAACTATAATCCCAATGAAGGTATTATCACCCAGTGAACTGAATTCTTCTAATAGGGAAGGGAAATACCCTCGAGTGGACGATGTTAAAACATGGAATCCAACTTTTACGGACTCGGCTAGGAATCTCAATTACGGAATGCCTTATATGTTTGCAGGGAAAATCTGATTCAACCTTGATGATGATCAATGTTATAGTCGAGACTGAGATAGGTATAGCTAGGAAGTAATGGATGAGAATAACAGAAGCCATAGTACTGGTGCAAGGCCGCAATGGAACAAGACTGTTGTAGAAGCTAATGATAGGCCATAGACCTGTAATGGCCTTGGAGCTTTGGCGACAAGATGGAAGCGGTTGGTAAGACTACATTAGACCCATTGAGGGCTTTTACATAACCTAATGTGACAAAAAGGGATTCTCCAAGAGGTATCCCCGATAGGTATCCTCAAATAATACAATACCAGGCCATAGGTATCCTCAAATACCCACATGTGCCTATGTGATAGGGCATATTGTGTCACATTGTGCCTTTTCACATAAGCACATATGACAAAAAGGGATTCTCCAGTAGGTATCCTCGATAGGTATCCTCAAATAATACAATACCAGGCCAAAGGTATCCTCAAATACCCGTATGTGATAGGGCACATTGTGTCACAGTGTGCCTTTTCACATAAGCACATATCGGCACATAAAACATGTGCCTTTGTGCTAGGGCACATTGTGTCACATTGTGCTTTTTCACATAAGCACATATGACAGAAAAGGGATTCCACAGCCACAGGTGTTTCCCAAAAATGAAATTCCATGGGATATTGCCATTGGATATAGGCTTTTATTAGCTCACCTGACTGAAAGTCAGGGTGAGCTTTTCTTATCACTCTTCGTCCGTCGTCTGTCGTCCGTCGTCCGTCGTCCTGCGTGAAGGTGGTGTTTGAGCCGCTTTCTCCTAAACCACTGGCCACATTTTAATTAAATTTCATGTAAGTAGTGGTTATATAGGGGCATTTTGATTTTTATCCAAAATAGGTTTCGGCTCATATTGAGCAGAGGTGTGGGGAAAAAATGGCCAAATGTTTTGAAAATCTTCTTCTAATGAATCACCAGTAGCAGAGTCTTGATATGTGGTGTACAGAGTCCTTTTGAGGTTTAGAATGAAGTTTATTCAAGAGAAGTTTGTCAGGCATTATTTGCCTTCGTTATGGGAGGGGAAAAATTTTGGCCACGCCTAAAATTTCTATTTTCTGAATCGTGAGGTCGATTTGAACCAAATTTGATATGAGATGATAATGGGTCATAAGTAGTTGATTGATGCAAAAAAAAATTTCCTCATTGCCTCGTGGGAACCTCGGGAGCTAAAAATAGGAAAAACCTTAAAACTGCCATATCTCCAAAACTACACGGCACAGAGAATTCTTATTTTGTATAAAGCTTACTTTTATCCAGTAGAATAGAATGGTTAAAAAAATCCCTATCGGTTTGATCACAAGGAACTTTTTTCAGGACTCTGAAAAAGTGCTGAGTCAGCACTTTTTAACACTGTAGGCAATGGGAAAAACATTAAAAAATCTTCTTCTCCAGATCCAGCAGGCAGAATCTTTTGATATTTGGTATGCAACATTGTAGGGTGGATCTGATTCAAGTTTGTTCAAATCGGCCCCCTGGGTTCATATTTGCGCTCAGTATAGGAGCCCGATTTCGAACTTAGTGCATTTCAGGCAAATTTCTTAAAAAATCTTCTTCTCCAGATCCAGCAGGCAGAATCTTTTGATATTTGGTATGCAACATTGTAGGGTGGATTTGATTCAAGTTTGTACAAATCGGCCCCCTGGGTTCATATTTGGGCTCAGTATAGGAGCCCGATTTCGAACTTAGTGCATTTCAGGCAAATTTCTTAAAAAATCTTCTTCTCCAGATCGAGCAGGCAGAATCTTTTGATATTTGGTATGCAACATTGTGGGGTGGATCTGATTCAAGTTTGTTCAAATCGGCTCCCTGGATTCATATTTGGGCTCACTATAGAAGCCCGAATTCGAACTTGGTGCATTTCAGGCAAATTTCTTCAAAAATCTTCTTCTCCAGATCGAGCAGGCAGAATCTTTTGATATTTGGCATGCAACATTGTGGGGTGGATCTGATTCAAGTTTGTTCAAATCGGCCCCTGGGTTTATATTTGGGCTCAGTATAGAAGCTCGAATTCGAACTTAGTGCATTTCAGGCAAATTTCTTCAAAAATCTTCCTCTCCAGATCTAGCAGGCAGAATATTTTGATATTTGGTATGCAACATTGAGGGGTGAATCTGATTCAAGTTTGTTCAAATCGGCCCCCTGGATTCATATTTGGGCTCACTACAGAAGATCGAATTCGAACTTAGTGCATTTCAGGCAAATTTCTTAAAAAATCTTCTTCTCCAGATCCAGCAGGCAGAATCTTTTGATATTTGGTATGCAACATTGTGGGGTGGATCTGATTCAAGTTTCTTTAAATTGGCTCCCTAGATTCATATTTGGGCTCACTATAGAAGCTCGAATTCAAACTTAGTGCATTTCAGGCAAATTTCTTCGAAAATCTTCTTCTCAAGATCCAGCAGGCAGAATCTTTTGATATTGGGTATGCACCATGTTTAGAGGGGGGGGGGGGGGGGGGGGATTCAAGTTTGTTCAAGCCAAGTTTCTGGGTTCATATTTGGGCTCACTGTGGTAGCCCGAATTATGACTTAGTTCAAAATGAGGAATTTTCTTTAAAAATCTTCTTCTTCAGATCCAGCAGTCGGAATGTTTTGATATTTGGTGTGCAGCATCCTTAGGGGGTGAGATTCAAGATTGTTAAAGCCAAGTCCCTGGGTTCATATATGGGCTCCTTAGTTCAATATGAGGAATATTCTTTAAAAATCTTCTTTTTTTTAGATCCACTGGTCAGAATCTTTGGATATGTGGTATAAGCTTTTCTTAGGAGGAGTAGATGCAACTTGTTGAAATCAATTCTCTGAGTTGATATTTAGGCTACCATGTCAGGTGAGCGCCCTCAGGCCCCTTGGGGCCTCTTGTTATACACATGGAAGATAACTCTGCATACAGGTTATGGGAAATCAAGCAATCTGATTGGTTAATTATTATCTAGATAAATGAAACAGCAAGAGTACTTGGGCTAGGGTCAGAACTAACAAGAATAGACCAGAAATTGCTAAATATAGTAATAATAAGATAAACTGTTCCATATAATAGGCTCTTCTACGCTACTGGAGTATACTCCGGAACAAAGGAACATGCCTAGGTAGAGGAAAACTATTACATATATAGATAGAAGCAGAGACTTCTGAAAGAATTCGAAATAGTAAAAGTTGGTTGGATTTTGGTGATTTGGAGAGATTGTCGGGTTGTTTGTGGTAATTAGATTTACTCTTCTACAATCGAACATACCCTCCGAACATACCCCGTCCTATTGCAGAAAAATTGGGTAACATAGCAATCACGTGCTACCATAGAAACCAAGATGGCGGCCTCCAGTATACAAAATGGACGACGGAAACACGTGTCACCCTAACAACACGCGCTGCGCATGCGCACTAATACCACGTATCACTATGGGGATGACGTCACAACATGGCCGCTCACGCGAGTTACCATGACAACACAACATGGCGCCACTACGTCACGTGACATGACGTCACTTCCGGGGTCCCCCATCGGGGTCCCCCAAACCATCCCTGTCTCGACAGACTCACAATACAAGGAGGCAGTTTCTCGGAATCTGGGCTGGACGCCCCCGGCGGGGGTAACTGCCCGCACTGTCACCACTGGATGTAAGTCACCAATGACTATTTAATGAAAAATGATATGTCCTTGTTTGACGGAGCAAAGAAGAGACACATGCCGATATCCCCCTATACGAAAACCTTAGGCCTGAGGTGGGGGTAGGTATGCCCTCCCATAGGTGGGGGTTCGCGAGTCTCTCCCGAATCCCCACCAATGGGAGGGTCATACTGACCTCACCTCAGGCCAACGGTATCCCCCTTCCTTTGGTGGAGGTTCGGGTGGGGGCTCCCCCGAGAAAATTTTGAAAATTCAATACCCTGAGAGTGAATCTGGGATCCTCTGGTGGTTCAATTTTCCCATTTTGAGGGAGGAGGGGGGCACCGCAATTTTTAGAGGAGCGCCCCTCTCACGAACCACCCCCAACCCCCACCCCCACCCCACCCGGCACCGCAGCTGGGACTGAGCAAAGAATCCTTTTAGCTCATACGACTGAGAGGCAAGATGAGCTATTGTGATCACTCACCGTCCGTCGTCCGTGTACATGGTGTTTGTACCGTTTTCAAAACCGGTGAGCCCATTTCAGTCAAATTTGAGGTGCTTGTTAGTTCTGACAGCGCATTTTGTTTTTGTTCAAATCAACTTGCCCAGTGGGGAGGGCGTGGGGAAATGCTCCAAAAATCCTAAAAAAAAACCTTTTTCTCTTTTTGTTTAAAAAATTTCTTCTCGCGAACCCCCAATCAGAATCTTTTGATATGTAGTATACATCTTTTTTAGGGTAGTCAGATTCAAGTTTGTTAAAATCAGGTCCCTGTGTTAATATTTTGGCTCCCTATTGGAGCCCAAATGTTAACTTAGTCCAATATGAGAAATAATCTTTAAAAATCTTCTTCTCCAGAACCACTAGTCAGAATCGTTTGATATATGGTATACACCACCCTTACACCACGTGAGGAATAACCCTTAAGTCCTCAGATTAATTTTAAAGTATTTATGGCCTTTTTCTGCTTACATAGTTATTGATGACTTGGCAGTGGTTCTACATCACTGCTGGCTGCCTATACAGGCAGCCAGCAGTGATGTAGAACCACTGCCAGGGAAAATTCAGTCTACACACAATAGTAATAAAAAAGATTACACAAGGGAGCACCTGCTTCAATGCAATATAAAAGTGGTGGTTTGGGGCAATATGGGGGCTTAAGGGATAATCTTCTGTTTCTTGAGATACAATCAGATTCTTTTGATATTTGGTATACAGTACCCTTAGAGGGTGCAGATTCAATTTATTCAAGCGAAGACTCTGGGTTGATATTTGTGTTTCCTGTGGGTGTGGAGGGGGTATTTTAACATAGTGCTAAATTGGAAAAAGTCTCATAGTCTCAGAATTTACTTCTCCAGGACCACCAGTCAGAATCTTTTTATTTTGGTACACAATATCCTTCTGGGGGGGGGGGGGGGGGGGGGTCACGACAATAAAGAGCTTGGGTTAAAATTTGTATGAGGAAAATTCTTTCAAAATTTTCAGATCCACGAGTCGGATTTTTTTTGTTTATTTGATATATTACATCCTTTTCGGGGCCAAATTCAAGTGCAATTTGAGGAATATTCGTTTAAAAACTTCTGATCCATCAGTTAGAATCTTGGGATATTTGGTATGATGCTTCGAGGGTTGGGGTGGGGGGATCAGATAAAGGTTTGTTCAAGTCCTATGGGAGCCCAAAGTTTAACTTAATACAATATGAGGAATATTCTTTTAAAATCTTCTTCTTCAGATTCACCTGTCTGAATCATAACAACATCCTTGGGAAGTCAGATTAAATTTTGTTCAAATTACGTCCATTTGTTCATATTTGGGCTCCCTATGACAGCCGAATTTTTAAGCTAAGGGCATACTAGGAATATTATTTAATATCTTCTTCTGATCCACCCGCCAGAATCTTCTGATAGTTGGTATACAGCTTCCTTGTAGAGGCCAGATTCAAGTTTGTTCAACCCAAGTCCCTGGATTCATATTTTGATCTCCTTATGGGCTTGTGAAGAAAATGCTTTTAAAATCTTCTTCAGATTCACCTAGCAGAAACTTTTCCTTTTTGGTATTCACCATTCTCGTGGGGGCTGATTCAAGTATGTTCAAATCAAGTCCATATGTTCATATTTAGGCTTCTCGTGGGTCCAAATTTTAACTTAGCGCAATATGAAAAAAATCCACAGGATCTTATGATATTTTGCAAGAAACAGAGGCGGACTAGCCATATGGTCCACCAGGAAAATTCCCGGTGCCTCCTCTCTTATTGGGGTCCCCTGGGGCCCCAAAATTGATGCAGACCTACACGTGTTGGTGCATGAATTTTTGTGAAAAAGACCAACAGGCGAAATGGGTCTTATTGCATAGACTGCCGGTATACCGAAATGCTGTCTACGTGGACTGCAAATGGCAGAGACATTTCGAGGTACCAGCAGTCTAGTCTAGAGCTGTAGGTTTCTTGTTCGGTTTCGGTTTTGGTTTTTCAGGTGGAATAAAACCTCGGTTCGGTTCGGTTTTCGGTTTGTTCATGAGGCCAAATAAAATTCAATAAAACTCATTCTTATGTCCGGAGTCATAACTGGATGGCAGTGAAATTGAGTGAAACTCAATGAATGCCCGAAATAAGCTATAATACATGAATCAGGAAGACCAATATAATAATTACCTAAATATACAGAACTTTTATTGTGCTTGGCAATTTTTCGAGGTCTGACACCTACACGCAACTTGAGGAAAGCTACAGACACAACTAAACTGAAATGTCGGAAATTCACAGAATGTAGCCTTCCCAGAGTAGTAAGAGCACCCAGACACTGCCATTGGCAGTGTCTGGGTACTCTCACTACTCTGGGATGGCTACATTCTGTGAATTTCTGCAGCAAGAGAGTATTTTATAAAAAACGAAAAACCTTAGATTACGGGATGTCGACGGTTTCGGTTTCGGTTTTTAAAAAAAAACTAAAAACCTCGGTTCGGTTTCGGTTAACCTACAGCTCTAGTCTAGTCTGCATTTGATCGCTCAGCTGCAATGAAATAGCGTTCTGTCAGTTTGAAAAATAAATTTGTTCTCCCATTGGTTCGAACTATGGCCGGCTCGATGGGTCCACCCCTCCCCCCCCCCCCCCCCCCCCCGGTGTAACTATTTTTGTTCGAATGAGCGAGGAAGATGATATAAATATGTCATCGAAATGTCCTCTATGTGGACTGCAATTAATCCCTCAGAAGCAGTGTTCTTTGAGTTCGAAAAATCACAATTTTATCCGGGTACGCCTCCCCCTCCCCCATGGTGCAGTTCCCAGTAAATGTTCTTGGCCCAATCCGCACCTAGCAAGAAAAAATTTATTTCAATTAAATGCTTTGTTTTCGTTAATGATTATATCAGTTTGTATCTGTGTTAGGGCTCACAACAAGAAAGCCCTAATTGGCCCAAAACACCTCTGTCTCAATCATGTCCCTGTTAACAGCGATTTCACGCCATTTCTTCACACAGCTGATAGCGTCCAGGAACACTGAATATTTCACCGAATTTCAATCCTAAATTTTAACCAACGTAAATGGTATTTTCAAAAGGAAGCCCTTTTGTGATTTTTCAACTTAATCTCAACCCTAACGAAAGATGTGTGTGGGAAAGGATGTGTATGCGGCGAGCTGGGTGTAGCAAAAACAGACATCATTTTCAGAGACTTTTTGGTGACACTCATTGCAGTATAGTACACACATGTAAAATGTGACAATACCTTTTACCTCCGTCATTCTGATCCATCAACACTAATACTCCTATTCCTAGTAGACAACTTGATCCAGGTGAGTATTTTTGGTTCACTTGAGCCTCTGGAATTTTTTTTTAAGCTTTTGCTTCCAAAACATAACCAAAGACCATTCGTTGTCAAAGGGGAAGCATGAGCTAATATTTCGAAGCAAAAAGGAATCTTTTGAATTATTTTTAAAAACAATATTCGAAATGTATTCCTTCTGTTGTGTCACGTAGATGGTTAAGTTGTTCGCCATATACACTCTGAAGTCACTTGGGTGAAAATCAACCCAAATCATTCACTCAACCCAGTTGATTTGGGTTAATTTTTAACCCAACTGATTTTTGTGTGTAGACTTTGAACTGATGGCCGTGGCCGGGGGGGGGGGGGGGGGGTGGGGGGGGGGGGGGGTGGTGCACCATATTTTTCTGAAAGTACACGGAATGGGCTACCAAATGGTGTTTTCTGTCATCTGTTCATTAGGGGCGTTTACACGTTACGGGCATTTGTCATTACGTCACCGTTTTATACCTTTCCCCATTGTTTGACAAGATACAACATTATTCAAAAAACAATTTAAAATCATAAAGAACGCAATGAACGTACATAATATGTAAGGATGTGTATAATGAATGTCGACAAAATTAAAATTTTATGTGTAACGTATCTTACTAATTGTACGAAAGTAACAAAATATCGTTTTTAGATTCTGAAAATTGACGTTTATGCCAAATTCATAGTTGCTTTCTGGAGAAATGCTTGGGCATAAAGTAATTTTATGGATTCAAATATGTGTGACAATGATTGTATGGGTGAAATATTGCATTATTACGGCAGCGTAAAACCGCCACACCATAGTATATTTACAGGGATTCCTACGGCAGCGTAGAACCGCCACACCATAGTATATTTACAGGGATTCCTACGGCAGCGTAGAACCGCCACACCATAGTATATTTACAGGGATTCCTACGGCAGCGTAGAACCGCCACACCATAGTGTATTTACAGGGATTCCTGCGGCAGCGTAGAACCGCCACACCATAGTATATTTACAGGGATTCCTGCGGCAGCGTAGAACCGCCACACCATAGTATATTTATAGGGATTCCTACGGCAGCGTAGAACCGCCACACCATAGTATATTTACAGGGGTTCCTAATCTGTTTAAACAGATTACTAATCTGTTTTTACAGATTACTAATCTGTTTAAACAGATTACTAATCTGTTTTACATTATTGACATTCACCACATTGGTCACAAAGTTTCATAACAGTGATACCAATTGTTCTTCACCAAAATAGAAATACAAATACAGGTTTCCTATAGCAGTTAATCATTTGGTTATTTGATGTTTATTCCATGCACTTCCGATATTTTAATTTTTTAATGACAAAACATGGGTGATATATGGAATATATGTAACCTTGGCATTCTATTATTTATTTATTTATTTATTTATTTATTTATTTATTTATTTATTTATTTATTTATTTATTTATTAACGACACTTTCGACAGCCAGGATCACCTCATGTCGGACAGTTTTACTGGTGCAGGAAACGGAGTACACGGAGAGAACCAACGAGCAACGACAAGCAACAGCCAGACTCCTCATTGAACACGAGTTACTATTTTACATCTTTCAGTTTTCAGAAATTTTTTGGCAATTTTTATGCTAATGTATATTATCGCTGAAATGTTTAAACGCCCCAGTCGCCAAGTGGACGAAAATGAGAAAATGAGAAAGAGGGCTTTTAGAAAAAAATGAGGTGTAGAAAATTCTCTTGGGTGTGGCGGGGGTCAGACAGTCTGGAAGCTTATAGCCTAACACTGTATGGATATGTTGTGGTCATGCTGAAACTGACCTTAAACACCAAAAAATAAATAAATAACTTAAACTCTTTACCTAAAACGAAAGGCTGACTACACTTTCAAACATAATTCTTGAATAACTTTTTTTTTTTCGTTTTTTGGCATCAAAAACATAGATTATGACCCCTCATTGGAACAAGCTCAACGAGCTTGTTCCAGTGAGGGACCATAATCTATGTCGTTAAGACAGAAAGGAAAAAAAAAATAATAAAAATTGAATGGTGATTTTTATGAATAGCGCTGACCGGTTTTAGACATTACGTTGGGTAAAGGGTTAACAATCAGGGTCGCATTGTGTCGGACTTTGTTATAGACGTAGGATGCCGGAGAGAACCACCGAGCATCAACGAGCGACTGTAAAACTCTCCAACGTACTACCCCGGCACAAACAGAGATAGCAGCAATTGAAGGCAAGTGTGCATCGATGTGCAGTAGGCCTACTGTATACCTTAGTGCACAACGCTATCGTGCTCCCACCGCCACCCCCACCCCCATCCCCTGCGTTCGCTGTTGAATTAAGTGTATTTCGCTACGATACAGCACAGATGACGCTAGATCCAAGATTGGATATAATCTATCATTTGCAAAATGAGGTTCTCACAGGGTTAATTTACTGATGCCATTCCATACAGTGGATCATTTTATCCTCTGGGCCGGTGGCTCAGTTGGTAAAGGTGCAGGCTGCAAGCCGAGAGGTCCTCGGTTCGAATCCCACCTGCGTCAACCGCGTTGTGTCCTTGGGCAAGACACTTCACCCCCATTGCCCACGTGGGGGCACGGTGACGCTGTGTACTAAGGCGTACTGCACGTCGATGGTGCACCTGTCTTCAACCAATGCTAACCCTGCTTGTGTGGAGTTAGTATGTTGGGGGGCTGACAGTTGCTCGCCGTTGCTCGGTGGTTCTCTCCGGGTACTCCGGCTTCCTCCACCCGTAAAACTGCCGTGGTCATGATTAGCCATTGTGCAGAAATATGTGACCTTAAACACCAATAAATAAATAATTAATCCTCTGGGCACCTCTTTTTGTTTATGTTTGAGACTTGATTCAGACTGAGGTTCACAGAGGAGAAATTTAGTGATGCTACCCTGCTCTTTAGGGTAGCTCACCGAATTCATACTCTGGGGACCTCATTTTGCAGATGACAGTCTGCTTATTTCCAGGTTTGGCTTGATCAGGATCGAATCGTCGAGCTTTCGGATTGAAGTCCAATACTCGAACCAGTTAGCCACCGCGCTGCCGTGTATGCATTTATCGTACCCCGAGGGAGCCCCTGTAAGTGGAGCCTGGTAAACAGCCCCCGCCTGGGGGTAGGAGTCTTCTGAAATGGGTAGCACTGATATAATCGATTGACTTAAGTTTTACTTTATAATTGTGTTGTGGTCTCAGTATAACCATAGATGCTGCTAGTGACGTCAAATGCCAATGAACTTAACCCTTTACCCAGTGTTAGTGTTCAACCGATGATCGGAACCGGCCACCACAATCGGCCGATTATGGGCAATCGGATGACAACGGCAACGGCTCCTGGAACATCGGTTCAACCGATTGTTGCCAAGCAATTTGTGATTTTTCTGAATCGCATTTTATTATCTTCTGCAATTGTTCAATTGTTAATGTAAAATGATGTCGATGATACCATTCAATAAAGTTGAGAAACAACTACAATGTGTATTCCTAATCTCTCTACAAGCCCCTTTACGGGATATACGTGTTAAACGAATGTAAGGCTTACAACAGAGCACACTTGCAACAATCGCCAGTTCATACTGGAAAAGTGAAGGGTGCACTCCATTGACTCAGGTCGCAGTAAAATTACCAGTCGCGCGCACTTGGGTGGTAAACGTGGCTCTGAGAGAGCCACGTTTACCGCCCAAGTGTGCGCGACTGGTAATTTTACTGTGACCCCCAGTCAACGAAGTTTAACACTTCGAAAAATGTTCAGTTTAATGTAGTTCTTTCGAGCCTCGACTTGTCTTGTAGTGCACGGCATTACAATCGGAATCGGCATCAGAATCGGCCGATTGTGGGCTCAAATAACCGGTAATCGGTCAGCGACCATTTTTGCTAATCGGTTGGACACTACCCAATGTAACGACAATAACCGGCCAGCGCTGTTCACAAAAAGCATCATTCAATTTTCATATTTTGTCTCAAAAGCATAGCTTATGACCCTTCACTGGAACGAGCTCGTTGGGCTCGTTCCAGTGAGGGGGTCATAAGCTGTGTTTTTGACGCAAAAAAATGAAAACCTTAGTTATTCAAGAATTTTATTTGCAAGTGTCGTCTGCACATCGTGTCAGGTTAAATGGTGAAATATGTGATTTACCAACATCTTGGTAGAATCTTCTCGCTAATTGCGATTTTCGGTGAAAAGTTGGTATTTATTTTCCACTGTACATTATGAGAAAACATTTCGCAGAATAAAAAACAACTCTTCTTCCATCATCTTCATGTTTTCATTACTGGATTATATTTTTAAGATACGAATGTTCCCATCAAACTGTCATTAACTTGCTTCGACATAATTTTCATTTCCAACCCAACAACATTCCAAGATTTCAGTATTACAGTATTTCTTGGATATTACCTTAGAGTGGGAAACCCGAGAAGTTGATCAGTGCTTGTTTACTGTGGTAAACAAATTTTGTATCACTGATAACATGTGAGTGGAGTGGAGGTCCTCTAAAGTGGGCAGCATCGGTATAAACGATTGGTAAATTTGTCCTTATACTTCTATTGCCATCATGATATAGCCATAGATGCTCAAAGTGACTTTGAACACATTTACGTTGAAGAAATGATATTACTTAACTGGTAGAGTCCTACTTTTGTCCGGTTCATAAAAAATTATACAATGGATTGATCTTCTCCATACTTCACACAATGATGGCATTTAGCCAAGGGTCTGCCATGACAGTGATGCAGGATCACAGCTCCAAGGTCCAGGTCATCCAGGTCACAGACGATTTGTGTGTTTGTTTCCCCATTCAAATTTGTCCGGTCCATAAATAATTATTCCATGGGCCTATCGTGTTCGTACTTCACACGATGGATGCCTATTACTTAATGGTGTGTCGTAATCTTGATGCAAGGTCATGGCTGCAAAGTCAAGGTCACCACAGACCATTTCTTCGCTTGTCCCTCCAATATAACATTGCCTTCAAAAATATCAAGTGGGCTGATCTCGTTCATACTTCCCACAGTGATTACTTTTGTCCTAACCTTGATCGAAGGTCGTACCTGCAAGTTCACGGTCAGAGATCGTTTGTGTGTTGCAACTTTGTCAAGGATGGTCCAGAAGAATTGATTCAATGGGTAGATCTTGTTTATACGTCACTTAAGGGTTTGCGTTTGACTTAGGTGTATTGTTCATACTTCATATCGTGCTTGTTCTTAACTCTTTACCTAACCTGAAAAGCAGACGACACTTGCAAAAAAAATTCTTGAATAACTATTTTTTTCCATTTTTTGTCTCAAAAACATAAGTTATGACCCCTCATTGGAACGAGCTCGTCGAGCTCGTTCCAATGAGGGGTCATAACCTATGTTTTTGAGACAAAAAATGAAAAAATAATGAAAATTAATTGGCGATTTTTGAGAATAGCGCTGGCCGGTTTTGGCCGTTACGTTGGGTAAAGGGTTAAATCACGTGTATCAAGACCTTTACCCAAGGTAACAACTTCAGAGTCACAGATCGTTCACCTCCCATGACCTACACCAAAATATAAAGTATTTGCATGCCTATACACAATCTATTTTCACTGAAATTTTGACAGCTATATTTTTCTGCGTTTCTCTCTATTGTATTAACTGGTTGAGTGCTAGAAGACACTATCAGTGCTTTCAAAAATAAAATGAGGGTAACAGAGCAAAAGCCATGCTCATATTCAGTCAAACGCAAATAATATTTTGTTCATATAAATTTGTTTTGTCATACTTATTGGAAACTGCCAGTGGACAGTCTCTAATAACTTGTAATAAATCTAATTTTGAATAACAAATTCAGACCACCAGAAATAATCTAGAACTCAACCAACTGAAGATTATCACTGTCCTGCTTTACTGTAGTGTTCATAATTGGGGTGCATCCATCAGCACTGTTGATATTTTCTTGTTTGAAAAGTGTATAAAAATGTTAGAGGAACAAGTCTGAAGAACATATTCCATCGACATCCTAGTTATATGGTTATCTTCAAAAGATGTTTATTTAAAAGTTGAAAATTAAATATCAATTTTTGTAAATTTTGTCTGAAACATCTGGTGGGTTTCATTAACTATTATTACCACTTTTGCGGGCGTTCCTAGCACATTAACGATGTTTTACCGGGCGTTGTAATGCTCAACAAGTACAAGTCATGTGACGTGTTGAGCCGTTATTAACTATAACAGCCCAACACGTCAATAACAGCCCGACACGTCTAAATATAGACAATGGCGTCACATCTCTCAGCCGATCAACAATATTTTTCCCAGATTTCCGTTTGGATCGAAATTCAATTCGGATTTCTAATTTGTAAACACAATTAATACATTTGTTTCAAGTGTTTCCCTTTGTGTCACGAATAGATAATGTATCAAATATAGGAAGCGATACACACAAAGTAAGTAATGACATCTTTGATGAATAAACTCTTTGTCTAAAGTTCGCATTTCGAAGATATATTTAATCAACTAACTTTCCAAATTTCTCCGTAGACTGATCAGACGATAGTCATGTTACCCGTTTGTTCGTCAACAAATTAGTCGATAGCGTCGCTGTTTTTTTTTTAATTCTAAAACGCCAAAACTTCATTTATTTATCTTATTTCCCTTATAATTTAATCGTAATGTACCCGATGTACGAAAGTGGCAATAATAGAAATAACATGACTTTGTCGGGCTTTACAGTGTGTCAGCGGCTCAACGGAAATGGTTAACAGCCCTTGAGCTTATTAGCGGCCCTCGACTTCGTCGCGGGCCGTTAATAAACTCTTGGGCTGTTAACAATTTCTGTTGATCCGTTAATATACTGTAACGCCCTTCAAAATCATGTTATTGTTATACCCCCCGCAAACAAAGTTTGTTTTTTTTTTTTTTTTTGGGGGGGGGGGTATAGGAATCACCCTGTCCGTCCGTCTGTCCGTCTGTCCGTCTGTCCATCCTTGTAAGCGCAACTCCTCCTAAACCGTTTGAAGAATTTTCATGAATCTTTACACAATGGAAGAACTCCATATGAAGATGTGAATGAAGCAATATAATTCCGTTCTGACATTTCCAAGGGGAGATAATCTAACTTATACCGTCTGTCCATCCTTGTAAGCGCAACTCCCCCTGAACCGTTTGAAGAATTTTCATGAAACTTTACACAATTGAAGAACTCCATATGCAGATGTGCATGAAGTAATATAATTCCGTTCGGACATTTCCAAGGGGAGATAATCTAACTTATACCGCCTGTCCATCCTTGTAAGCGCAACTCCTCCTAAACCGTTTGAAGAATTTTCATGAAACTTTACACAATGGAAGAACTCCATATGAAGATGTGCATGAAGCAATATAATTCCGTTCTGACGTTTCCAAGGGGAGATAATCTAACTTATACATTTCAGGCGTGGTGGGGGGGGGGGGGGCACTTTGTGAGTTTGCTCACTGTATCTCTAGTTATATTAGTAGAGTTATAACCCTTGTTGAACTTTGGAGTACTGTGAAATATCTTGTCCCCGCAAACATTTTGTGTCATTAATTCGAGCATCGATAGCCTTCTTTGGTTTGATCACCTAAACCAGCAAGGAAGAGAGGTTGTTAACATAGGCTGGGTCCTCTTTGCTAATTTTTATTATAGTTAACACTTTACCTAACGCTCAGAATATCCAAATTTATTATTTTCAACATCATATTTTCAAAGTTTAATAAAATTCAACAAAACCGTATCATGTAGTCCCTTATTGGGACGAGCTCACATAATATAGTTTTGTTGAAAGTTGTTGAAAAAAAATGTTTTTCACCTGCTCAATTTGTTAATTACCCGTGCGGATGCGGCCGATGCGTTAGGTAAAGAGTTGAAACCCTTACCTGACTGAAATATAGTGAGATTTCCTGTCTGCAGACAAATTTTGTGTCGTAACTGAAGCATCGACAGCGTGAATGTTCTTTGGTCTTACAATACCCTAGCATGTGGGAAAGCTATCACTTTAACCCTTTACCTGTTCATCGCTACGATATAGCCTTGGTTGCTGATGTGGCGTAAAGCACCAATAAATAAATAAATAAATAAATAAATAAATAAATAAATAAATAAATAAACAACTCTTTATCTAACATGAAAAGCAGACGACACTTGCAAACAAAATTCTTGGATAACTAATTTCTTTCATTTTTTGTCTCAAAAGCATAGGTCATGACCCCTCTTTGGAACGAGCTCGTCGATCTCGTTCCAAAGAGGGGTCATAACCTATGTTTTTTAGACAAAAAATAAAAAAAATAATGAAAATTAATTGGCGATTTTTGTGAATAGCGCTGGCCTGTTTTGGCCGTTACGTTTGGTAAAGGGTGATTTCATTTGCTAAATTCTGTCAGACTTATAACCCTTGTTGGACTGTGAAATATCGTGAAATTTTTTGTCAGTACAATCATTTTGTGTCTTAACTCAAGAATCGATAGTACTATCTGAATGCCATTTGGGGTGATGAGAAACCAGCATAGGGGAAAGACTTGATCAACACACGGTGGACTACACAGACTTGTTTTCAGAAGTGAAAACTAAAAATTTCTCTGAGCGTTATTGTACAGTTGAAATTGATTCTAGTTTCCACACAATTCCTGGAACCACTACTATAAAACTTTTACAATTGTATTGTCTAGATCTGTGGTCATGATTAGCCAATGTGCAAAAATATGTGACCTTAAACACCAATAAATAAATAAATAAATAAATAAATAAATATTGTCTAGAATTGTATTTTCTACCTATTAATATAACTGACTAAACTGAATCTTTAGCATTTTAATGGATTTGGCAATTTGCCAGTTGGCATCTTTGAAAATGCAAATGGTTCATGTCAACCCATTTAAAATTCTAACTATAAAATACAATTCTAAAAAATACAATTGTAAAAGTTTTATACTGATGGCCCCTTTGGCACGGGCTCGTTGGTAAGCGCATTGAACCTCAGGTCGAAAGATCGACCCTGATCCGTTCATATGCGCAAGAGACTTATCCTAACTGTCTAAGTCAGAGTTCGGTGGTGCAGTATGCCGAAGCGCACTGCACGTTAATGATACACATACCTTCAGTCAGAGGCGGACTTGTCATATAACCTACCGGGAGAACTACCGATAGACCACCTATTGGACCCCCCCCCCCCCCCCCCACACCCCGGGCTCCAAAATTGACGCAGCCCAGCATGTGTTGATGCATGGAATTTCGTGAAAATGATCAATAGGCGAATAGGATCTGATTGCATAGACTGCCAATATATCGAAATGCTTCCTATGTGGACAGTCCACATAGAGACATTTCGATATACCGGCAGTCTAGCCTGCAGTTGATCGCTCTGATGCAAGGAAACAGTGTTCTGCCAAGTTTGAAAAATCATAATTTTCTCGCATTGGGTTGAACTATGGACGGCTCGATGCCACCCTCCCCCCCCCACCCCCCCCCCCCCCCCGGTGAAACCATTTTTTTTCGAATGAGCGACAAAGATGGCATAAATTTGCCATCGAAATGCCCTCTATGTGGACTGCAATTGATCGCTCAGATGCAGGGAAACAGCGCTCTTTCAGTTCGAAAAATCCAAATTTTCTCCGGGTCCGCCCACCCCCCCCCCCCCCCCCCCTCCAGCCATTTCACGGTAACTTTTCTTGGTCCAGTCCGCCCCTGCCTTCAGTCGGTGAACTCCGCTCGTACCGGGTTAGTAAGTTGAAGTATATTATTCACTGCTTGCTGGTTCTTTCCGGGGGTCTCTGACTTTTTCCACCACTAAAACTACCCCACGCGATATTAGCCTGGTTGATGAAAGTGTCTAAATTCTCAATAAATACATAAATAAATAGATCCCAGCATTTATAGTTTTGCCACCATTCAAGTCATTTTGCAAGTTTTCAGTTACACACAGTTTGGAGGATTCTGATAATGGTATAACCACTTTGTGACGAACGAAAATAGGGGGGTGCATGATTCCTCACATAATTCGGGAATAAATTGTGCATTTATTATGACGCTATTTGCGTCAAGGTGCTTAAAGGAGGTTAATTTTTCATTAACCCTTTACACCACGTAACGGTCAAAACCAGCCAGCGTTATTCTCAAAAATCTCCAATTAATTTTCATTATTTTTTCATTTTTTGTCTCAAAAACATAGGCTATGACCCCTCGTTGGAACGAGCTCGACGAGCTCGTTCCAACGAGGGGTCATAACCTTTGTTTTCTGGGACAAAAAATGAAAAAAATTAGTTATTCAAGAATTGTTTTTGCAAGTGTCGTCTGCTTTTCAGGTTAGGTAAAGGGTTAAATTAGTCCGTGTTTGTTAAAAAACACTAAAGAAGCTGCTGGGTCCGCACAATTACAAGTGTTTTGTAATTGATATACTTTCACTGTCACGCAGTCATAATGCATGCATTCGAATCCACATGGGTAATAATGTCAAGAAGTCTGAGGCAATTTGAAGTGTCGTTACCTGTCAAGTGAAAATCTGTGATGAAATTTATACGCCAATCCGACCATTACCACACAAACTAGGAATCCGGGTGGCTCAGTGGTTACGGCATTGAACTTCAAACCCAGAGGTCCACGGTTCGATCCCTGCCTGAGGTAACTGCGGTGTCCTTGGGCAAGGCACTTAATCCCGACTGCCCGCGTGGGGCATGGTGGTGCTGTGTACTGAGGCGTAATTCACGCCGATGGTACATGTGCTCAACCAATGCTAACCCTACTTATGTTGATTTATGAGTCTGACAGATGCACACCATTGCTCGGTGGTTCTCGTTGGGTACTCCGGCTTCCTCCACCCGTAAAACTGTCCCACACGGGGTCACCCTGGCTGTCGAAAGTGTAGCTAAACTCCAATAAATAAATAAATACCCAACAAATTGAATTCCGGGGGCATATGAGCAGTCTTTGTGTGTTCACGTGTTGACCGTAGACATTAATGTGCCGTGACTACAAAAGCGAAAAGAGAATTTCAACCGGATCGCGACTAAGACGCGATCTGGTTGAACTTCTCAGTCCGCTTTCCTGCCCACAACAATGCAGATCTCATCTATTGAAAAGAAAAATCAAAAACATCTCATACCAGAGTTATTTCCTTTTGTTTTTCTTGATTCATTCTTCATTTCGAAAAATTTTCTTTCTGAAATCTCTTCGACGGCACTTGCAAAACAATTCTTGAATAATAGCTAAAACTTCTCAGTGTTTTGCCTAGGGTCACGAAAATTCTATCGTTGGTGCATCTGGGGAAGTCTGTGTCTCGCCTGCGAAAGAGACGTCGTGTTTGTTGTCAAGCAGTTATGAGATGTCAAAACAAAGTTTCTTCATTTCTGTAAAAATCATGGGCAAAGTTTTTATATGTTTTATATATTCTCACATTGGTAACAAATAACGATAGAAAGTAGCCAATGCTGTGAAGATGGAAACAGAGTTCAGTGTGGGGGGTTAATGTCTTATGCCAATCAAATGATAAATATCTCTCTTAAAGAAGCGTGGCGATAATTAGCGAGAAGTGCAGGCCTTATAACGTTACATTAATTTAAATGAAGTAATTACTAGCCATCAGTAAAGGCGAACTGGCAATCATGTATAACGCCGATTTCACTTGGTAAAGAGTTAATGTCTTCTGTAAAACCAAATGCGTTTTGTAACGTCTATCATAATCGCCAGTCCTATAAACCACCTTACGAAATGAGGCTAAGAGTCGTATGTGCGAGTCATTCGATCGAGCAATTGCTCTAAAGCTCATTTGCTCGATGGGATTCGAGTCATTCGAGCAGTATGTGGAGTCACTTGAGGTACGACTACCTGTATAGGAGCTGTATACGAGTTGTATAGGAACCATATAGGAGCTAGGAGCCATATAAGAGCTGTATAGGAGCGGGTCATAGGTATCCTTAAATACCGAAATGAGGCTAAGAGACGTATGTGCGAGTCACTCGATCGAGCAGTTGCTCGAAAGCTCATTTGCTCGATGGGTTTCGAGTCGTTCGAGCAGTGTGTGGAGTCACTCGAGGAAAGACTACCTGTATATGAGCTGTATACAAGTTGTAGAGGAGCCATTTCGGAGCTAGGAGCCATATAGGTGCTGGGTCATAGGTATCCTTAAATACTGAAATGATGCTAAGAGTCGTATGTGCGAGTCACTCGAAAGAGCAATTGCTCTATAGCTCATTTTCTCGATGGGATTCGAGTCGTTCGAGCAGTATGTGGAGTCACTCGATCGAGCAATTGCTCGATAGCTGATTTGCTCGATAGATTCTTGGCTTTAGGAATCATGTAGGCTTTCATGGAGGTTCTCTGTTAGTTAGCTATAATCCCAAGGGCCCCCTCAGTACTATACTACTATGTGCTACTATTATAAGCCATGGTATGGCGGTCCTGAAACGGATTCTGGGGGAAATTCGAGCCAAGTAAACAATTATCAGTTTGTTTATGGTAAGTCTACGAAGTATCCGAGGATTTAGGGAAAACCGAACCTGATAACTACTCTAGTTCAATTGAACTTGCCCCCGGGGGCTCCCTCGGTACTATAGCACTACGTGCTACTCTTATAAGTGAGACTCTTGGAGAATCATTATCAAATAAAGTATATGTGACCTTAAACACCAATAAATAAATAAATAATCAAATAAAGTCGTTTTGGGTGATCTGAAGAGATTGTCGGGTTGATTTTGGTAATTCTGCGGATCGGGAAACTACTCCTATTCAAACGAACATGCCGTCCGAACATACCCCTGTCGTATAAGAAGCCTTTGGGTAACATAGCAACCACGTGCTACCATAGAAACCAAAATGGCGGCCTCCAGTATACAAAATGGACGGCGGAAACACGTATAACCCTAACAACACGCGCTGCGAATGCGCACTAACACCACATATCACTATGGGGATGAGGTACAAGATGGCCGCTCGCGCGGGTTGACAGCACAACATGGTGCCACTGAGGCACGTGACATGACGTCACTTCCGAGGTCCTGCAACCTGGGGGTGTCCGGCCGGGTACATGACATACTCCTGCTGGCAGGCAATGATAATAATTGATTGTAAGAACTTTACACGTAAATTTTGAACAAGTATATGGTTGGTAGGTGGAGGCCAAGTTAACCCTACGATTGCAGAATCAGTGAATGTGAAACTGAACTTTGTAAGACGGAAACGAGGTGATGCGGCAATGAAACAAGTCTAGTGAGGGAAAAGCCACCGAGAGCGTACGGCAACAGAACTTGAAATAAGCGAAGACCAAATGATGATGGTTTTATCCCTGTGAGGGTTTAGTCGGTGAAGAACGTTCTTGAAATCTAACATAAATATTGAACCCAAAACTGTATGGACAGACCGTGGACCCACAAAGAGCGAACTGTAAAGATGTGTTATATATATACTTTCAAGTACTGCTGATGAATTTGCAAACAAACTGTGCCATGATTATATTCCTATATGTATGTAAATAAATTATCTTTTCAGTGAGTTATCGTCAATCACCTTTAGATGTTCAAGTCATTGACTCATTCAGGGGCATAAACAGCTCCAAACAGCGGCGGCGGAACCTTTTGAAAAGTGTGTGTGTGTGGGGAGGGCGGGGGGCATATAATAGGGCAATTTCGGTATTGTTTCGGCGGGGGGGGGGGGGGGGAGGGGTGACACCAAATATTTGCAAGACGTTATGTGTGGGGTGGGTGGGTTTCATGGGTGCGCTAAAAACGTGCGTTTTCAAATTATGCAATTTTTCATAATTATCTGCAATATATCAGAGTATATCATCATTTATGTTCCAAACCGCTGAGATAATGCTGTAAATCAACCCAAATGGGTTAACTGTAACACCGGGAGCCTTTATAAGTGTTAATATGAGGTGAAATCTGTGCAAACGTCACAAATAATACATGTTGGTGGAAGGGTCGGTGTCTAGTTCTGGTTCTCAGAAAAGAAAATATGCCGGATACAACATGAATTAATGTAAAAATGTACTAGTATCAACTAATATTCGATTCACTTCAAGGGCTTCACTTATTCACTCAAATGTTAAAAGGATATTTGAGAATATTTTCTGTTGTTTACTCGTTGTCATTGCTTTACTATTATGACGGAGAAGGAGTGCTAGTGAATTGATTGTGACAACTGCCCTGTTTTAACTTGGTTAACAGTTCCAACACGCTTTAAAATTTCAAATATTGTTGCATGACCTGGTCATAATAAAATATTCAGTATAGTTTATCTTGTTATTATTGTGTATTAAGACTTTACTACATGTGTCATTGGTAACTTGATGTTTTGGAAAATTTACAAATATCATTTTCAACTGATTTTAATTGAGAATTAGTCATACTAACAGGTTTAGTACTTGGAGCCACTTATGGAATCAATCACGCAGCCTCCTGTCAGAATCAATTAATAAATAAATACATGATCAGAATGGACTGAATTTTTTTATCATTTTAGCTTACACCATGGTACAAATCAGGGGAATAATTTAAACATATTTTATTTACGTCAAATCTGGGGAATTGAGTGGGCATATCTTAGGCCACCATTCATACTTTCATGGACATTGAGCTGTTCTGGATGAGTTTTTTAAGATTTCTGAAGACTCATTTTGCAAACAGGAAGGGAAACTGACCTTTCTGGGTAATAAAAAGTTTAACAAGTACCTGGAATCACTGGTGGAATCAAACTAATCAGTAAACTATATTTCTTTCCATACCTATTATGATGTTTGTCAAAGCAATTCCTAATTTCAATGGGAAAGTGGGGGTAGGTGTCTGAGAATGGCAGTGGAAAAATTGCATAAGGTGGGGTGGTTGTAAAAAAGGGCTAAACCGAAAAGTGGGACATGACGTCTGCAAATTTTCTACTACCCCCCCCCCCCCCCTCCCCCACCCCACCCCCGATCGTACAGTGCATTATTTTATCAACGCACACCACATATGCATTGTAATTTGTGAAGGGGTTAATAGATCACTTGTACGATGATAAATGTGGTTTTATGCTTCATCTTTTGACAAATGACGTCAGTCTAACCGGTAATATATCGACCCCTATGTACTTAAACATTAAAACAAGAATTAGTGTTGGATGGAGGAAAATACGCGGTCACATGAAGAAGAACCATTGAGCTGTCGAACATACAATGAACATAGCATGAAAGGTTTACGAATGGCGGTGAGTGGTGGTCCAATATAGTCTTCGATGTGTTCGTGTAAACGCTCGTGATATTTCCGTCTGCCTGTGGGGGCGCTTTTCTTTTCTGAAGACAGGGACACCGTTTGATAAAAGTAGGGGGTCATAACGTTCTCTTACCTCCTCGAGTCCTCCCCCGGTCCGCCACCTCTATTTCCAAGCAGATAGGGCGTTGATAAGGTGGCGAGACTGACGTTTAGGGTCAAAACGACAGCCTCTGGGTAAATAATACAGTACGTGGAGAGTGTATTATCACTAAATCGCCCGCAGAGTGGAGATTCCACCCGAGCAATAATTGCAAATGTGTTGCAAAGCATAACCAGCACCAGCAAAGTTTCAGCCAATGGACCTCCGGGTTAAACCCGGAGGTCCATTGGCCGAAACATTGCTTGTGTTTTTTGTCGATATGTACAAAATTTGAAAGTTATAGCTTGGGTGATACCTCCACTCCGCGGGTGATTTAGTTACAATCCACTCTCCACGTACTGTAAATATGAACTCTTCCAACTGCTTCCATTGAACTGACATGGAAGATACCACCTGTGTTCAAAGGGTTAACAATGTCCTGATATACATTTTAGATCCATTTTAGACATCTCTAACTTATAATAAATATTGATGTGAATTATTAACTATACTATTGTTGATTAGAGATTTATCTATGCTCATATGTCAACCAATCTAACCCTGTCTGTGCTGCAGTGGGGAGCTGGTAGCTGCTCGTCGTTGCTCGGTGGTTCTCTCCGGGTACTCCGGCTTCCTCCACCCGTAAAACCGTCACGGTCATGATTAGCCATTGTGCATAAATATGTGACCTTAAACACAATAAATAAATAAATGCTCTCATGTGTTTGTGTCTTTATGACACTTCAATCTTGTACAGTTAGAGTTGAATTAAGTCTTACCAAAATAGCCCAAACCTGCAATACACACAACTGCATGGACAAGAGGATTTCAGGACTGAAATAGCCCCTGGGAACAGACCTGTCATTGTGAACTGTGCACAGTTGTAATTAAAATAATTCTTTTTTTTTAAAAAATGATTAACCCTTTACCCAACGTAACGGTCAAAACCGACCAGCGCTATTCACAAAATTTGCCCATTCAATTTTCATTATTTTTTCGGTTTTTTTTTTGGCCTCAAAACACAGCATGTGACCTCTCATTGGAATTCGTTGAGCTCGTTCCAATGGGGGGCCATAAGGTATGTTTTTGATGCAAAAAATGAATAAAAAGTAATTCAATAATTTTGTTTGCAAGTGTGGTGTGCTTTTCGTGTTTGGTAAAGGGTTAACAAACATGACCAGAGACGATACATGTAGCATTCATTTCCTATCAAAAAATAAATTTAATTTAGCATTTCCCAAAACATAGCGTGTTATCCTTCATTTGAATGAGCTCAGTGAACTCATTCCTAGGCGGTCATAAAATACATATCTGAAGCAAATATTTCTTTAACCCTTTCTCCAACGTAACGCTCAAAACCAGACAGCGCTATTCACAAAAATCGCCAATTAATTTTCATTATTTTTTTCATTTTTTGTCTCAAAAACATAGGTTATGACCTCTCTTTGGAACGAGCTCGTCCCAAAGAGGGGTCATAACCTATGTTTTTGAGACAAAAAATGAAAAAAAATTAGTTATTCAAGAATTTTGTTAGCAAGTGTCGTCTGCTTTTCATGTTAGATAAAGGGTTAAACATTATAAATTGCAATTTTGTGTATTGTGCGGATTCACCAATATGTTCGGTGAAGACTCACACATCGGGGAACGGGGCATTAAGCCATTAGCCAGTATATGACCATGCTCCCCAGTAGGGAATTTTCTGTTTTTCTGAAAGTTCAATAAATAAGAAACATTTTAAGACTTGTTTGCCATCTGGCGTCTGGGGCTTTTAGAAGCTACAGGCATTTGATGGATCAGCTTATAAAAGCTCGTGTACAAAATTTTGCGAAATCACAAACAAGGTTTCATACATTGGCCATACTGTTTTGGCTAAAAATCAATATATAGTCACGTCAACCTTAAAACTCACTCCGCTTAGCCCGCATCCCACCCCACCCAACACTACCTCAGCCCCCCACCTCATCAACATCAACAAATTTTCAAAAATTATGTTTTTTGAAAGTCCAACATTCAAATGTTTTAACTTGTTGAGGGCTAGATAATTTTTGGTTTTGGTGGTCTGAATTTGTTATTCGAAATTTATATAATTATAATAACATGACTTTGGAGAGCATTGTGGTTTATTAACAGCCCAAAGGTGTGAATAACAGCCCGACAGCTTATAAAAGGCCCGAGACGAAGTCGAGGGCCGTTAATTAGCTGAAGAGCTGTTGTTCAAACCTGTTGGGCCGTTAATAAACCACAAGGCTCGACAATGTCATGTTATTACTATTATTACCACTGGGATTCTGAAAAAAGTTTTGACTCTTGTACCTACATGACCTTTTTAACGTTTTCAATTTTGACAGATGATATAGTATCGTCTGTTGTCGAACAATCTGGTCTCATATTATTATCATGTGATCAGCACCGGTACGCTTTCAATTGCAACTGTTCGAAAACTTGAAAACATGCCAGATATTTACCGCTTTTATGTCAGAAATAAAGGCTTAAAATGTGTACAGACTTACTATACACAGCTACTTGTTCTTATGGTGCTAGCTTTGCTGGACATTTTACAAATTTAACATTTTACCCAACGCAACGGCCAAAACCGGTCAGCGCTATTCACAAAAATCACCATCCAATTTTCATTATTTATTTCACTTTTTTGTCTGAAAAGCATAGCTTATGACCCCTCATTGGAACGAGCTCGTTCCAATGAGAGGTCATAAGCTATGTTTTTGACGCAAAAAATGAAAAAAAAATAGTTATTCAAGAATTTTATTTGCAAGTGTCGTCTGCCTTTCGTGTTCGGTAAAGGATTAAAATTGAAATAAAAATCACACTGTTTACTAGTTGAAACCATTTCCGGAAACCGTTTCTGACAGTGAGGAACACAAGTCACGCGACGTGTCGGACTGTTAATGAGACTTTTAATTCATTAACGGCCCGACACGTCACCTGACTTTTGAAGTAGAGCGTTACGTTCTTGTAATGCCCTATTAAACTTTGTTAATGTTCTAGAGAACGCCCGCTAAAGTGGTAATAATATAACAATAACATGATTTTGAAGGGCTTTACAGTGTATTAACGGCTCAACAGAAATGGTTAACAGCCCAAGAGTTTATTAGCGGCCCGCGACGAAGTCGAGGGCCTATAATAAGCTCAAGGGCTGTTAACCATTTCTGTTGAGCAGTTGATACACTGTAATGCCCGACAAAGTCATGTTATTTCTATTATTGCCACTTTCGAACATCGGGGACATTACAATTAAATTATATGGGAAATAAGATCAATAAATGAAGTTTGGCGTTTTAGAATTGAAAAACAGCGACACTGTCGTCTGATTTGTTGACAAACAAACCGGGTAACATGATTATCGTCTGATCAGTCTACGGCGAAACTTGGGAAGTTAGATGATGAAATATATCTTGAAATGCGAACTTTTTGCAAGGGGTTTATTCATCAAAGATGTCATCACTTACTTTATGTGTATCGCTTCCTATATTTGATACATCCGTGACACAAAGGGAAACACTTGAAACAAATGTGTTAATTGTGTTTACAAATTTAAAAAAAAACCGAATTGAATTTCGATCCAAATGGAAATCTGGGAAAAATATTGTTGATCGGCTGAGAGATGTGACGTCATTGTCTATTTTTAGACGTGTTGGGCTGTTATAGTCAATAACGACCCAACACGTCACATGACTTGTACTTGTTGAGCATTACGAGGTTTCAACGCCTGGTAAAACATCGTTTATGTGCTAGGAACGCCCGCAAACGTGGTAATAATATAAATTATTGGAGAGTGACCAAAGCAACTCTTCAATAAAATGTAATAAAACAACTTTATATAAACAAAATATATTTCAATTTCACTGAATATGAAACATGAGCACGGAAAATATTGGTTCTTGCTCTGGTACCCTCATTTTTGGAATGCCCTGATAGTGGTTTCCTGCATTCAGCCAGTTAAAGCAAGTTTTTCAGCTGGTGACAGCAGCTTTTGTAATTTACAAGCATTTCGTTCGTCTATTCATAAAACTTCGTGTATAAACGTTTTTTTTTTAAAAACTGTGTACAAGGTTTTATAAGCAAGCTGACGATTTGAATTAAATAAATTGACCATATCATCGGGGCTGTGGGCAACTATATTTTTAGAGCTCAATTCCCTCAAACAACCTCAACCACTGCCCAACACCCCACAAACACACAAACCCACCCAAACACGACCTGCCTCTCACCACACAACATCCCATTTTTGTTGTATGGTCTACTTGTGTTGTGCGCACATTGTGCATTAGTACATGGGCACATATTGGTACAGCCAGCATGTGATGTGTGTACACACTGTGACACATTGTGCACTAGCACACAGTCACTTTCAGTCAACCACCAGGCCCACGTTCCAAAGAATCCCTTTCTAGTATCTGACTATTCTTTTAGAATCCCGTTTTCATCGTATGTGCGGTCAACGGTCGACTGAGCACAAATTTCCACAGAACTGGGTAAACAACCCGCTCAAAACAGAGTCAAATTTCGAACAGAATTAGACTGGTGACCCGAGTACTCGGGGAAGCAAGACATCAATACCTCTCTTGCCGACCAATAAGGTGTTGGATTACTCCCTTGTATTGCTTCACTACTCGCCTGCTTTTGTAAACAAATGAATACCGATAGGAAAATTCAACGAAAACCTTAAACCATTTGCAAATATTTCACAGACTGGCATAATAAATAAACACTTTACGAGACGTTTAGTGATACGGTGTCACATGAGGCACGCTGAGAATAATATTAAGTCCGGCTAAAGCCTCGTCTAATATGGTTCTCAGTTCGCATCACGTGACGCCTTATTTGCCAGCTAAACGTCCCGTAACTTATAATAGACTTCTGGGGGATTGAAGTAATTTGCTGACCTTCCCTTACTTTTTTCTTGCATTATAATGTGTGTTAATTGTCCCGCGCCCCGTGTTAAAAAGATTAAAGGCTTACCGTACCTAACAAATCATTAAACCTTTGCCCAACGTAACGTCCAAAACCGGCCAGCGCTATTCACAAAAATCACCATTAAATTTTAATTATCTTTTCATTTTTCGTCTCAAAAACGTAGCTCATGTTACCTCTTTGGAACTAGCACGTTGTGCTCTTTCCATTGAGAGGTCATAAGCTATGTTTTTGACGCAAAAATGAAAAAAAAAATTACTTAACAATTTTTTTTGCAAGTGTCTTCTGTCTTTCGTGCTTGGTAAAGTGTTTACGGATATATCGTAGCTGCAACACATTTGTAATGTTAAGTTTAGCCAATCATGAACTTATAATCATGTTTCACAATTGTTTAGGACCCCCCCCCCCCCCCCCACACACACACACAGGCGTGCATGGTTACTGTATCCTATACCACAAACGATACATGACAAAAAGAGGTTGCCGCCGCTGTGTGTGGAAGATTTCGATACACGGCGGCAACCTCTGATTACCACCTGTCATGATTGTGTCAGAATTTCTAACTATTCGACACTTTCACGCCCCTGAGCCACACCTGACTTACACCCTCAAAACCACCAATGGCCGCAGGTTTAAATGATAACTTAACCTCCCTTCAATTGTGAAATGGATTCACCCAATTGTTAGCGTCAGTATTGTTTTTGACTCTCTTATTCCGCAAATCGGGGTTAAATCCTGAGCAATTGATGAAAGCGTATGTAACGTGTTGCTGAAATATTTTATTGAATGTAATGTCACCATTTACATGATGACAATGATGAACAACAGCTGTAATATACCTTCTGGGAAAAAACAGACATGATTTCACAGAATTCACGTTGCATATCTGTTTACTAGGGAAGTGGAACACATTTTAAGTACTTGCCTCTGGTGGTTTAAACAATGAAATCCTGTGCCAGACATCTGTTACACAAAAGCAAAAAAAGCTTTACTGAGAAATAATTGAAGAGAAATTAATATCTTCACAGCTGTGTTCCTGGTCTGCTATTGTACAGCTGTATTCAAAATTTGTTCGAAAGTACTGATAGTGCTGGAGTCTAAATTTATTTATTTATTTATTTATTTATTTATTTATTATTTAGTGGGGTTTAACGACACTTTCGACAACCCGGGTCACATCGTGTCTGACAAATGTACGGGGGAAGAAAGCCGGAGTACACGAACAGAACCACCTAACAACGGCGAGCAACTGCCTGACTCCACAACGTCCTAATTCCACTCAAGCAGGGTAAGCATTGGTTGTGGGCAGTCGGGATGAAGTGCCTGGCCCAAGAGGTCGCCGGACATTTCCCCATCGGACATTTCCCCATCCGGACATTACCCCATCCCATTTAGGCCGGACATTTCCCATCGGACATTACTCCATTCTGCTTAATAGAAAAACGGACAATTCCCCATGCGGACTTTTCACCATCCATTTCTTAATTTTTTGTGGGTCTGTTTGTTTGAAATTTTCCTATTGATTTGTTGTGTATTATTCCCTTTTTATTAAGCTGACATGGGTAATGTTGTTTGAATTGTTCGATTAATGTGCTTTTATCACTATAATTGACGAGATTAAACCTAATCAGGATTTAACAGTATTTATATATTTTTATTTGTTCTCTCTGAGAAGCTACTTTTGTTCAAAGATGTTGTCGAGTTGATTGATAAACAGTGCTGTCTTCATTAAAGGAAATGTCAATGAATGCATCACTTTTTATCACACAAGTGGATTGAACAATATGGATGTTTTCATTGCAATTTTAATATTTGTTCTTTCTGTCAAGCCACTTTCGTTCAAAAATATTGTTAACCCTTTACCTAACGAATCGCCCGCATCCGCCGGCGTAATATGCAAATTGAGCAGTTGAAAGAATTAAATTTTTCAAAAAGTTTCAACAAAACCATATCATGTGACCCCCTCATTGGAACGAGCTCATTGAGCTTGTTCCAATGAGGGGTCACATGATATGGTTTTGTTGACATTTTTTGAAAAATTTAAAAAAATGATATTTAAAATAATAAATTTTGATATCGTCTGCGTTAGGTAAAGGGTTAAGTTGAGGTAAATGCCCGCCCTCGATGGAGAAAGGTGTTAATATCCTATGGGGAAATGTCCACCTCCGATGGGGGAAATGTCCGCCTCTGATGGGGAAATGTTGATGGGGAAATGTCCGCCCTCGATGGGGAAATGTCCGGATGGGGAATTGTCCGATGGTGAAATGTCCGGATGGGGAAATGTCCGATGGGGAAATGTCCACGCACCGCCCAAGGACACAACGATTTGGATCGAACCGTGGACCTTTCGGTTTGAAGACCAATACCGTAACCATTGGGTCACCTTGCTCCCGTTAGAACTAAATAACGTTCTATGTACGAAACTTGGATTTTTTTCAGAAGTATAACAGGATTTCCTAACATCATCAGGCCTGAAAATAAGCAGTCTGACATTTGTAGAATGAGGTGCCCAGGGGGGGGGGGGGGGGGGGTGAATTTGATAATGCTATCCCATACAGTGGGTCAATTTATCCTCTGGGGACCTCTTTCTGTTTATTCTTGAGACCCTGGTTCAGATTGAGGTTCACAGAGGGAAAATTTAGTGATCTGGTGACTTCATTTTGCAGATGACAGTCTGCTTATTTTCTGGCTTGAACATCAGTAATTTGATTTGCAAACAGTGTTGAGTTAATTTCTTTTTTATGCACTATAGTCAAGGGCTCCACTAAGGGTGGGTGGGACAGATGGGATGGGTCGTGGGGTGCCCCACCCTCCCTCTTAAAATCTGATTGGGTCATTTTTCTAGAACTGACTATTAATTTTCTTCTCTGTCTCAACTCACTGGGTATGCGGCTGTAGAACAAATGCTCTGTCGGCATGTTATTCATTCCTTTCGGTCTGTTAATAAACCGTAACGCTATCCAAACTCATGTTATTGTTATATTAAAATAAATTTGTATCTCTATGATTCTTTGACTGTCTTGCGGTATATTAATTATGTTCACTTCTACGCGTATTTTAGCAAGTTTCGTAGATGTTTGAAGTTTTATTACAAAATGCAACTACATGGAGTGGAAAAACGTTGCAAAATGTAATAATTGTTACAAAATGCAACGAAATTGACTCGACAAGAGTTGCATTATACAATAAACTTTGTTTCCGATGCAATTATCGCAAAAGTTTTCATCTGATTAATTCATTTACATGTACCCGCGCCATGTGTCAATCGACAATATATTAAACCCTCCATTACCGTTTCCATTGATTTTGCAAATCTTTATTTTTCTGCTACTAGAAGTATAAAGCTGCTGAAAGACACAGTGGTTCTTGCATAATTGGCGGGTTATTCTCGTCCATTGAGAAAATCGTACCCACATTCATAATTCTACACATGAATACATTCACCATACACTGCAGAAAATATAGGTTCTCTTTAGAACCAAAACTGGTTCTAATCTTGTCGCTGAGATGGAACCAGTTCTTTGTAAACAGTATTTATTTCAAATCAAATAAATTTATAAAGATTAACATTAAATATTAACAGAATTAAACATAACTTGAGGGGGTTTCGGCCGTAAGTTTAGAGCTTATACGAGGCTGTCTCAAATCAGTATTAAGCAAAGGAGATATGGACAGTTGGCATATCGAACCAGTTTTGGTTCTATACAGAACCAAAACTGGTTCGATATGCCAACTGTTCCTATCTCCTTTGTTTCAAAATGTTTGGCGACTGCCTTGAATAAGCTCCACGTTTACTGCTGAATCTACTTCAGTTCATGTAATATTCTGTTAAAATTGAATGCTAATCTTGGTAAATGTATTTGATTTGAAATAAATACTGTTTAAACAGAACTGGTTCCATCTCAGGGACAAGATTAGAACCAGTTTTGGTTCTAAAGAGAACCTACATTTTTTGCAGTGTAGGACTTCACTGCAAGTGGGCAAATCTCTATATACTTTGTTCATACAATATTCAACACCCCACCCTCCTCCATCCGACTTGTGTTGAGACGATTTGACATTTTTAACCGGTTAACCACCAGAGTTGACCGGATCATAACCGATTAAACACAATAGCAAATCACCACCAGATTTTCGTTTTATAGACGTGTCACTCTTTAAGGTCTGCGATTTATAGAGGTGTCACTCTTTAAGGTCTGCGATTTATAGACGTGTCACTCTTTAAGGTCTGCAATTTATAGACGTGTCACTCTTTAAGGTCTGCGATTTATAGACGTGTCACTCTTTAAGGTCAGCGATTTATAGAAGTGTCACTCTTTAAGGTCTGCGATTTATAGACGTGTCACTCTTTAAGGTCTGCGATTTATAGACGTGTCACTCTTTAAGGTCTGCGATTTATAGAAGTGTCACTCTTTAAGGTCTGCGATTTATAGACGTGTCACTCTTTAAGGTATGCGATTTATAGACGTGTCACACATTAAGGTCTGCGATTTATAGACGTGTCACTCTTTAAGGTCTGCGATTTATAGACGTGTCACTCTTTAAGGTCTGCGATTTATAGACGTGTCACTCTTTAAGGTCTGCGATTTATAGACATGTCACTCTTTAAGGCCTGCGATTTATAGAAGTGTCACTCTTTAAGGTCTGCGATTGATAGAAGTGTCACTCTTTAAGGTCTGCGATTTATAGACGTGTCACTCTTTAAGGTCTGCGATTTATAGAAGTGTCACTCTTTAAGGTCTGCGATTTATAGAAGTGTCACTCTTTAAGGTCTGCGATTTATAGACGTGTCACTCTTTAAGGTCTGCGATTTATAGAAGTGTCACTCTTTAAGATAGTGTATAAATCGCGGACCAACATGTAGGACCAGGGACGTGGCGACCCCCCCCCCCCCCCCCACCCCAATCTAGTTGGAAATTCGGATGTAAAGTCATGAGTATTTGGAAATTCCATCTATCTGGATTTGAGAGCTAGGTGATGCTGATGCTTCCCAAAATTCCAACTCGGTTTTCAAGTCGGCAAAAATTCCAACTATTACAGTTTACAACTGCAGTGTACGCAATATCGAGCTTCATAAGTATGTATCGTGTCAATTGGCACAAGATTTCTATAGTGCGTTTACTTATCGTAATAACAAAAACAAAAAAATCATAGAATGCACTTCAAGAAAATCAAAAATGGTTATACTGAGTTAATTCCATCATTCACAGTTACAAAATGATGAAACATCGAAAATTGATCATTCCTGCATAAGTTCTGATTTAACCCTTTACCCAACGCCGACGATATCAAATTTATTATTTTAAATATCATTTTTTCACATTTTTCAAAAAATTTCAACAAAACCATATCATGTGACCTCTCGTTGGAACGAGCTCGACGAGCTCGTTCCAACGAGGGGTCACATGATATGGTTTTGTTGAAATCTTTTGAAAAATAATATTTTTTCAACTGCTGTATTTGCATATTACGCGGGCGGATGCGGGCGATTCGTTGGGTAAAGGGTAAATGTTAGTACAGTGTGAATTGTTCAAAGTTCTCAGCTTTAGCATTTGTTTAGGACATATTCAATTCCCAGAATAATACGAAATAATAATAACCTGATAATTCTATCATAAATGTGTTGGCATTTCAGTTACTAGAATCAATTTTATGCCCCCTTTCATGGCTTCATAATATTTCTCGGTAGTGAATTTGCAACTTGGGGGAGGGACCGGTTGGGGTCCCCCTCCAGGTCCCTCTCCCTAGTGGAAAATTCACTACTCTACACCACACCACCCCAGTCGGAAACCTCTCGCCACGTCCCTGTGTAGGACGTCTGATGGACGTAATGGTTTGCCATAAGTGTATTGCTTTTACTAGGCTCTAACGTACTGTTATTTATTTGCTTATTGGGGTTTTAAAACACTTTCAACAGTCAGGATTATATCGTGACGGGCAGTTTAATGGATGGAGGAAGACGGAGTACCGGAGAGAACCAACGAACAGCGGCGAGTAACTGCTGGACTCTCCAACGTAGTAAACCGAGTTAGCATTGGTTGATGGTGTGTGTACCATCGGCGTGTCATACGTCTTATAGCACACTTTGCCACCGTGTTCCCACATAAGCAATCGGGATTTAGTGTTTTGCTCAAGAACACAACGTGAATGACACGGACCCAGCTCGAACCTTCGACCCTTCGGTCTCAACTTCGACAATGTAGTCAATGTGCCATCACGACCCCCTTGAACATGCTGAGATAAATAAAGAAATTTCGAGTGAAGCAGCTGAACTGCTTAGGTGAACAATGTGTTATTTTTTTATTTTCTTTTGCGACAGCATTCAAACAGCGATAACAAAATTATAGGTATAAGTGCTTTCAACTGAGATGCTGTGATATGATTACTTACGAGTCACGGTATATACTAGCCAGAACACACAAGCCAATGTGTGTATGAATAAAGTCATTAAAATGTTCCTGCATGGTAATCGCCAGCTCATGTGTTTCTTGGGAAGAGAAGGTGTGCATGGGACTGGGGGCTGGGGGAGGGTGATTACGCGCACTGGAGGCGCACAGGGTCGTCAATATGGGTGCGAGCCCCATTTACATCCTAATTACTTATATCATGTTTTTAACGCAAAAGCGTAGGCCAGAACAGGCAGGAACAAGAGAACCGAGAATGACGCCAATACACAAAGAGCCACCCACCCAGGGGACGAGGAAAGAAAGAGGGAGGGCTTGGCCGACTGGGTCAGCAAACGCAGCTAGCCCATCCCAAGGACAGCCGTACTAATCTAGGACCGGGACTACTCAGCGGCACAGCCCTCTCACTGAACCCGAACAACATCCAGTCACTCAACTCCGTGAACAACGACAGGGCGCTCACCATGACGTCGCCGACGTCTTAGCTACTCTCCACTCTTGATGCCTGTTTTTCCCATTCATATAGACTCTGCATTAAGCATCCATACCCAGCCTGAAATGCAAGCGATGCGCACTGTACATAGCCATGCGACTAGAGCTAGCCATCGAACCTATAGTTGTTGTGTCAGCGACAGGACATTGGAGGTCCCGGGGATCGGGAACAGCGTGGGTCCGGGAGTGGGTGGGGATAGGATAAGTACAAAACATACCACCAGCGTGCCCGGCATGCAAGGGACCAGGAGAGTATATTTGGGCCGTAGGTCAGAAACCTTTACGCTTTTCCTGGCGACAGTCAGAAAGGGGATTTTTAGTTTACAGCCCGGACCCGATGTCCCAGGTACACATGGCACGCCCATTCCCACCCACGGGTGAGTTCTATGAAGGTGTTGGTACCGTTTTAGGAGATCGCGCGCGATTAGATGGGAAAGGTTTTTTTCTGCAAGGTTGGTGAGGCGCACCCAAACAGTTCAGTTGCTTCACTCGAAATTTCATTATTCATTCCAGCGAGTTAAAGGGGGAGCGCGGTGGCACATTGACTGCATTGTCGAAGTTGAGACAGAGGGGCCGAAGGTTCGAGCCGGGTCCGTGTCATTAAAGTTGTGTCCTTGAGCAAGACACTTAATCCCGATTGCTTATGTGGGAACACGGTGGCAAAGTGTGCTAAGACGTTTGACACGCCGATGGTATACCTTCAACCAATACTAACTCAGATTAGTACGTTGGACAGTCTTTTTTTTTTTAAACAATATTTTTATTTCATTCAATTGAAATGGGGTTTGGCGAACAGGCTGGGCCTATCTTAACTCCGTACCCTTACATAAAGAAGTTACATTTTGAGGTGACCTAATGTCAGCATGAAAAAATATCGGTTCTTCAAGACGTAATTTCTAGTTTATGTGAACCATAGTAAATTTCAAAGCAATTCCGGGCACACCCATGTTGTGCACTGCCTATGTTATGAATATTGCACTCAGTCCGTCGTATCGTATGATAACGTATGCAATTTTATATATATTCCATGATAACAGTCATATCTCGAAAGTAATGCAAACGACAAACTGTTGTGGACCCTGTTATGCTGGGCAGCCCACCATCGAAGGAGCCGGGAAACCCATATCACTGTTATCACTATCACAGTATGCTGCACATGCAGCAGGGTAACCTCCAAAATACATATTTTATTTAATCAATTATGTTACGAGTTAGAGCGTATTAATTTCGTAGTTACATATATAAATAACGTAATCATTACAACGGCGAGTTGTTGCCCGTATATAAAGGTACCACTGCAGACCATTGTAAGTCCCCAAATACCCTGGTATTACCAATGTGCCCTGGGAGACACCATGATCTATCTAGGAACTCCCCTATAGAGGTGACTACGCAGTCACTGGAGTATAATCAGACACTGCTCTCTATATACATATCAAAATTTAAGACTGTATTTTAATTACGTAATGTCGGTATAACGTTGAGTTAGTCAGTCAATTAAACTTAAGCAGTGCACCCGTCATTATGGCGAGGATTCAGTTTTTTTTTTTATCTCATTTCAGTTCAGATATTTACACTAATTTTCAAACCTCCCTGTTTCAATAATATACTCGTGTACTGTATTAAATACAAAAGTATTGTGAGAATCGGATTTATTCGGATTACCATTGAGTAGGAATTCGATATTTTTATCATTATTTTCCAGTT
Source organism: Pictodentalium vernedei (assembly GCA_031216915.1). Taxonomy (NCBI): domain Eukaryota; kingdom Metazoa; phylum Mollusca; class Scaphopoda; order Dentaliida; family Dentaliidae; genus Pictodentalium; species Pictodentalium vernedei. The sequence goes on along the minus strand of CM062295.1, from coordinate 91,419,583 downwards.
TCTCGAGCATCGTTTGGCGTTCGCGTACGTAGAGAGGACATGACAGGAAATAATGACTTGAGTCTTCATAGCAATAGCCACATCGACATCCAGAATTATCCCTGATAAATCTGTCAAACATATGGTCATTCAGTTCGCTACAGTTAAGACGGAGCTGACAGTGGATAATCTGTGCTTTTCTTCCCCCAACGTAGTAAAAGTTTGGGATAACGGGGTCATCAGTCGTCAAAACTCTTTTGAGGATGCTCACAGTTTCTGATATTCTCACTTAGACTGTTCCATAGCCTCACCGTGACCGATGACGGTAAAAATGAGTTTGAAAACCGAAGTGTGTTGCATTTAATTTCGCGTAAGAAATTGGATGTTCTAAGTGGATAAGGGGTTACATCTGACACAGGACGGGGAATTAACAAACGCAAATAATTAGGTACTTCCATGTTAATAATTTTAAACACGGTTATTATTTTATGTCGTTTTCTACGTTCCTTCAATGATATAAATCCTGATTCTTCATAGATAAGATTATGACTTGTACCCCTTGGCACTCCAATAATTGTACGTAGTGCATCTAAATGTAAAGTTTCCAAATGAGTTTTTTTCGTATCACTACAGTTATCCCAAATTACATCCGCATAATCAAAGATTGGAATAATGTAATACTTATAGAGTGTTTCTAGAGCGACTCTGGATAGTCTATATTTTAAACTTCTGAGACAGTTTATCATTGGACTCACCTTTTTGAAAATATTGTCAACATGGGCATCCCAGGAACCATTTTTTGAAAATATTAACCCCAGATGTTTATGTTCACTCTTTTCTTCAATGTGTTTCCCATGTAAGTAGAGGCCTGGACAGTCGATGGGATTTGTTTTACGGGTTATATTTAGGGTTTCTGTTTTTTTTTAAGATTAAACAAGACCTGCCATGTATTTGATATTTGACCATGCAGCAATTTTTTCCAGGTCATCATTCAGAATTTTAGCTGAAAGCTTAGCATCTTCCACTGCTAAATACAGTGTTGTGTCATCGGCATACAGCCTAATATTTGAAATAATATCACTCACAATGTAATTAATATATATATATTAAACAGAATGGGGCCTAGTACTGAGCCTTGTGGGACCCCTGTCGGTACTAATTTACTATCAGACTACTCTCCATTGACGACAACACGTTGGTAGCGGCGTGTTAGGTAACTTTCAAACCATGATAAGAGCTCACCCCTTATCCTTACTGAATTAAGTTTATGTAAAAGGCCTTTGTGCCAGACTGATATCACAAAACACGATTCTTATATCTGTATTTGTGTCCAAGCTTGCAGATATATCATGATCAATGTCAAGTAATTGATAGATCGTCCCATCCCCCGGAAAGAATCCAGACTGTAGTGGGGTTAAGACATTGTTTTCAGTCAGGAAAGAATACAAATGTTTAAAAATATTTTTTTTCCAAAATTTTACTTATACTGCTGGTTAGAGGTACGGGACGGTAATTTGTTTTATTATGTATTGATTCTTTCTTGTGTATAGGTACGACACTTGCCATCTTCCATAGATCTGGAAAAGTTTTACTTGTTAAGGAAAGATTAAATAATCTAGTCAATGGAATAGCAAGTTCCTGTGCGCATAATTTTAATATTTTGTTATTAATTGCATCAGGGCCATTTTAATATTTTGTAATTAATTGCATCAGGGCAGTCTGACAGTTACTCGCCGCTGTTCGGTGCTTCTATCCCGGTACTCTGAGTCTCCGGCTTCTTCCACCCGTTAAACTCCCGTCACGATTTTACCCTGACTGTTGAAAGTGTTGAAAGAGTTTTATCCGCTTAACTCCTCCTACAATTTTTAATAAATTTTTACGAAACTTTGACTGAAGTATCAGTATCAAGTGAAGATATACATGTGGTCAGGAATTTTCGATGGGACAGATTTTGCGTGGTTACGCCCCTTGGAAATAGCAAAATTTCATCACAAAGGCTTGTTCGCTTAACTCCTCCTACAGTTTTTATTGAATTTTTATGAAACTTGGTCCGAAGTATCAGTATCAAGTGCAGATGTGTATGCGGTCAGGAATTTCTGATGCGACAAATTTGACGTGGTCACGGCCCTTGGTAATAGCAAAATTTCCATCACAAAGACTTGGCTGCTTAACTCCTCCTCATTTTTCATTGCATTTTCACGAAACGTGGTGTACAGATTGAGTATGATGTGTTCATGTGCATATGGAAAGGAAGTTTCGATTCGAATAATTTTTCCAGAGTTATGACCCTTGTCGACTTTAAATTTACCAAAAATTGCAGGTTTTTGGAAGATATCTTCAGTCGTGTCTAAAGAAATTAAATGATTTGTCCCCCGCCGACGAATTCTGTAGGAGAATATTGAAATATTATCCGTCCGTCCGTCGATCCGTCCGTCGATCCGTCACAAACTTTGTCCGCTTAACTCCTCCTACAGTTTTAAGTGGATTTTTACAAAACTTGGTTTGAAGTATCAGTATCAAGTGTACATGTGCAGGTAGTCAGAAATTTTCGATGCGACAAATTTTGCGTGGTTACGGCCCTCGGAAATAGCAAAATTTCCATCACAAAGGCTTGTGCACTTAACTCCTCCTAATTTTTTTATTGGATTTTTACGAAACTTGATCTAAAGTATCAGTATCAAGTGTAGATGTGCATGTGGTCAGTAATTTTCGACGTGACGAATTTTGCATGGTTACGGTCCTTGGTAACAGCAAACGTTTCATCACAAACGCTTGTCTGCTTAACTCCTCCTGCATTTTTCATTCGGTCTCATTACAGTTATTCTGTTGAAAATGCATGTTTTCGCAAATATCAAATGTGTTCAATTTTGCAGCCTGAAGCAATTCATCTTTGAGTTATGTCTCTTACACCAAATGTGCACAGAGTTATCCATTTTCAAAAAAGGTCTCTTTCTTGGCTACCCAGCAGATTACATCACAATATAGAACCCTTAATACATCATTCATATACACTTGCCCGAATGACCCAGTTAATTGGTTGAAAAACGTGTAAAATTGTCAAAATTAACTCATTAGAGGGCAAAAATCCCCCACTTTCGTGCATGCAGAGCGAGAAAACTGTGTTATAGAAGTTTTTCATTGTTCCTCGGTTGTTTCATAGCATCGGCATCTCAAAACTCATCAAGAAAAAAGGTGATCTTCTTATTCATTTTTTCAAGAAAGCACACCAAAAAAGTACATGAAAAATTGTTCCGTTTCTCACCTGTGAAAAATCAGCCCACAGTATGGTCTTGGTTAACAATTCAACAAGCCTTTATGTGTGAACTTGACCTCTAACCAAAATGCATATGGCTGAACACCACTTTCTACCCCTCAAACAGTAGATTTAGGGGAGTATATCAACACTGATTGTCTCTATTTACTAAACACACACCGTCATAAAATCAAATAAGGACCTAAAATCTCAGTTCCACGATGATATACAATAACCCGGAAGTGCTGCCTTTTGAAGGAAACGAGATCTTGGATGTTTACGAAATTCGGTGTGCAGTATGAGTATGATGTGCACATGTGCATATGGAAAGGAAGTTTCGATTCGAATAATTTTTCCAGAGTTATAGCATTTGTCGTCTTTGAATTTACCAAAATTGCAGGTTTTTGGAAGATATCTTCAGTTGCGATTAAAGAAATTAAATATTTGGTGAGTGACATTATTGGGTATGAATGCATGTCCAGGTCTTTTATGAGATTATTCCTCTCATAATATAAAAGTCGGAGAGGGATATGGATGCCGTTAGACAAGGGGAGGTTAGGGGATGTCTCACGCCCCCAATCCCTGTCGAAATTTTCAAAAGTTAGAAATTTTAGGTTTTCAAACCACCAACTGTCGGAAATGTTATGTTCTATGGGCATAAATTTCGTGACATTTTATATGTGGCCGTGACTGTATCTAACAGACATTTACTGAGGCGGACTGACCGTATGGTCTACCGTGAGAATTCCCGATGGGCCGGTCTATTGGGTAGCCACTGGGGTCCCCAAAATTGAGGCAGCTCAACACCTGGTGGTGCCTGAAATTTTGTGAAAACGCCCAACAGTCAGTCGAAATGGATCTGATTGCATAGAATGCCAAAGACTGTCCACATAGAGAACATTTCGATATACCAGCTGTCTAGTCTACCATTGATCGCCTAGTTGTAAAGAAACAGCGTTCTTTTAATTTGAACTATGGTCGGCCCGATGGGACCGCTCCCCCCCCCCCCCCCCCTCCGTTGTTGATACCATCTTTGCCGAATGAGTGATGATGGTGATACAAAAATGCCTTTGAAATGTCCTCTATGTGAACTGCCATTGATCACTCCCGTGCAAGGAAACAGCGTTCGTTCAGTTCGAACCAAAATTTTATCCGGGCCCCGGGTCCGCCTTGATTATTTACCCAGTAACATTTTTTGGCCCAGTCCGCCCCTGGATATTTAGTGATTTTTCAACCGCCTTTCATGGGATTATTCAACTGGTATCAACATTTTGCAACTCTGGAGCCCAAAGGTCACATATTTTGAACACAGGGGGAGAGTGTTCATTTGAATTTCTTCAGTAGTTAGGAATTCACAGATATTCGTTGAAATAATCTCGATCAAGATGAATGGGGCCGAGGGGGGGGGGGGGGGTGTGTGCAAATGGTTTTCTCAAAAGTTGAATGTTGAACAACCCCGAGGGGGGGGGGGGGGGGTGTACAGTTGGAAATTCACACTCTTCCTACCCAAGACCCTTTAGCCAGGACCCCGAATATTATATCAACAAATGTTCAAATACCCACAAGCCGCTCAAAGTTTTAAATTCATTGTTGTGCAATCACCTGTAGCCTTCAATGAGATGAAAAATCAATTTAATTTGATGGAAAAAATTGGAATGTGACACAGTGATATATATTTAATTTTCAAAAACATGAACACTTTTACTGCCACGCCCACTTTAGCCATATATGGAGGACCTCTATGTACGCCTGTATGCGAGGAAGTTTAATAAAATTTGTGACGTACTTGGAACTCTATCATCTGATTATTAATTGTTGGAAAGGGCTCTCTGGGCCCTTTCCAACAATTAATTAATCAGATGGTGAGTTTGATCTGCGATACCGGAACGTACAGATAATAAGATAGGTAACAACAGTCGCTTTCGGCAGCGTAAGCGTAAAAGATAATTATTTCATCTTTTGTCCAAAACCTGTTGAGATCAGGGTGGGGAGGGGGGGGGGGGGGCCTCATCGCACTTTTGAGAATGTGTTAACCCTTTTCCCAATGTACAGAATATCATCCATGTCAGTTAAATGGAAGCAATTGGAAGAATCCACATTTATCATTTGGGGGTAGACCAATTAATATTCCAATGAAGGGTAAACGTGAAATTAAAATTATTTTTAGTTAGAAAATATATATTGCAAGTGTCATCTCTGGTCATGTTTGATAGAGGGTTAATCATTTCACAAAAAAATGCAATGGAATTATTTTAATTACAACCGTACACAATTTACAATGACAGGTCTTTATTTAAATTATTGTTTTTTTTCAAATTTTTCAAAAGATTTCAACAAAACCTTATCATGTGACCCCCTCATTGGAACGAGCTCAGAGCTCTTTCCTGTGAGGGTGTCACATGATGTGGTTTTGGTGAAATTGTTTGAAAAATATATTTTATTCAATTGCTAAATTTGTAAATTACGCGCGGATTCGGCCGATTCGTTTGGAAAAAAAATTAATGGGGAGGGGGGGGGGTGGAGAGGGTGTACAAGTAATACAATCAAACTGGTGTGGAAGCAACTCAAAATGCTTTGTTTGAACCCCAAGTCGTGCTCCGGGTATTTTGACTGTGGCGTTACTTTTACCTGAAGCGACTCACGTCCCGTTGTCCACTTCGCTTTACCTCGCCTCACACCAAATGAAGCCGCCCACTCAAATTAACGTGTGAGTGTTAACACAAGTTAACAATTTCTAACGCGTTTACCAATAATCGAACCTAGGATTCAGCACCTTCACTTTCAAATCGTTCCGTAGTCCCTGTCTGACTGTAAGTCGGCGTGCAACACCACTTGTTATCTGTCGTCCGTCGTCCATCCAATCATATTGCATATCAGTACTCCTCTTCAGAATCACCGGAGAAAACCAAAATTTGGCCCAGACACCCTTCCAAGTTTGTTCGATAGACCATGGTGATAACCCCTAAGGACTGGCACACCAACTACCATGTGTGCGAAAAGCCTCTTGATGAAAACTCTGTCCTTGACCATTGCCACATTACTGGCAAGTACAGAGGAGCACCTCGTAAGGCCTGCAACCTGAAGCTGCGACTGAGCTCCAAGACGGAAGCCATCCCCGTGGTTTTCCAAAACCTGCGGGAGTACGACAGCCATCTGACCTGGCAGGCCATCAACAAGACGGAGGACAGGCTCTCATGCATTCCCAACAACCTGTGAAGTACATTAGCTTATCACTTGACTAGCTGCGCTTCGTCTACGGCGCCCAATTCCACCTGCCCCCCCCCCCCACCACCACGACAAACTTGTTTCGGCCACCAACCAGAGGACTGGGCGCTCCTCGACAAAACAGTGGTGAAGCTGGAGCTGCTGACTGACTTTGACATCCCAACAACCTGAGAAATACAGCCATCTAATCATAGAGGCTATGAACAAGGTGGTCTGTAGGCTCTCCTGTATTCCCAACAACCTGTGAAGTACATTAGCGTCTCACTTGACCAGCTGTGCTTCATCAGCGCCCAGTTCCTCCTGGTCTCCCCGGACAAACTTGTTTCGGCCAACCAACCTGAGGACCGGATGCTCATCGACAAAACAGGAGTGAAACTGGAGCTGCTGACTGACTTGACCATAACATCTTTATTGAGAAGGGGCTGCGTGGAGGAAGCTCTAAGCCAATAATCTGAAACGTATTCAAGCATTCATATTTTTATTCATGAATACATTATAAAGTATTTGTATTCGTATTCAAATACACAACACGTGTTGTTATTTATGTACGACTGGTACAATGGAAATCTAACGATGTGCTTTGAGACTTTTTTTTAGACGAATCTCAATCGAACTGGTATGGTCACAACGCAAACGGGTCAAGTGGTAAGAGGTATACCTAGGACAAACTTTACTCAAAGGCTCCCACTACATTCGTTTCCTAAAGTATGGAACAGTTTGAGTAATCAAATAAAAGATGTCAGACCACGATCAGTATTCAAGAAATTAATTACTCAGTTATCAATTAATTCCTATTATTCTTCAGTACGATGCCTGAACACCTGTTGCGTGGAATGCAGGCAAACTTTGCACCCTGAAATTAATTAGTAACTAAAATAATTAGAATCGTTTCTGACGTTTAATTTCAAAATTTGAACGTGTCATGATATTTTATCCAGCTGATAAGTTTCTCCAATGTTCGTTTCCAAACTTATCGTACGTATAGTTAGTAGCCATGACCAGAATCTGATATCTCCCATTCGTTGCCTTCTGTATCAATAGATTGTTGCTACGGTCTCCTTGAAACACAACTTGAAAAACTGTTAAAACATCAGTCCTGGATATAGTTACACGGGACATAGATACACGGAACTGGTAAAGCTAAAAAACCTTAAATATTTGTGTATGTACAAACAATATTCTGTTCATGCCCCGCAACACCTTCTGAGCGTAACTAATTCTGAATAAGATTACTACGGCAGCGTATTAGCGACATTTCTTTTTTTTTTTTGCGTAACTTATGTTAAATTGTAATTACAATTTAGCTAAATTGTAATTACAACTTAATAAATTGTAATTACAACTTAGCTTAAATTGTAATTACAATATAGCTTAAGTTGTAATTACAATATAGCGTAAATTGTAATTACAACTTATTTATATTGTCATTACAACTTAGCTTAAATTGTGATTACAACTTAGATATATTGTAATTACAATTTAAGCTATATTGTAATTACAAGTTAAGCTAAGTTGTAATTACAATTTATTAAGTTGTAATTACAATTTAGCTAAGTCGTAATTACAATATAAATAAGTTGTAATTACAATTTAAGCTGTATTGTAATTACAATTTATGAAGTTGTAATTACAATATAAATAAATTGTAATTACAGTTTAAGCTATATTGTAATTACAATTTAAGCTATATTGTAATTACAATTTAAGCTAAGTTGTAATTACAATTTAAGCTATATTGTAATTACAATTACAATTGAAGCTAAGATGTAATTACAATTTATTAAGTTGTAATTACAATTTATTAAGTTGTAATTACAATTTAGCTAAATTGTAATTACAATATAAATAAGTTGCTAAATTGTAATTACAACTTAATAAATTGTAATTACAACTTAATGTATTGTAATTACAAGTTAGCTTAATTACAACTTAATAAATTGTAATTACAACTTAGCTTAAATTGTAATTACAATATAGCTTAAACTGTAACTACAACTTAATAAATTGTAATTACAATTTAACATAAGTTACGCAAATAAAACCGAAATGGCGCTAATACGCTGCCGTACTAATATGCTGCCGTAGCAAACCAAACACCAAGTAAGGATGCCTGGCTGGGACCAGTGTACATTTTAAATAAATAAACATATGAATAAAGATATAACAGCAATTTTAAGGGCTTTGGTGTGTATGTCTGTGCGTGTGGTTTCTGTGGGGTTTTTTTTAGGGGGTGTTTATTGTTGTTATTTTTGTGTATTTTGTGGGTTTTTTTTCGTTTTTTATCTTTTTTTTCTTACTCTCCCATCACCCCGTCACCTGTTCCCCCCGAAGGCAGACCAGATGGCCAAGGCTCTACATCCACTCTCCCTTTTAGGCTGGTGGATGACTCTCAGCTTTCAAAAACACATATAGGTACTCTCGAGTGCCTAATAATAATAGTAAAGGGTGGAAAATTTCCTGAAAATTAATAATAGTATAGTGTCGAATAATAGTATAGAGTGGAAAATTCCAAGATGTGAGTCAGCCGCTATGCACAAAGCCATTTTATAACGCAGAAGTCTGGTGCACTTGAAGTGGTGAAGGGCTAAATTACTTTCGGTTATCATAATTTTCACATGGATTTGACTTGTTGCAATTTATGGGAGAATGCCTACAGGCACTCTCCCATAAACTGCACCAAGGCACAACTTTATAGACTAATTAATTCTGTTTCAGTGATGGTTTGAAGCATATCCACAGGGTACTAGGTCTTAAAGTTATGTTAGCAGTACTTCAGAATAAAGCCCAAGTATATGCTTTATGCTTCCAGCTCTCAACCAATTAACATTTCCATTGCATCCTGTATTTCCTTGTACGTAACACGTACCTTACTAGTTTGTTTTGTTAAACTACTTGTAATAAGCGGCCGCTCTGCACATTCGATTGCTAAAAATTAATAATCATACAGGGTCACATAAGGATCATGCAGGCGGGAATTTTGTTGAAAAGGGAATAATCATACATGTATGATTATTAGGCACTCAAGAGTACAGCACAAAAACATTTTCAAGGCTACATCTATAATAATACACAGCCACGCTCCAAAGCCAGGCAAGATTCGTGAATTCCAAAAGAAAATTCCAACCACACCTTTGCCAACTCTCCACTTCATATTGTGTTTATTACACAACCCATGCATTAAAATACATTTAAATAAACAAATTTTAATTCCGATAATTAAACCCAAAGGTGAAGAGTTTGTTTTGACTGAAGGTGTACTGATCACATGGATCGATAAAAAATCAAAACAACCTTTTCGGAACCAGAGTTTGTTGAAATTTCTATCGCTGTTTACTAACAGTAATAGCCACCAAATGGTGAGGCGTGAATGGGCTGGTGTCCATTTACGCCTAACCGTTTGGTGGCTATTACTGTTAGTGAAAATATAAGTACAAATATGTGCAGATTTGCAAAACAGCAGGGAGAAACGTTTTTAAAATTAAGTTCGAAGCATGTCAAGGTGTACGAAGATTTACCGAAATAAAGTTGACCAATTTAGATATAATGGGATCCACGATCCCAAAACGAGACAGCAACGGAATTGGGTTAACGTTCTGGTTGGAAATGACTGGGTTTTTAGCTCACCGAAGGGAGCTCAACTTATCACTAGCCGTCCGTCGTCCGTCTTTGTGAACATTTTTCAAACGACTTCTCCTCTGAAACCACTGGTCTGATTTTCACGAAACTTTATGTGGATGTTCATTACTATATGGCAATTCATATTTGTTCAAATGAAATGGCCACGTCCCTTGGGGGCTCTGTATGGGGCATTACTCTGATAGCACCGTATGAATTATAGAAAAATTATTTAAAAATCTTCTTCTCCAGAACCAATGGGCAGAATCTTTTGATACTTGGTATGCAGCATCTTGGTATGGGTCTAATTCAAGTTTGTTCAAATCGAGTCCCTCAACCAATATTGGGGCTCACTATGCGAGCATGAATTTTTACTTAGTGCAATTTAAGAAAAATTCTTTAAAAATCTTCTTTTCCAGAACCAATGGGCAGAATCTTTTGATATTTGGTATGCAGCATCTTGGTATGGGTCTGATTCAAATTTGTTCAAATCGAGTCCCTTGATCAATATTGGGGCTCCCTATTGGGGAATGAATTTTTCCTTAGTGCAACTTAAGGAAAAATTTTCTTCTCCAGAACCAGTGGGCAGAATCTTTTGATACTTGGTATACAGCATCTTGGTATGGGTCTGATTCAAGTTTGTTCAAATGGAGTCCCTTGATCAATTTTGGGGCTCACTATGGGGACCTGAATTTTTACTTAGTGCAATTTAAGAAAAGAAATTTAAAAATCTTCTTCTCCAGAACCAATGGGCAGGATCTTTTGATATTTGGTATACAGCATCTTGGTATGGATCTGATATAAGTTTGTTCAAATTGAGTCCCTCGATCAATATTGGGGCTCACTAAAGGGGTGTGAATTTTTACTTAGTGCAATTTAAGAAAATTTCTTTAAAAATCTTCTTTTCCGGAACTGATGGGCAGAGATATTTGGTATACAGCATCTTGGTATGGGTCCGATTCAAGTTTGTTCAAATTGAATCCCCCGTTCAATATTGGGGATCACTATGGGGGTGTGAATTTTTACGTAGTGCAATTTAAGAAAAAATCTTTAACAATCTTCTTCACCAGAAACAGTGGGCAGAATATTTAGATGTTTAGTATGCAGCATCTTGGTATGGGCTGGATTCACTTTTGTTCAAATTGAGTCTTTTGATCAATATTGGGGCTCACTATGGGGGCGTGAATTTTTACTTAGTACAGTTCAAGAAAAATTCTTTAAAAATCTTCTCCAGAACCAGTGGGTAGAATCTTTTGATATTTGGTATGCAGGATGCTAGTATGGGTCTGATTCAAGTTTGTTTAAATTGAGCCCCCCCCCCCTCCTCCCCGATCAATATTTGGGCTCACTATGGGGGCATGAATTTTTATTTTGTGCAATTCAAGTCTAATTCTTTAAAAATCTTCTTCTCCAGAACCAGCATGCAGAGTCTTTTGATATTTGGTATACAGCATTCTAGTAGGGCTTGATTCAAGTTTGTACAGATTGAGTCCCTTTGTTCATATTAAGGCTCATTATGGGAATTTGAATTTCAACTTGGTGCAATTTACAATTTTTCAAACGACTTCTCCTCTGAAACCACTGGTCCGATTTTCACGGAACTTCATGTGGATATTCATTACTATATGGCAATTCATGGTTATTCGAATGAAATGTCCACGTCCCTTGGAGGCTGTGTACGGGGCATAATTCTGATACCACCGTATTAATTATAGAAAAATTATTAAAAAATCTTCTTCTCCAGAACCAGTGGTCAGAATCTTTTGATACTTGGTATGCAGCATCTTGGTATGGTCTGATTCAAGTTTGTTCAAATCGAGTCCCTCAACCAATATTGAGGCTCACTATGTGGGCGTGAATTTTTACTTGATGCAATTTGAGAAGAATTCTTTAAAAATCTTCTTCTCAAAAATCAATGACCACACTCTTTCGATATGTGGTATGCAGCATCATGGTATGGGTCTGATTCAAGTTTGTTCAATTCGAGTCCCCCGATCAATATAGGGGCTCCCTGTGGGGCCGTGCATTTTCACTTAGTGCAATTTGAGAAAAATTCATTAAAAATCTTTTTCTCCAGATTGAGTCCCTCGATCAATATTGGGGCTCCCTATGGAGGCGTGAATTTCTACTTGGTACAATTTAAGAAAAATTATTCAAAAATTTTCTTCTCCAGAACCAGTTGGCAGAATCTTTCGATATTTGGTATGCAGTCTGATTCAAGTTTCTTCAAATCGAGTTCCTCGATCAATATTGGGGCTATATATGGGGGCGTGGATTTTCACTTGGTGCAATTTAAGAAAAAATCTTCAAAAATTTTCTCCTCAAGAACCAGTGGTCAGAATCTTTTGATATTTGGTATGCAGCATCTTGGTATGGGTCTGATTCAAGTTTGTTCAAATCGAGTCCCTCGATCAATATTGGGGCTCCCTATGGGCCGTGAATTTTCACTTAGTGCAATTTAAGAAAAACTTCTTTTCTTCTCCTGAACCAGTGGGCAAAATCTTTTGATATTTGGTATGTAGCATCTTAGTAAGGTTCTGATTCAAGTTTGTTCAAATTGAGTCCCTCGATCAATATTGGGTCTCACTATGGGGGCGTGAATGTTTACTTTCTGCAATTCAAGGAAAATTCTTTAAAAATCTTCTTCAGAACCATCATGCAGAATCTTTTGATGTTTAATCAGCAGCATTGTCCCATTCAGTTCTGTTGATGTTTTAGCTCCACAGAGAGTATAGATTTACTCTTTAGAACCTTTAGAATAGCTTTTGATAAAATTTCTGTCTTAAGAGTATGGAACATTCGGTGAGTGACTAAGGCCCCCTGGGGCCTCTTGTTTAAAAATATTATCTCATTTTTGGCTAATTTTTTGTGAACCGCCTTTATTTTGCTTTGGACGTTTTCATTTTCACACTACGTCGCCTTCGTGCGAGAATGTTCTATGTCCCCTATGGGACATAGAACATTCTAGCACTCAGGCGACGACTTTGCGACAGACGGTCGATGATTGTATAACAAAATTTGGAAACTTTTCGAAGCGTAACTAAACGGTGCGGTAAAAAAGTTGCGGCTTGTATATCACCCGTTGAATACAAAATCATTTATATCACAGCGGCGATTCCGTTGAATACAAGGGTTTAAAGTTTGATGGATGTGTAATAAAATATAATTTATGCTTTATTTATCTCAAAAAACTGTTTATTTGTGTGATTATTTATGGTATTGTGATTTATTTCATAATTTTAATTTATTTTGTCAAGAATTTTTTCTTATTGTACTTCATATGTTTCATTTATTGTCATTTATTTCCTATTTATTTTCTTTTTCTTTCTTTCATAAAATATTATTTTTGGTTTATTTATCACAAAACAATATTTATTTGTGTGATTATTCATGTTATTTCATAATTTTAATTCATTTTGTCATAAAACACATTGGTGAAGAAATAAATCAGTAAAAGCTAATTAATTGTTTCTTTTCTGTCTGACTTATTGGCGTATCCCACTTTATTCCGAAGGTGTTACAGTTAAAACTAGAAGTCCTGTCACGAACTGTGCGCTTATCTAGGCATAATTGCGCGTAGGAATTGCGCGCAATTGCCATGTCGAAAGGAGTCCAAAGCACGGCAAGTTCTCTTGGTTTCTCATAGCTAACACACGGCAATGTTTCTGCCAATGGACCTTCGGGTTACCCGGAGGTCCATTGGCTGAAACATTGCTTGTGCACAGGCCACATGTACAGAATTTGGTAGCCATACTATGGCCATAACGCGCAGATTAACGCGCAGATCGACGTGCTATTTGTGCGCATTTCATGACAGGACTTCTAGTTTTAACTTTAAGTAAGAGGTAAGCTGTTCACTCAACCCAATAATCTGTGATTATAAACTGTCTGATAACTGAGGTGTCTGACTAAAAAGGGGATACATATTGGGAGATTGGTATCATGGCTTTTTTCATTACTGCGAAAAACGGCCGGATATATAGCTTACCGAGAATCTGTGGGCCATGGACTTCGCAGTCTGGGGGCTGCTGTTCGTCTAGGCTGATTATTGCGGTACGATGAATCAAAAGACCCATAGGCTCACGATAACACTGCCTACGATAAGAGCGGTCTTCTCATCGCCATGATGTTCTGAGGACGTAGCAGTCGGACCTACAACACCAGAGGTTCACAGGGTGCACACGGCAGCTATGGCTTGTTTCTCCCTGTCATCGTACCCACTTGCCACCCCTGCCACCGTGACGGTTATGACAAGTAGGGCTTGCGTAGTGGTAGGATGATACAGCAGAACAAGCGGAGCACTCACATCATCGTTATCCCCATCATCTGAGAATATGTGACAATAAGGATCCCATTCTTACATCCTGCAATACCGTGTGACAGCTCACATAGTTCCATATCTGAAGGTTCCATTGAGTGGTCACATATATGGTTTTGTTGAAATTTTGAACTTTTTTTTTCAACTGCTGAACCGTGGGCGGATGCTGTTGATTCGTTAGGTAAAGGGTTAAGATGTAGAAATTGAATGAAACACCCCCTTGACTGTAAATTATCCAACTGAGGCTCTTGGTGGTCACAAATTTCAACTACAAATCAAAATTGAGTATGTGGGGTACTCCTTTTCAATCAATATTGGAGGACTTTGACAAGTTTTCAGTCTAAAAACTCCATATTTTGGCCAAATTCTAGATATGTTTGAAAACATTCCACTAGCGCCCTGTCTGAAATTTCAAACTTTTCCCAATTTATCGCGTCGAATTTCCAACTATTGTTAATTTTACTCACAAAATCCTGACACCTTGAGAACTTAAGCCGTTAACTGTCTGTGACGCATTTTCAGCTCAACAGTCTGTGGTACAATAGGCATATGTTTAAATAGAACTTACACTATATGAAGGAAAACCCGTCTGTTACGCAGTTTCAGCTTGACAATCTGTGATAGAATAACTGTCATATTTTTAAATAGAACTTTCTGTGTATGAAGGAAAAACATGATTGTAACGCAGAATTTTGTATTTAAAAAATATTGTGATAAGTGCTGATCTTAAATTTCAAGAGGAAGGGTTTAAATAAGAAATTTAACACTGCCTCTTGGGGTAGTTTTAAATAAGCCCAAATCCCTTATTTCTTCTATCGCTTCAGTGCAGCACCAACGTTAAACCTTTACCTAACACGAAAGGTAGACGGCACTAAGAGACGAAAATTCTTGAATGACTATTTTTTTTCATTTTTCCGTCAAATGCAAAGCTTATGACCCTAACTGGAATGAGTTCGTTCAAATAAGGTCTCATAGCAATGTTTTTGAGACAAAATTTTTTTAAAAATACAGAAGATTTAATGGTGTTTTTTTCTAATAGCTGTGGCCGGTTTTGACGACATGTTCGGTAAAGGGTTAATCTGAACCCTAATGGGTAAATCTCGTACAGTTCTTTCAACGATTGAGCATACAACTACAAAATAGATTTGATTTGAGTTTATTGTTAACCCTTTACCTAACGTAACGGCCAAAAGCGGCCAGCGCTATTCTCAAAAATCGCCTATTAATTTTCATTATTTTTTTCATTTTTTGTCTCAAAAACATAGGTTATGACCCCTCGTTGGAACGAGCTCGTCGAGCTCGTTCCAACGAGGGGTCATAACCTATGTTTTTGAAACAAAAAATGAAAAAAATTAGTTATTCAAGAATTATTTTTGCAAGTGTCGTCTGTTTTTCATGTTAGGTAAAGGGTTAAGGCTGAAACTTATCTTAACAGAATGATTACAAGGAAGTAAACATTTCTGACACGCTTTGTAGCAACTGAAAATGTTAATTTCCTTGTACCCAAGAAAAGATAAAATCACGATAACCACTCTGAACTAAAAGCGTACACTTTCACTTTACCACTTCCCTTTTTCATTGATTTCCTTCAAATTATTATTATTTATTGGTGTTTAAGGTCACATACTTATGCACAATGGCTAATCGTGACCGTGACAGTTTTACGGGTGGAGGAAGCCGGAGTACCCGGAGAGAACCACCGAGCAACGACGAGCAGCTGTCAGCTCTCCAACATCGTAACTCTGAACTCTGCACCACAGCACAGGCAGAGTTAGACTGGTTGAAGACAAGCGCACCATCGACGTGCAGTACGCCTCAGTACACAGCGTCATCGTGCCCCCATGTAGGCAATCGGGGTGAAGTGTCTTGCCCAAGGACACAACGCGGTTGCCGCAGGTGGGATTCGAACCGGGGACCTCTCGGCTTGCAGCCTACACCTCTACCAACTGAGCCACCGCGCCTCCTTTTTTTTCCTTCAAATCCAAAGTATAGGAGCAGAAACAGGAACAGAAAAAAACATTGTCACATTATTGTAGTTTACGAGGAAATATAGCTCAAACAGGCCTGTATAACTCTCTTCCGATAATGGAGTGTTGTGGCCCATGTTTACCAGATCATAATATGCAGAGACGTTGGACGGGGATGGGGGAGCAGGAGGCACATACACCCCCCCCCCCCCGCCCCCAAGTTTTTTTTTCCAGAAATATTTCGCAGAGAAAGGGTGTTTAGGCAAACATCATCCTTACCAACAAGTCATCGTGCGTGTGCAGAAACTTTTTACAATTAAAATGTGCCCGGACTCTCCCTCGGTTGATTTGTCATCGAGAAAAATGCACAGTTTTGGTTCTATAGTTAACAAATTTTTCATTTTGTTAACTGAGGAGGGTGATGGGAAAAAATATGGAGCAAAAATGTGCATTTTTTCTCTATGTAGAGACGTTTGACTCCCAAACAGAGACTGTGAGTATTCTATTCATATAAGTCACTCAGACACACAATATCGTATACACATCACTGTTTGGATGCCCTTGTAGATCTATGCCTCAAAGTTCGAAATGTTTCCTATATGTACGTACCTAATAATATAAAGTTGTCCGACTTCGACTGTACTTATTCCTATATCTTTTAACCCTTTTCCCAACGCAGACGATATCAACATTTATTATTTTAAATATCATTTTTTTTACTTTTTCAAAAAATTTCAACAAAACCAAATCATATGACCCCTCGTTGGAACGAGCTCGACACGCTTCTTCTGCAATGTGTAAGCGTTATACATATTACTTGCTACATCTTGGGGTTGCTTGTGGAATCAAGTAAATGTTGATGTACACGCTAAAAACTAAAGTGTTAAAAACTACACTTGAAGTGCTGTATTTAATTAACACTTACTAAGTGCTGAACTAGCACTTTGTTCAAGTGTAGATATCCCAGAACTTGACAGGTGTTACAATAATACCACTTGACAAGTGTAGTGTCACGACACTTAAAATGAAACAACGCAGATGACGCGGATCAGGCTCGAACTCTCGAGCCTGATCCGCGTCATCTGCATTGTGTCCTTTTAATTATGTATCCTCCAAGCGCAAATCAAATTATGGACGATTCTGGAAGAACCACCAATGCTAGACACATGGGAAGTGCCATCCATTCAAGTTTTATATGTCTGACGATTGTAATGTCTAAGTGCTTAAAGCATTGCACTTTGAGTGTTAAAACCAAACCCTAAGAGTTAGAATGGGTTTAACACCTTGAAAGTGTCAGTTTTAACACTTTAGTTTTTAGTGTGTATATGTTATGAGTATTTGTGCTTTCGAATCAATGTGTTCCGATCTTATCACTTGGTTGATACAGTGTTTCGTGAATCAGTGTTTGGCATGTGCAATGGTTTAAGACAGGGTGGGAGGACTTAGTTATTCATTTCATCCATCCACCTACAACCTCGAATAATATGCTCACCCATCAGTGCATGATTCGGACTCCCGCGCTGTGTCCTTGGGCAAGGCACTTAACCCCAGTTGTCCACATGGGAGCACGATGACACTGTGGCGAACTGCACGTCGATGGTGCGTATGTCTTCAACCAATCTGATCCTTCCTGTGCTGCATTGCGGAGTTACGGTTACGATGTTGGGGAGCCGGCAGCTGCTCGTCGTTGCTCGGTGGTTCTCTCCGGGAACTCCGGCTTCCTCCACCCGTAAAACTGTCACGGTGATGATTAGGCATTGTGCATAAGTATGTGACCTTACACACCAATAAATAAATAAATAAATAAATAAATAAATAAATAAATAAATAAATAAATAAAAAAATAAATAAATAAATAAATAAGGGCATGTTATTGACACAAATATATTTCTGGAAACAATAGGTTCAGCCGACAATCTTGTGGCTATTGCCCTGTCTCTCCTCTCTCAACTAGTTACCAGTTTGTCACTTCTTTTACAGCTTAAAACAGTTGGGTCAGAAATCAACCCAAATCAACTGGGTTAAGTGAATATGAACCCAATTGGGTTCATATTCACTCAACCCAGTTGATTTTGGGTCGTTTTTTTAACTAGGGTTCTGCGAAGCTTCGAGATTCGATTCGATTTATTTTGAATCTTGAGCTGATATTAGGTTCGATTCGAAATCGGTTGCCCAATTCCTTTACCTTTGAATCTTTTCACTGGAATTTCTCTTGGTACCAGTCATCGTCGTCGTCTCACAAAACGTATATAGCTGAGATAGAAATTATACATAAATAATGGTGAAAATAAAGACTGAGTGTAATTTCCGCTACATTAACATAAAAAAGCATTAAAAAAGTATTTGTACTCATGTCACCACCCATACTAATTCCAGTCTCACTAGTTACTATACCATTGCTTACAGCAAATGTAAAGTTTCCGTGCAATGTCGACGATGAGCTCACGTTTTTTAGCGGCTAGCCCGGGGGCGCGGTGGCTCAGTAGGGGTAGAGGTGCAGGCTGCAAACCGAGAGGTCCTCGGTTCGAATCCCACCTGCGGCAACCGCGTTGTGTCCTAGGGCAAGACACTTCACCCCTATTGCCTACGTGGGGGCACGGTGGCGTTGTGTACTAGGGCGTACTGCACGTCGATGGTGCACCTGTCTTCAACCAATGCTAACCCTGCTTGTGTGGAGTTGGTATGTTGGGGAGCTGACAGTTGCTCGCCGTTGCTCGGTGGTTCTCTCCGGGTACTCCGGCTTCCTCCACCCGTAAAACTGTCATGGTCATGATTAGCCATTGTGCAGAAATATGTGACCTTAAACATATTTATTTTATCACATTATCATGGCTAATGATTCATATCGGTTGATTTGTCATCGAGAAAAATGCACAGTTTTGGTTCTATAGTTAACAAATTTTTCATTCTGTTAACTAAGGAGGGCGATGGGAAAAATATGGAGCCAAAATGTGCATTTTTTCTCGATGTAGAGACGTTTGACTCCCAAACAGAGATTGTGAGTATTCCATTCATATAAGTCACTCAGGCACACAATATCGTATATACATCACTGTTTGGATGCCCTTGTAGATCTGTGCCTCAAAGTTCGAAATGTTTCCTATATGTACGTACCTAATAATATAAAGTTGTCCGACTTCGACTGTACTTATTGCTATATCTTTTAACCCTTTTCCCAACGCAAACGATATCAAAATTTATTATTTTAAATATCATTTTTTTTAATTTTTCAAAAAATTTCAACAAAGCCATATCATGTCACCCCTCGTTGGAACGAGCTCGTTCCAACGAAGGGTCACATGATACGGCTTTGTTGGAATTTTTTGAAAAATAATATTTTTTCAACTGCTGAATTTACATATTACGCGGACGGATGCGGCCGATTCGTTGGGTACAGGGTTAAAAAGCTAATGATTCATATCCGCCATTCATTTATATTCACTTGTAGAAAAAACAATTCGGTGAAATACAATTGTAATATTTTTTTGGTATTGGCCCCACTGGCCTTAGTGATAAGATAGCCCGTATGTAGCCTAACTAGTGTTTAGCCATCTTGTTCTCCAACCAGCATCTTTGTGGTAGGTGGCTCCACGAGGAGTCGTTTCAATGGAGCTGTATTTCTTTCATTGTCATCATCGTCACCGCCACTACCAAGAGTAATGTTTCACATACAACACCGCCAAAACTCGGGCACATCAGATCGTCTTCGCGCCATGAGTTAACAATCCCAAAGTTGGATTATAAGGCAGCCACACCTAGTGACCCCACGCCTCTCCAACAGGCGTCTAAATCAACAAATCATTGGTGGACTAGTAACCTGCCATTTACAGCTCACGTTTCTCGAGGGACGCTAATACATATTGAAGGTGAAGGTTGCTAATCATTATCGGAGGGGCAATAACAGAAGAGAGCTGCACAACAAAATTAGGCTGTTACTTTTATTTTACTTATTTTAACGTTTGTAGGTCTATCCCAGATCACATTATCATGGCACCATTTGCTAAATCAGCACAGAAGTGCATCTTTATTACTATTAGTTCAAACTTAGATGATGGAGCCGGACTTAGTTTAAAGGTATGATACGGCCTGACCAGTCAGGCCGTATCATACCCCAAATTTAATTGCTACTCTGCCGTCCATTTTTAGACAAAGTTAATTAATATACACTGAAGCTGGCAATAATGACCCCTGCCCCAACTTGTCACCACCCCTACCTCGGTGGAATTTTCTAAATATATGATTTGACCTGGATACAGTTACTTCTTGTTTCTGGACGCCCGTGATAGCACTGAATTTTGAGTGCGCAACAAAAGATATTACCACACGCTTCATTCAATGTGGAGAATGTTGAATAGCTAGTGTATTAGGCCAATTATGTAATAGTTACTAATTGAGCTGAGGTATTCATGAATTTGAACAACCTGCCAACGTGCGGTTTGTGACACGGAGCCGCGAAGCGGCGAGGTGTTACAGCACGTTGGCAGGTTGTTCAAATTCATGAATACTGATAGCGAGGTTGGTAACTTACTTACACGCCAATTCACAGAACGCATGGACCCAGGTATGGTAAATGAGTACAGGTGCCACTTGAACACCTAGTCTATTGTTCTATCGGGTATTTCACGTCTCTTACCAACCCAGAGAAGACAAAGGAATTGGTTTGTAAAGGATTGCTCTCATTTTGATGTCTTGATCCAAAGTCACATTTGAGCAGTTCTGATTGATTCAAGTTATACCCTGCATGGTAAAGGCTAATTTGATCGGTGACTTTGGGCAAAGGTGGAGGTTAATTAGCTGTTAATGTAGCTATTATGGACACGCTTCTTCTGCAATGTGTAAGCGTTGTACATATTACTTGCTACGTCTTGGGGTGGAATCAAGTAAATGTTGATGTATATGTTATGAGTATTTGTGCTTTCGAATGAATGTGTTCCGACCTTATCACTTGGTTGATACAGTGTTTCGTGAATCAGTGTTTGGCATGTGCAATGGTTTAAGATGGTTTAAGACAGGGTGGGAGGACTTAGTTATTCATAGTGTCCTTGGGCAAGGCACTTAACCCCAATTGTCCACATGGGAGCACGATGACACTGTGGCGTATTGCACGTCGATGGTGCGCACGTCTTCAACCAATCTGATCCTGCCTGTGCTGCATTGCGGAGTTACGGTTACGATGTTGGGGAGCCGGCAGCTGCTAGTCGTTGCTACGTGGTTCTCTCCGGGAACTCCGGCTTCCTCCACCCGTAAAACTGTTACTGTCATGATTAGGCATTGTGCAGAAATATGTGACCTTAAACACCAATAAATAAATATTAGCGGCTAGCCCTGTCCAGTGCCCAGTTCAAGTAATTCTCGCACTCGTTTCTGTTTTTGAACAAAAATCCTCATTGGGTAATATTCCAGTTACATCATCAATGCATGCCCTCGTCGTAGTTGGAATATTATTAGTTAAACAGTTTGTTGGTGGCCTAATATTGATTGATTGACTGATTGATTGATTGATTGA
Organism: Pictodentalium vernedei; assembly: GCA_031216915.1. NCBI lineage: Eukaryota > Metazoa > Mollusca > Scaphopoda > Dentaliida > Dentaliidae > Pictodentalium > Pictodentalium vernedei. Next base: position 91,397,720 of record CM062295.1, on the reverse strand, counting down.
TTGATTGATTTCAGTAGTACAACATGTATACAGTTAATAACAAAAAAATACATAAAGGTAGCATACTTCAGAACTACAGTTAATAACAAAAATATACATATAGGTAGCATACTTCAGAACTACATGACTGTACCACTGGGAGATGGCGTAGCCACTAGTGGCTGTCTTCCCGCCATTCCCGTTTAAAAAAAAATGAAGAAGAAAAAGGAGAAAAAAGCAGAGAAATGAAGAGAAGAGAAAAATGAAAGAAGAGAAGTTCATACGAGAAGTAGACGTGACAATCGAGACAATCCTGACAACAGCGTGTTTACTAATAAGTGGGAATTTTATAGCCATACTGAATTTGACATATTAGACTAGTTCTTTCCGTTATGTAATAGATCTATTCTATGTTTTCTAGCATGTCATATAATATGGTATATATGGTGTCAGTTAATTTCATATTGGACGAGAGAGGAGCTCTCATCCACTATGAAATTAACTGACACCATATATACCATATTAGGCCACCAACAAACTGTGTAACTAATATATCTTACCGACTGCTGCATCGATGCACAGAACTAATAACAACAGCGATCAAAACAAAATGAGAGAATTCTCACAATGTGTTCACGTGTTTTTGCCTTGTTACAATTTATGAGAGAGTGCCTGCAGGCACTCTCTCCCATAAATTGTAACAAGGCAAATTTCATATATACCAAGCAGTTTCATTTCGAAGGTAACATGACACACATCCACCAAATATGAAGCCTTCTAAGTTGCCTAACCCAAACTTCAGACCAAATATGGGCTTCCAACACTCAATTTTTCAACTTGAAGCGTTTATCGGCTGCCGCCATTTTGAATAATCAATGAACAAAGGGGAGATTACTCATAGCTGTTAGCGTATATTGATGTTGACAGGCAATATATGGTTTTATATGCTGTCGGCATGTGACGTCTTTGAACCAATGAAATTCCTAGATACTTGTAGGAGATAAGATCTTTTATCAGTCTGGATATCAAGACGGCTGTATTCGATTCGAGGTTCGATTCTATTTCGAATAATAGACACGATTCGATTCGATTCGAGATGCGAATCGAATAGAAAATATGTGATTCGCAGGGCCCTGTTTTTAATCCAACTGATTTTAAAGTGCAGAAGCTGTTTGGTGGTTGATCCATTGAGGCCTGGGAAGTGTGTTGTGGCACATATTCTAGAGCTTTGCGAATAATGGATATTACCATAGTTGATTGTGAATAGTGACTATTTCTCTAGTTGTATTATGGCAATAACAATTTCACCTTCATTGATCTAGCGAAAATAATGACATTGGTAACGTAAATTACCCAAGTAATTGTATTATATCATTATTCATATTAACAAAATACGCCCTAATTATTTGATTGTTTTATTTGGGACATCTGTGTGCATTCAATGTATTATTCAAAAAAAGTACGGGATATCCACACTGATGTTGATATTTTCGGAAAATGGTATTGGATACGCCTTATTGGACACATCAGTATGTTACCAAGTTTAGTGTGGATGAATGTCACCGGCTCACGAAAACTTCATGCAGGTTTTGCGCACGAGCGCCGCGTTAATGTCTGTGGGGTACGTTTTGAAATTTTCATTTATACTGGACGGACTTTTTCGGAGGTCTCATTATTCTTTTCTTGGTATAAAGTCGTTCATCAATAGTTTCTGGTCGAAACGTAACTTTTGAGGTATGCGAAGACTGACACGTGACGAACGTTTACGTGCCATTGGCAGGTTGGAAGCTAGCAACAGACAGACTGCAGTGGGTCAAATTCTCAACGTTACTCAATCGGTGATTAGCAGGATGTAGTCACGCTACCGTCAGACAGGTAATGTTGATGACAGACGCCGGCCAGGTCTTCTAAGGCCGACAACTGCTTACCAGGATCATTTCATCCGAACCACAGTATTACGTAACTGCCATCAAAGTGCCTCAGGAATTGGACAGCAGCTGCTCCGAGCGACAGATGTGCGAGTCAGTGGTCAGACTATCCGAAATCGCCCACACAGCTGGAATTTGTACGCTCAACGACCTCGAATAATTCTACGTTTGACTGAACGCCACATCGCAGCAAGGCGTAATTGGTGTGGGGCACGACAGCGCTGGGACAATCGTCGTTAGAGCAACGTCATGTTTTCCGATGAATCGAGGTTCACTCTTGACTTCCACGACAGGCGAAACAGAGTGTGGCGGCGGCGGAACGAACGATACCATGACGTAACCGTTAGATAGCACGATCGTTTTGGTGATGGATCGGTTATGGTGTGGGGAGGCATAACCATGACAAACAGAACAGCATTACATGTCATCCAATGGCGTGTCATAGGGCAGTACTACCGTGACAACATGTTAGCAGCTCATGTGGTGCCATTTGCGTGACGTCACGACGTAGATTCATTTTTCAAGATGACAATGCAAGAGCACACAGGGCCCGTGTCGCTACAGAGTTCCCCCTGCAGCAGAACATCACTACACTGCCTTGTTGGCCAGCACTAAGCCCAGACCTTTCCCCAATCGAGTACGTCTGGGATATGCTTAACAGGCGCTTACGACAACGTCAACAGCCCCCCTACCAATGTCCAGGTACTCGCCGCTGCACTGCAGGAAGAATGGAATACCATCAGTCAAGCTGATATTGGACGTTTGGTGAGGAGTATGCCACCTCGGATCCGAGCTTGTCTCGCGAATCGAGGAGGATTTACAAGGTATTGGTGTCTTGGACTGAATGTGGTAAATTCTCTGACTGACCGTCCGTGTCTTCTATGGCTCAGTGCGTGGAATGTGTGCTTGTCAGACACCCAACCATCGCTGAAATCATTCACCAGATGTCACAGTGCAATGCTTCAACTGTCTTTTTGATGAAAATATAGATATATTTCTTCATATATCTCATTTTTTTTAACAGTATATGATAAAAATACGTATCTAAATTATTCCTGATATTAACGCACGGTAACGTAAATGAGGGAGAAAAATATGTGGAACTCTCAAATAGTACTCAAACGATTAGTCGACTAGTCGATGTCGACTCTGGGCGAACCAGTAGTCGACTCTCAATTGTGCAGTCGACTAGTCGGAGGAGTTCAAGCTTTTAGGTAAATAGTATCCCTCCTGTGCCACTGTCAGACAGTTTGAACAGCAATATTGGGCAATTAATGTATACATCTATTGCCATCTAATAGTAGTGACAGTAGTTTGTTTTAACTGGTACTAGTAGAGTGCTGAATTATTTTGGGATATCAGGATATGTTATTAATTTGCCTTGTTGCAATTTATGGGAGAGTGCCTGCACTCTCCCATAAATCGCAACAAGGCAAATTAAAAATATAATTTCACTCTTAGCATAATTAGAAGCACATTAACAGAATAATGTTCCAGTAAGTTGCTGTATATGAATGCCCTAGTGAAGCCAAATTTGGACCTTCAGCACTCTACCGGAACACCAACACTGTTAAAAGGAGACAAGTTATCACCAATGACTAGTCGAAGTCGATTTGACTTTTGGGTATTGACTAGTCGACTTTGGAATTCACTAGTCGTTTGAGCACTACTCTCAAATATATGCTATCTACATTTTGTACTGATTTGATATCTTCTAAATTAAATAACCTTGTTGAGTTCATTCAGATAACAAACCTTTTAACTGTAGTACAAAATTGATCCATTAACTACCGTCTGGGTATTAAGCTTTATCTATTGACTAAAGTGAATTTTTTGATTTGATTGGTTGATAGATACGTGGTATGAGACCATGTTCATTGAAACCCACGATACGTCCGCCCAGCCACTGGCAATTTTCCCATACCCAGTGGAAGCCTCGTTCCGAAATCTACAAATTGTCCATACCCCGTAGAAGACGCGTCATTCCAGTTTTACAGTGGACATGTATTATATTTTAATTTTTTATCTCCAAAATATAGCTCATGACCCCTTATTGGAATGAGCTTGTCGAGTACCCTCCAATGTGGGTTCATAAGCTATGTTTTTGAGACAAAAAAGAAAAAAAGAAATTCAATAATTTTTTTATACTAGTCATATCGGCATATTTTCACAAAAACTCTTTTGCACAAAAATTCCACAGAAACCTGTATGGCTCAACAATGGAAGATAAAAGATCTTATGCTGTGTGTGTTCACACATGAAATAGATTGTATTTCTAAAATGGAAAGTCAGTGGATAAATTCGTTACCCCGTGTCTGATCACGTGGTGCGGGTTTTTACCTACCCGAAGCCAGCCGTATCCCATTCGGCCGAATGGGATACGGCTGGCTTCGGGTAGGTAAAAACCCGTACCACGTGATCAGACACGGGGTAACTAATAAACCCCTGAGTGAAAAAAACTTGTAATTATCGAGAAATTACTCCGACAGCTAGCAAATATCTGTCGCCAGGTCTATTTGGTCTCAGAACACCAAATGTAGGAAGTTAATCTGTAACACAAGTTTATTTGACAGAGGTCTCTGGAACGAAATATAATAGAATAAATGCTTATTTATCACTAAAATGCAGAAAAAGGCCAAATTCCGGATATCTGAATTACCCTGTTAATTGAAAAACAACCATGTGGCAATTCAGTAAAGAGGGTATTACTGTACCTGATTTCTTCTAATGTTGGTTTTCCACATTCAACCGCACATTTATTACTAATATGTATGGCGCCAATGACAATTTACGTACACATGATTTCCTGCATCAAATATACTACTCAAAGTTTGCTAAGCACCAAGTACATCCAACTACCTGTTTTACGTTTTAGTTGAAATATTGTAATGAAAAGTGTTTTTATTTTTTATTTAATTATATCTTTAATGATTTAAGTACAGAAATTAAGATTTTATTTGTGTTTGACATTATTTTTTAGCTTTTGAATACGATAACCATGGAAAATGGATATTTTTGGTAAAACAGGAAATTTTTCAATGTGCCAAAAAGTTGACGGAGCGAACTGGTATGGGTTCAATATCGAGTATGAGATCCATTACTGTTAATTACAGCTTGACAACGCCTTCTCATGCTCCCAGATAGGTTCCTTGTGGTCCTTTTTGGAATGTTGTTCCTTTCTTGGACCAGTATGGCACCAAGCTCCTGGGCACTTCTTGGCTGGACTGGACGGGCTGAAATTGCAAGCTGCAACTCATTCCAGACATGTTCGATTGGATTGAGGTCAGGGGATCTTGCTGGCCAGTCCATACGCCCAGTCCTCTCCGTCTGTCGGTACTCCCCGACAGCATGGGCAACATGGGGACGGGCTTTATCGTCCATCATAATGAATCTATCACCCACTGCACCTGCATACAATCTGACGTGGACATCCGGGATATCATCAATATACCGTTGTGTAGTCAATGTACCACGTTCAAGGACACAGAGCTATGTACGTCCTCCCCAGCTGATGCCGCCCATACCATGATTGACCCTCCACCATAGCGGTCATGCTCAGCAATGTTGGCTGCATGGAATCGCTCTCCTGGTCTTCTCCATACCCTAGAACGCCTATCTGTGTGGTCTAGGCAGTGCCTTGACTCATCTGTAAAAAGGACAGGTCGCCAATCTTTTCTGGCCCATCCAACGTGGTCCATGGCCCATTCATATCGTGTCTGGCGGTGGTTCTGGGACAGCGGAATGCGAATACATGGTCTTCTCGATAGGAGACCACCTTCGTGCAACCTTGCCCGGAAAGTCTGCGTCGAAACATTTACCCCAGATGCATTCTGAACGTCACTGCGAAGCTGGGTTGCTGTGGCAAAGCGCTTCCTACGGGCCTGAATGATCAAAAACCTATCCTCAACTGCAGATGTTGCCTTGTCTCTGCCACCACCATGCTGTCTTACTGGTGTGCCATACTGCTGAAATCTTGCCTAGGCTCTGGTGATCATCGTATGATGCACACCAAGGGCTTCACCAACCTGATGATGGGTAGCCCCTTGCTCCACCTTCCCTACAGCCCGCCACATTTCTGCTTCGGACAAATGCCTTCTTACATTTGCATTTGCCATAGTCAATCATTAAATCACAAGAGTTTGGGTTGAAATGAAGATTGAATAATGAATATCCCACACATGTACATGCAGACAGTACACGAAAACATCATGAAAATCAAGGGGTACATGCTTTAAATGACTGTCACGAAAAGTCTGCCTGTCAAGAGAGCTAATGTAAACACTGGTGACCATCTCAATACATTCCTCAATCATATCCACCTAAAATATTGCAAATATGTCACAAGCAAATTTCACAATGATGTGTCAAATATTTGGTGCTTAGCAAACTTTGAGTAGTATATAATGAAATCGGTAACGTATACTACTCAAGTTGTATATTCATTGGTGTTTATGTCACTTTCTGCTACTAGGGCCATATCACGACCTCAACACAGGCATGAAGTCTAGTATAGCCAATCTTCTATACCTGTGCTATCCACTTGAGAGAACTTCAACCCCCATGCGTTGGTTTCCCGTTCAAGTTTTATCAGTAAAACAAAACTTGTTTACAAGCAGTCTTCCACCTCATGGGTGTCTACTCAAGTAAGTGGGGTCAAATATCATTCATTTTATTGGTTATTCCTCGATTGTTTGATAATGATGTGTTTTAGTGTAAGTTTGTGTTCAGAAACAGTAAAAGATAAAAGGTATTCACTGTCGTTTGAAGCAATGCGCGATAACTAAATGAAAGCAAAAATCTGCAAAATGGACACAGTAAATAGCCTAATTCATAAAAGAAAGCAGGTTTGCTGTTTGTGGGGAAGAATGAAGTTACTATTTCAACTTTAAAATTTTAGCAAATTTTTGGCAACGCTTTATGGTAACCTATATTGCAATTTATTTATTTGGGTTTAACGACACTTTCGGCAGCCAGGGTCATCTCGCCTCGGACAGCTTTACGTGTGGAGGAAGCTGATGTATCCGGGGAAAACCATCAAGCAACGGCGAGTAACTATCAAACCTCCCAACGTGCTAACTCCACACTTGAAGGGTTAGCAATGGTTGAAGGCAGTTGCACCATCGACGTGCAGTTCGCCTTGGTAATTTCTAAACACCCGGGCAATCAAAGGGCAGAAAATGGTAAAAATGATATAGAGACATAGGACTTGACGAAAAATTGATTCTATTGTGTGTGTGGGTGGGTGGGTGGAGGGGTGGGTCACACCGGTAGCTTATGGCCTATGACTTCTTTTGATATGTCGTGTTCAGGCCAAACGCTACATTCTTTTACATTGTACAGATTTTGATCATGCCAGAGGACAGATCTTCACTGTAGGATCTCTCAGAGATCTTTTTTTTATCATATGAGCCCACACAAGATTCTTTCATTTCTTAACCCTTTACCTAACATGAAAAGCAGAGGACACTGGCAAAAAATATTCATGAATAACTATTTTTTTCATTTTTTGTCTCAAAAACATAGGTTATGACCCCTCATTGGAACGAGCTCGACGAGCTCGTTCCAATGAGGGGTCATAACCTATGTTTTTGAGACAAAAAATGAAAAAATAATTAAAATTAATAGGCGATTTTTGAGAATAGCGCTGGCCGGTTTTGGCCGTTACGTTGGGTAAAGGGTTAAAGTAATTAACCTTTTTAATTAATTTTAAAACAGTTTTTATTCTTTTAACCCTTTACCTAACATGGAAAGCAGACGACACTTGCAAAAGAAATCCTTGAATAACTAATTCTTTTCATTTTTTTGTCTTAAAAACATAGGTTATGACCTCTCGTTGGAACGAGCTCGTTCCAACGAGGGGTCATAACCTATGTTTTTGAGACAAAAAAAAATGAAAAAATGAAAACTAATTGGCGATTTTTGAGAATAGCGCTGGCCGGTTTTGGCCGTTACATTGGGTAAAGGGTTAAACTAGTCTCTTCAAGTCTCAAACTCAACAGGTTGATTTGTGAGGTATCCACTTTCTTGTGTCATCACTCATTACTGTTCATACCACCCTGTCTTCGTCATTTCAATTTTAATTATTTCTTATTTTTATTCAACCTTTTTTGCTTCATAATTGACGTTTTTACTTTTTACCGTTTTCTCGCCCCGATATAACCATAGCTGCTGATGTGGAGTTGAGCACCAATAAATAATAAATAAATAATCCTCAAAATAGAATTGTGACCATACCATTCCAGTCGGGACTAAATTAATACACACTTGACCTAACCATATAAAAACGTCCCCCCTTTTCCCACGTCGGTTGAAAAAATCCTCATTTCACCTTTCAACGAACTGCATGAAACCCAGGACGCAATAGAAAGTAGTGACGTCATTGTACCGCCGGGCTTCGGGCCAATAATGAAATCGAATTTCATTTTTGGCCAAGTGCCAAGCAAATTCTGCGTTTTCGGTGTCCAATTAAACTTCAGATAATGTACTTTTAAAACTCTTGACAGCAGAGATGTTAATTTTAAGTTGGGTGGATATTCATCCTTCAACGTTGCCCTGAACAGATTCCACCATCTTTTTCAAGAGAAAATTAACTTCTTGCATACTGAGGCGGATTTCCATACGAGAACAGAAATAATCTGTTACCAAGAGGGATGTTACTGGCTGTCATTAACTAACTCAGCGGGTTGGAGAAGTATTTTTAATAATGATTTCTTGACATCAAACTCAATTGAATTTTCCATCAAATCAAGACATGGCTGCAGCAGCAGCCATGTCTTGATTTTATGTGAAATTCAAGAAAATACTTCGCAGGCAAAAGTTAATGTTTTGATTTGATGCCAAAACTGCCCAGAGCATCAGACAGTTAATGCAGCTTGGTTTTATCGCAACACTGCCTACTGTTTATTGTTGTTGCACTTACATCTGGCAATAGATTGATTAATCTGTATAAGGCTGGTTGATGCGTTCAATTCATCAGTAACAGATTATACCTTCCCGAAGAATCAACATCGCAGAACCAGCCTGTTCCGCTTCCTTTCCTCCTCTACCTCGATCAGACATCTTTCGATTTTCGTCAAAATTTTACAATAACGAGAGTCGAAAGGGGTTAATCTGTCCCAGTACCGCCCCTTCGCGCAACGGGTGCGCAAACCATTACCTTCACATTTCAACCTAATCACTCAATGAAAGTCACTGGGTACCTTTAAGATTTTATCCCATTTTGTACGTTGCAAAACTCACATTCCTAAATAGGCTTCTCAGAAAACCTGCCTTTCTTACTGCACATAGCCAGCTTACCTGTCTGCGTTTTCAAGATTACACGCGTGGGAACGGCGCTTGCTTGTTGTGGTAAACAAGTTATTTTTCAGTGGTAAAATGGAACCCGAAAAACCAACGCCTGAGGGAGAAAGTCTCAGCAAAGATGTACACAGTTGGATGAACTTCACTTGATATGTGTGTTGCGAGCCAAAGATGCTGAAAGAAAACACAAATATATCAATAATATAATACATAAATTTATCTAACAATCAACTTAATTTGTACCCCAAAACTCGGAAAAAACGTTTATATCAAGCCCACCCCCTCCACTCCGGTTTCAATTCCGTGTCAGACAGATTCGACTTCCGGTAAACACCGCATATATATGCATTGTAAAAACGTATAAAAATATGAAATTCAAAATTTTGACCAATTCCAACCCAATTTAAACTGAAAACTGGAGGAAACGGGCTTTATGCAACGGGATTGTTAGATAAATGTATTATCATGCACATGGTCATGATAATGTATATTTATTAAAAACCTCTCAATGATACGCCGTGTTTTTCACCCTTCGAATCCTGATCTCCGGATCACACTGAGTGGTTTTCCAATTCTTTATCTCACAATCGTGGCATTTTTGCACTGTTACGCAACTAAAGTTTAATGTATCTGGGCTCTTGTTCCGAATCCGTATCAAGGGCCCCTGATACAAGTGCGTGATTCTGTTGATGCCAAAATAACGGCATTAATATCATTTTTCGATCGCTTCGCGTTTTTCCCTTCAGAGAAAACAATATTAGGTGAGGCGAAGCCGAACCTAATATTGTTTTTTATCTGAGCCGTATATGACACTGTATCTGCCAACTAAACGCCCTGTAAGTAACGTATTTATTATGCACGGCATGCTAAAATGTCACTGGAGAAGTTAATTCAACGAATAGTTAAATTATGCGCACTTTTCGGCATCTTGGGCTGGTTTGTAGCCTATTATTGGGATTTTCCTGAACGCTCAAGTCGAGGCTTCTCTCTTGAAGTTAAAGGATTAGCTTTCGCTATGAAATGTGGAAAACTCGACTTCAATAAACGATGAACGGCATATTTTAAAATATAATAAACCTTTACACCAAGAGGGATATTTAATTTACCAGTAATTATTGCAAAAGTAACAACCAAATTCACGTTGACGAAACACACAGTTGCTCCACTTCACAAGACAGTATTCCGTAAAGTGAATACCAGTGACGTAATTTTCTTTGAAGTGTAACGTCATCACTGACCTCAATATGGAGATCAATGAACGCTATTCTATTTTTAAATTTGCATCTTTCCATCGATAAGGCGAATGAAAAAGTTCCTCTTGAAAGAGTTTTATAACACATTTTGTGGTCAATATTGTGAGATAAATTTATCATCACCACAGTGTGTGTCTCCGGAAATTCTGATCAAGTCCCGTTGTAGGCACAGAATCGCATTTCGACTCTACCTAACGGGCTCGTAGAAATACTGTTCTGTTCCTACAACTCGACTTGATCTGAATTCCCGGAGACACACACTGTGGTTATAATCTGTATGTATCAGATGGTTAGTCTCAGAATGGGGACGGTACTGGAGAACGTCAATCGAGTCCTCACATGTTACCAAGCGTTTCTCGGTGCGCTTCATTTGTGTAAATAAACACTAACGAATAGTTCGAATTGCAATTGTACATAATTTACCCTAATATTGATTTCTCGTGTGGAAGATGAATTTCCATAACGGTATATAATAAACAGATCATTATGACAGTAAAGTGATGTAGTTTGTCGCATTCTGTATCGTTGAGGTTATTTTACTGTCATAATAATATCCATATATAAATACATAAGTAACTCTTTCCGAAACAAATCAATCAAATCTGTCAAATATGTGACAAAAATGTGAAGAATTTATTTAAATATTTTTTTTATTATTTTTCAACAGATCATGACCCCTCACTTGCGAAGCTTCATCCACCATGGGCAGGGGCGGAGTGGCTCTGTGGTTGCGGCATTGTACTTCAAACCAAAAAGTCTACGATTCGATCCCAGCCAGGGGTAACTGCGTTGTGTCCTTGGACGAGGCACTTAATCCCGATTGCCATCTTAGGGGCACGGTGGCGCTGTGTACTAAGGCGTACTGCACGTCGATGGTGCATTTGTTTTCAACCACAATGCTGACCCTGCTTGTGCGGAGTTGGTATGTTGAGGAGTCTGACATTACTCGCCGCTGTTCAGTGGTTCTCTCCGGATACTCTGACTTCCTCTCCCGTTAAACTGTCCGATACGAGGTGGCACTGGCTGTGGAAAGTTAAACGCCAATAAATATAGAATATACCTATAGTAGCTTGGTGTAGTAAATGTTCACCACTCGTGGTGAAGTGGTGCTAACCGCGAGCCTTTGGCGCGCGGTTAACACCACTTCACCACGAGTGGTGAACATTTGGTACACCAAGCTACTTTGGGTATATTTTATTTATACAATGACCGGCAGATTATCAAGAGTCGCTATTATTTTTTCTCGATTTTACTGAACAGCAGTCGTGCATACGTGCGAATCTGTTTTTGTTTACATGAGCATCGGTGGGCGGTACTTCCGCTGTCAATTTTATCGCCGAAACGAAATGGACAAAAAAACGGAGTCTTTTGCGTTTTAATAACATAAAACATATTATTTCGAGTTATGGATGAGACAATGTATGTTTGTTAATTTTTGGCATCTTAAACCCATTTAAAAACGTAATAAATAATTGCCGGTTTCATTTCACTCTTCGCGAGGCGACTTGCGAAAAATATAGACAAGTTCGCATTCAGGTCAACGCTACCAAAGGTCAACTTGGATGTAGTTCCACTGAAGGTTTAAATTTTAAATACTGAAATTCCATTGCTGGTGTGTTCACCACGGTTGGTGTATAAAGCTAAAATTTCTGTCATAGATTTTTCATATACAGTAGAATAGGTAACCATGGTATCAATATAAACATCCACTATGGGTGGTAAATTAGAAGTTGTGAACAAATAAACTTTTTGAGTTGCGAAAAAAATGCTTCTCTTGTCTGCAAATTGTGTGGTTCGGTACCCTGGACGTGGATTACAACTGAAACACCCTCATAGTGGAGTTTCCACTGGAAAATGTGTCAAATTTTGTGATAAAGAAGAAGAGCAATGTTTCAGTTAATGGACGTCTGGGTTCAACCCAGAGGTCAGTTTTCTGGAACTTTGCGCGTGCTCTAGTCACTTTTTTTTTTTTTACTATTACATGGGTGAAATTTCTCTCCGCATGTGTTTTATTTGTAATCCACTAGAGCTTCACTTAATGCTGGCAATAGTAAATGGATGAAAATTCTTTATTGGGAACAAAGCCAGAATAAACGGAAGCTCTGTGCAGGAAAATAAAGATAATGCAATTTCCATCAAAGATTTCCAATAAATACACTTTTTCAGAAATTGTTCTCCAAACATTTCATGGCTGCTATAATGCATCCAGTGAGGAATAAAAAAATTATAAAAGATTATAAAGCAAATTTAACTCTCTTCCTAAGGATTTATTCGAAACCGTTGATATATGACAAAAGATGTCACTCTTTTTTTTTCTTCACCCAAATCATTGCCTGTTATCTTTCATAAGAATAAGCTCCCCAAACCCACTCATGTGAGGGCTGCAAAAAAAGTTCGGTACTGTCAGTTATACCTTGGATAAGGTAAATGCTGAATGAGGTATCTGGAGTTAGGGGCCTGCTAAAATACGAAATTTGATTCGATGCGAAATCACCCCAATAATTCGATTCGAGTGACGCCAAGCGAATCTTCGAAATGTTCTCAAAATTCTGTCGTCTCCTCTTGAATTCTTCTTTTACCATCAGGTCTCCTATACAGGATACCTCCTCCCCACCCACCTCTCCTCACCTGTACAGGAGACCTGATGGTACAAGAAGAGTTCAAGAGTGTTCCGCTTCGGAAACTACTTTGATTCCGTTTAGGGAATATTCCGCTTTTTTGACTGACTTGCCGGCTGAGATGAGTCGCCGTTTGATACAATACTCAGGTGGAGACTGACAATATTTGCTATGGGAGTGCGTTGGCTCAGTGGGCAGAGCATTGGACTTTTAATCGACGGTCGAAGTTTTTTCGCCTCAAATTTCGAATTGTTAGCGAATTTATCCCATCGATGTGCGCATCATTTCACAAACCTTTTTGTAGAGGAGTATAAAAACTCTTATTTTTTTAAAAAAATTTTCCTATTCAGTTTGAGCATTTCACTGAAGACAGGTCGACGTGCAGTACGCCTTAGTACACAACATCACCCTACCCCCACGTGGGGGTGATGTGTCTTTCTGAAGGACACAACGCGGTTGCCGCAGGTGGGATTCGAACCCATGACTTCTCGGCTTGCAGCCTGCACCTCTACCTACTGATCTACTGCGCCCTCGGACACTGTGCTAATTAGCCGTTTACCTAACAAACTTATTAAATCTACATCCGGCACAACACAGTGCGATGAAAAGCTTTTTTTTATTATCGGTATCCCACCGTAGTAAGCGCGAAAACTCGAACAAACTCAATGGATTCGAACATTTTTTGTATGAGAGCAGGGGCGTCGCGAATAGGACTGATGGGTGTGGAGGGGTGAAAACCTGAGTTGTCTCGAATTTGATGGCTGAAGTCTCGACTGATAAAATAATCCAACTACATCATCAAGGCCTGCCTTCGTCGAAGGCATGCCTTGGTGATGTAGTTGGAATATTAGTCAGTAGGAATTGTATAGTTAAAAACCCAAGACTTCTAGGAAATGTATTAGTGAAAACAAGCACTGTACCGACGCTATACATATACTATGGTCATGCTGCATTTGCCCAAGAGATGGGCGGTTTTGGAATTTTGAGTTCGGTGTCGGCTTCGGTATTTTTATGGGGGTATCGCCTCGGTATTCGGTATCTGACTTGACAGAGTTTTGCTTATAGCACCAAAGAGAAATTCACATGAGGAAAAACAGAATAAGTTGTTGCAATATCATTCTTCCACAACACTATAAATGGGTCTGCCAAAGAGCTCAACGGTGGCATTCTTATATGACCACAAATCATATCTACAGTAATTTTGTGACTTGTTCTAAATGCACCTTAATGTTTAAAGACCTATTTCAGGCTTTTGCAATCTCAGAGCATGTGCTCTGACCATGCCATCTTTAGGAGGTCCTGCTGAAAATATCTTAGATACCATTTCTAACGAAAATGTCCCAACTTACAAATTTATTTGCGGGTCACTCCCCTAAGCTTCCACCCTCCTTTAGCGACGCTCCTGTTTATGTAGGCTTGTTGCCATAATGTTTGAATTCTGGATCCGGTTTCAAAACCGGTGTCGTGTGATTTGTTATGGTCCCAAGATTATTGATTGTTTTCTCTTCAGCATAATAATTCCAATAAACACTAATGGATTCCAACCATCTTTAGTTTCTGAGTTTTTTTAACAACTATGATCCAAGTTTTCTTTCCATATGTAGCGGTCGAGGTATAAAGGCCATTTACCAACCAGCCTGGTTGGTCCGGATCTCTTAGTCTCGTGGTAAATCGGTCGCTTTCTGTGCTAGAGGTTGACGGTTCGAACCCCGGCTCCCGCACTTATCTCTCCTCCTGTTACATTTGGGGGCTCGTCCGATCCTCAGCAGTAGGTGGCACTGTGGGTGTTTCGACCGCTCTGAGGGAGGAACCTGGGTGAGATTCACATGTGGTGAATCTCAAAAGAAGGGAAGAGTAGTGTAGCGGTCGAGGTATAAAGGCCATTTACCAACCAGCCTGGTTGGTCCGGATCTCTTAGTCTCGTGGTAAATCTGTCGCTTTGTGTGCTAGAGGTTGACGGTTCGAACCCCGGCTCCCGCACTTATCTCTCCTCCTGTTACACATAGTTGTGGCACCCAGTTTGTCGATTTACTGTGATTTTTACTTTTACAACGACGTGGGGGAACATCAGTGGATTTCAATGTTTATTTATTGCGGTTTAACAACACTTTCAAAAGGCAGGTCACATTGCGTCGGATAGTTTTACAGATGGAGGAAGCCGGAGTACCCAGAGAGAACCACCGAGTAATGGCGAGCAACTGCTAAACTCTCCAACTTACTTTCTAATCGGGTACGAGCAGGGTTAGCATCAGCTGAAAGCAATTGTGCTATCGTAGTTCACCTTTGTCAGTGCTTAAAATCTATGCGCAAATCTAAATCGATTCGCGCAAATGATTCACGCAAGTGCAAAAATGAGACTCAATTTTGATTCACGCAAAATGTTCATTTATCTCTTGTCGTAGAGAATGCCCTATCTTTGTCCCCTCCTAATAAGGTAACAAAACGTCACTTAGCAGTGGTGCATGTCTCGTGAAGTTGTGGCTGCCTATACAGGCAGCCAAGACTTCACGAGACACCACTGCCACGATACTGTAATTTCCATCAGCCAGACCACCAGAAGCTTGTCTGCTGCACCATGTATTCAACACTCACATCCATGAGATACTCGACAAAATGGAAACTTGGCTCTTAAAGGGTAAACGCTCTTAAAAAACTATGATGTTTGCCCTTACCATGGCATACGTACATGTTGCACTCACAGGGGAATAACAGTACTCTCAAATTTAAACTATTTAAGAACTGAAAATTGATTCTCGCAACAGGGGCTCGTGAGAATTGAAACTGATTCCCATAAATCGAGATAAATGTTAAGGCATGTTAGTGCTTAGCTCCACAGTGCCCTCAACATATACAGTCGGACTGACGAGTCTTGCCCAAGGACACAAAGCAGATGACTCAGGGTCGAATCGTTGACCTTTCGATCACCAGTCCAACGCTCCAACCAATGAGCCACCGTGCTCCCTAATGGATATCAATTGTTTAGGGTGCATAGCTCCGCCGCTATATCTTGATCCAGTTTGGAACCTTTATCGTCCAATTTTTCTTACATGGGTTATGACCCTTAGTTTATTGATTTTTCGTGATTTTTTGTCTTCCAGCATAGTATCTCAAACAAACATCAATAATAGATCCAAAAGCTTTTGGTATGTGTGTTTCTTGCTATAATATCTTGACTGAGATCGAAAATCAATTTTCCTGAATTGTTGGTCGATTCATGGTGTTGTTTAATTTGTAGGTGCGGTAACTCAAAATATGTTGATCTTGTTTGAAAACCAGTCCGATGTTTTCCCAAAGTGTTGTGGGCTTTAGATTGTGGAGTTTCTGATATTTCAATCAAAGCTCATCCCAGCGATTGACTTCACAACTCGACTGCAAACATATGTGATGCCAAACTGTTGCCCAAATTGCATTTAACACAGTAACGTTGATACGTTGTGGGGGGCGGGGGGGGGGGGGGGTGTTACAAATGGAAGGAATATTATTTAGGTTTTGGCTAAAACATATCTTTTAGACTGAATTTTCCGTTTTGGATGCAAACACAGTAGAAAGTTGGTCGCCCAAACTGATCTTTGGCGAAAGTGTTACTGATACTGTAGCACCCTTCCCCCCGCCTCCTGCATGAAACGGAAATCTGTCAAAACATTGTACGCAACAGGGTAATCATTATGCAATTGGATACAAGTGAGGCAAAAGTATCCTGCATTATTATTAAAATGTCTATTGGAGTGTCACATCTGCTAGTAACGTATTAACCCACATCTACTAGTAACGTATTAACCCTTTTTACTGACGTAACGGCCAAATCAGGCCAGTGCTGTTCATATAAATCACCATATTAATTTTTTTTCCTCTCTTTTCCCCGAATACAAACCCCACCACTCCTTATTGGAACGTGTTGGTCGAGATCAATCTGATGTGGTGTTTTGTTGTTGTTATTTTTTGTTTGTTTGTTGGGTTGGGATTTTTTGTTTTGTATTGTTCTGTCTTTTTTTTCAGGGGGTTGGGGGGGCGCAAGTGTCGTCTTCTACACTCTAGAACTTAACCCAAATCGAATGGGTTGAGTGAAAATGAACCCAATTGTGTCAATTAATTTTTGTGTGTTATCGTGTTATGTAATGGGTTAATATGCGGTGCACGAAGATTGGCGATTGTCACAAAAATACCCTCAAAACAGCGTTCACACTCAAGACAGCTACTGTGAAATTCTGTGAACAATTGGGGGAAATGCAAGGACTGTTTCCAGCCAATGAATACTTTACAAAGGCCTAAATACCAGTCGGAGGTTATATATGCCACTACATGCCAGTTATTGGGCAATAATACTTTGCCATCCATCCCAATCATATTTTAATTTTTTTTGGACCCTTGGCTATACGATTCATATGCAAGTGCGTCTTGCTTTTAAAAAGTTGACTCTGCCCGCTTTCCAAATTCTTTTTTGGACTCTGACCACTTTTTGGGCATTGAAATTTATATATGAACTTTAGTAATGCATTAGAGGGTCTAAATTGTGATTCCCAATATCATTGCAATATGCAGTCAATGGTGACTCGACCTTGGCACATATTTTGAACTTCCAATGTGTTTCAACTTGATTTTCACAAGTTCCAAGTTGATAATGTTATACTCTGCTTGAGATATCAGCCTGGCCATCTTTCAAAATTAAAGCTCTGTATGTTTTTCATCCTTAGATTATGCCACACTCTGAAAAAAAAGTGGACAGGCCTAATATTTTGAAAGTGGGCTACTTCAAAATGTTTTGCTTCGCCCACTATTCTGAGTGATAAAATGGATGTACGAACTTCGGGAATGCATTTTGGGTTATAAATGAAATTTCCAGCAATTAAAACCGTTACCCATATTTTGAACCGACAGCGCATTTCGACTCATTTGGTTTTGGTCTCAGGTCCGTAGGTCATACCATGTTTGAGATATGAACGTGACCCACTTTCAAAATTTTAGGCTCCGCCCATTTTTTGGAATGTAGAAATACAGGTATGAAGTTCAAGAATGCATTAGAGGGTCATAAAATGAAATCTCTAGCGATTCTGAAAATGCACTCAATGATCCATGGGGTACCTCAGTGACATTGACCCATATTTTGAACCTACATTGAGTTTCGACTCATTTAATGTTGGCCCCAGGTCCATCGGCCATACCATACTTGTGACAGGGGCCGACCTGGGCATGCGCCAGTGCGTATTTGGTTCTGAAGCATCAGGACCTGGCTCTTAAATCTCAGAAATAGGCTTCTCAGTTGGCGCGTAACTTCTCAGATCATATTTTGATATTCTTTCGATGGATAATCGAGAGAGACACTCTTACATGTATTATATATATGATTATCATTTATCATTGTTGTAGAGTGCTTAAGTTAATACTTCAAGTCTTAATTACCAAGCATTAATCTTCACGGTGGTTTCTGATCAAGTCTTGGCTGCCTAAATAGGCAGCCAAGACTTGATCAGAAACCACAGTGAAGATTAATGTTTGCTATTGTGAGATATGAGTGTGACCCACTTTCAAATTCTTTAGACCAAACCACACTTTTGAGTGTAAAAATGCATGCATGAACTTCGGGAATGCATTCTAGATGGTGATAAAATGCGATTTTCGGCAATTCTGAAAAATGCATGCAATGACCCCTTGCTGACCCCAGTGAACTTTACCCATATTATGAACCTGCATGGAGTCTCGATTCATTTAGTTTTGGTCCCAGGACCATACGTCAATGTCATACCATGCTTGAGGTACGAGGGTGACCCACTTTCAATATGTTTGTCCCCGTTTGGTGTTGGTCCCAGGTCCATAGGTCATACTATGCTTAAAATTTGAGCGTGACGCACTTTTAAAATTTTGGGTCCCACCCACTTTAAAGGAAGCGTACGAAAATAATAGTCTGTGTGTTTCACACAGACTAATTAGCAGGGTTCCTTGGTAATAAATCTGTTATTTGTTTCTAAATATCTTGCCATATGGACTGATCTGTTAATCATCCGTGAAAACTACTAATTAACAATTGATCCACCTTTATCTATCAACAGAATAAAATTGATCTAGCTTATCGATTAAACAGATGTATCGAAGAAAAGATTTTTTCTGCACTGTTAAATATCGTTGGCACGTTTGTTGTGGTGTGCTCCTCAGCTGCACTTTCTAATGAGGAGTACATAACTCATGGCTTTTTTCTCTCTAATTTTAAAGGAAATTAATTAATTAACTTTGCAGGGTTCATATCGATTCTGACAGCTTTACATTATAGCCTTTAAAGCTCCGTTGGGCCAGTGTGGACAAATGTGGATATTTATAGACTCACAGGAGCATGGTTTGGGGACTACTGGATACTATCTGGACTGTTGGGGACTGCTGTCATAAGATAGTGTTTGGGGACTATTGGGGACCAATATTTGTGAACTGATGTCAGAGGTTTTATGACTTTGGGGTACTGAAGACAGTAGTGGTTTGATGACGTGTGAGGTGTACGTGGTATCGGGGAGTGAAGATGGTGATCGTTGGTGTCGAAGTTGTTGTGATTTGTTTAGTCGTTGGTTTGGTAATTGTAGTTGTTGAAGAAGTTCTTTTAGTGCAAGAATTGTTTTGGTCGATGCAGTGGTTGTGGCGGTAGGTGTTGTAGTGGTTGGTGTAATAATTGTAGTGGCTCATGATTTAATGGTTGGGTGTTGGTGTTGTAGTAGCTCGTGCTGGAGTTGGTTTCGTCATTGTACAACACCATCTGTAATAAAAACTACTACCATTACGACACCAACCACCACAGTAAAATCTTGTAATTGCACTTTAGCTAACCTGTAAACACGAGATAGTGAATTGTAATTACGAGAAAACTAACTTATACTTACGAGTCGGGTAAGTAGTATATTAGGGATGAAACGTCACTCATTTGGATGATCTCATGGATGATTTCATGTGACGTCATATTCACGTGACCAAGTTACGTCATGTTTGTCAGGATGGTGCGTGTTTCTGTCTTTGAGCCTGAAAGGCCTACAACAGGACAGGGGTGCGTTCGTAGGGTATGTTTTCTTGAACAAGAGTAAATCTAATTACCACAAATAACCCGACAATCCCTCCAAATCACCCAAAACTACCTAAAATCACCGAAACGGACTTGTTGAAGCCCCATTTTTGGCTTATAATAGTAGCACGTAGTGCTATAAGATGATTCCTATCGATTCAATGGGAGTATATCAAATTACTCAAATAGACCCGATAATTGTTTATTTAGCTCAGATTTTCCCCAAATACTCGTTTTTCTACATATTGTTCGAATTCTTTGAGAATCTTCTGTTTATAGTTTCTGTTTATTCTATCATGTTCGTTTGTTCTGGAGTATACTCCAGTAAACTAGAAGAACCTATCAGTTGGAACAGTTTTGTTTGTTTTTAGCTGGCTTTCTTGATCTGCTAACGCTAATTTTAACACTATTCCGAGTACTCTTGTTCTTGTTTCATTTATCCAGATCAACCAATCAGTTCACTTTACTGCAGCTAACTAACCAATCAGATTGCTTCATTTGCAATAATATGTCCTTAACCATACAAAGTTATCTCCATTGTGTACAACGAAGGCCTCTATGATTATCAAACCCAAACCACAATCGAACAGTAAGTAGAATATGTATTGCTCGAACGACTCGAACCCCATCGAGCAAACGAGCTTTAAAGTAATTGCTCGATCGAGTGACTCCACATACTACTCGAACGACTTGAATCACATCGAGCAAGTGAGCTATAGAGCAATTGCTCGTTCGAGTGACTCCACAAACTGCGCTACGACTCATCTGGGTATTTGAGTCAACCCATGACATGGCAATATATCATTTGCGTATAGATGTTGATGATACCTATTGGGTACTTATCTGAGGATATTTATTTGAAGAAATTTATAGTTCCTATTACCTGTTTGGCCCGGCCCTCCAGGCCACCCCAAGACTTACCTATTCCCAATTCCCCTAATGAGCTATCAAGCAGTTACTGAAAAGACATTGTTCGAACGACTCGAATCCCATCGCGCAAGTGACCTTCAGAGCAATTGCTCGATCGAGTGACTCCACATACTGCTCGAACGACGCGAATCCATCTGACAAATGAGCCATCGAGCTACTGCTCGAACGAGTGACTCCACATACGACTCTTCGACTCATTTCAGAAAAAGGGATACCATGGCAACACACGTATCCTAAAAGGGGATTCCGTAATTGGGATTCCTATCCGACTCCGTGAAATGGGATTCCGTGATTTGACATAAACACCTGAGGGTATGAAAATGGATTGATAACGCCGACTGAAACTATTACTGCATGAACCTGAACAGAAAAAAACATGATAACGGACAATCAACCACCACAGAACAACAAAAGTACTGAAGTGCACGAAGTAAACGAAGATCCAACACAACCAAGATCGAAGTGAACAGAATATAACAAAGTGAAAAAACATTAACTAGTTAGACAGAATGGGAGAGACAAACTGAATACATCAAAGATGGGACACAACGAAAATATGTAATATTAACGCCCCTTTGAATTGAACACAAACAAGATCGATGTGAACAGAATATACATAAGTTCATCACAGTGTTAACCCCTTTGAATTCAATAAAGTTTTGAACTCTATTTTTAACTATAACCCTAATGAAAATCTAACTCAGTGTTAACCCCTTTGAACTATTTTGAGCTGAATGAACTTTAATAACGAACTTTGACTGCAACACCCTTGAACTCAACTGTTTAACTGAATGAACCCAACAAAGTTTTGACATGATCAAACGAAGTTTAATTGAATGAAATTTTGTACTACAACCATTTGGTCTAAATTCTTCCAGTAGGGTAGGGGAATACCCTCAAGTGTTTATGTCATATCACAGAATCCCATTTCACGAAGTCGGATAGGAATCCCAATTACGGAATCTTTTTTTAGTATACGCTTTTGCTATGGAATCCCTTTTTTGAAATCAGTCGAAGAGTCGTTTGAGCAATTGTTCTAAAGCTCATTTGCTCGATGGGATTCAAGTCGTCCGAGTACTGTACTGGACTATACTCTAGAACAAACAAACAGGGTTGAATAGACAGAAACTATAGCACAGCTTATAGATAAAAGCAGAGGATTCTGAAAGAATTCGAACAATAGGTAGAAAAACAAGGATTTGGGAAAATCCGAGCCAAATAAAGAATTATCGGGTCCATTTGGGTAATTAGATATACTCCCATTGAATCGAAGCACCTTATAGCACTACGTGCTACTGTTATAAGCCAAAAATGGGGCTTCACCAAGTCCGTTTCGGTGATTTTAGACAGTTTGGGGTGATTTGAAGGTATTGTCGGATTATTTCAGGTAATTAGATTTACTCTTGTTCAAAGGAACATACCTTCCGAACATTCCTCCCTTTCCTGTTGTAGGCCTTTTCAGGGTCATAACCATATGTTACTATAGTGTAAACATATTTTATTGCACCAAAAGTACAAAATGGAGTGGAGGACAAGTGCGTACCACTTAAGCATCCCTCCTCTCCGTTGGTAATACAATTTCAATTAACTAGTGGCGACATACATTTGTAAACAAAAATGTAACTGTACAAGAGAAGAAAAGAACAGAGACTTGAAAAATAAGTAAGTAATAACATGAAAAAGCTATCGAATATGAAGGTACCTACATTAAAATACTCTGAATGCCGTATATTAGGGGGTGTTATACTTTTTTTAAAAAGTTTCCAACGAAAAGCAATTTTTTATTTCATCGTCTAGGTTGTTCCAGGCAGCAATGCTTCTAGAAAATTTTTTTTTGAAAAGTTCAGTTCGTAGGGCTATGGGAATAAAGTTCGAGGCATTACGTAATTTATGACTGGGCAGTTCGTTAAAGCGAGAGGGCAATAGTTCAGACAGGTATTCAGGGGACTGACTGTTAACAGTTTTATAGAACAGAACCATTCTTTGGGTGTAACGTCTCGAACCAAGTGGACTCCATCCTACTTCCAATAGGAGACGTTATTTTGGAACAGACCTTGTTAGTCCCGACACCGAGAAGTTTAAGCTGGTACTGGGGTTCTTCACCCCAAACGAGACTAGCATACTCCAATATGGGCAGGATGAATGTGACATGCATTTTCTCTAAAATCTTTCTGTTGAGGATAAATTTTAATTTCCTTAGTTGTGATAATTTAGAACCAACAGGAGAACATATTGAATTGATATAACGAATCCAAGACAGGCCAGATTGGAGTTTTAAGCCTAAATGTTTGTGTTCACTTGTAGGAAGAACTGAGTCTCCGAATTTTATTGATGAAAGTGCTGAGCTCGTACTCAGTGAGAATAGCATAACTTGTGTCTTTTGCGCATTAAAAGTTGCTAACCACTGTTGAGCCCACCCGTTTATATTTTCAATGTCGCTGTTTAGTATAGCTGTGAGGTCTGAGACAGAATTCCCACAGCCCGTAAGACATGTATCATCCCCGAAAAGTCTTGTAATCGACTCAACGTTTTCTGCAATATCATTAATATACACTAGAAACAGAAAGGGACCAAGGACCGATCCCTGGGAAACGCCAGTCATATAGTCAGACTGACATCCGTTGACTAGGACACGTTGTTCCCTATTTGATAGATAACCGTTCACCCACCTAAGAAGGGTACCGATAATTCCATATTCAGGAAATGTAAAGATCAAGCCTTTGTGCCACTCCCTATCAAAGGCTTTTGAAATGTCACCAAAAAACCCCGCATGTTATTAGCTTTCTGTCAACAGCTCGGCACAAAGAGTTGTAAATCACCAGTAATTGGAAGATGGTGCTGTTTTGGGGTAAAAAAACCGACATTAGTTTGAAGAATAGTTGGTGTTCATCGAAGTGGGCGAATAAGCGTATCACCCTAACAACACGCGCTGCGCATGCACACTAACACCACGTATCACTATGGTAACGACGTCACAATATGGCCGCTCACGCGGGCTACCATGACAACCAAACAACACGTAACTAGGAATAGTGACTATATAGTGTCACATGAAATCACCCATAAGATCATCCGGATGAGGGATGTTTCATCCCTGATATACTACTCAGGTAAATTGAAACTACAAGATAATAGCCCGTAATTACAAGACATTAACTTTAAATTACAAATTAGTGGATTGTGATAACAATTTAGTATCCTAAAATTACAAGTTAATAAGTGAAGGCCTGTGGTGACTCTACGCTGCCACAGGTACCTGTGACGACTTGTCATTATAAATGGTAGAGCTGTAGGTTTTTAAATTTTTTGTTCGGTTTCGGTTTTGGTTTTTCGGGTGGAGTAAAACCTCGGTTCGGTTCGGTTTTCGGTTTGTTCATGAGGCCAAATAAAATTCAATAAAACTCATTCTTATGTCCGGAGTCATAACTGAATAGCAGAGAAATTGAGTGAAACTCAACGAATGCCCGAAATAAGCTATAATACATGAAGAATCAGGAAGGCCAATATAATAATTACTTAAATATACAGAACGTTTATTGTGCTTGGCCATTTTTTGAGGTCTGACACCTACACGCAACTTGAGGAAAGCTGCAAACACAACTAAACTGAAATGTCGGAAATTCACAGAATGTAGCCTTCCCAGAGTAGTGAGAGTACCCAGACACTGCCATTGGCAGTGTCTGGGTACTCTCACTACTCTGGGATGGCTACATTATGTGAATTTCTGCAGCAAGAGAGTATTTAATAAAAAACAAAAAACCTTAGATTACGGGATGTAGACGGTTTCGGTTTCGGTTTTTTAAAAAAAACTAAAAACCTCGGTTCGGTTTCGGTTAACCTACAGCTCTAATAAATGGCGAGGCAGCATCACTTCGGAAACAGAAAAATAGACGAGTACCGCGTGTGGTGCGGCAAAAGCCATTTTGCCTGTGTAGGTAGCCATCACTTGTCTAGAAGCAGTGGCGGCGCCAGAAATTTTTTTGTGGGGGGGGGGGGGGGGCAACTAGGGGGGCAGACTCCCATGAAGGGGGGCAAATACGTAAAGGATCATATCATTACTTTGTTATGAGGCAGTCCAAACTTGGACCCAAAGTCCGTAATATACTTTTTTGGTTTGGTACGTCCTGTGGACGTACCAAACCAAAAAATTATATTACGGACTTTGGGTCCAAGTTTCGACTAAATGTAATGGTAATTACCGGTCCTCCTTTCAAAAAATCCTGGATCCGCGTCTGGTGGGTCTGTGCGTGAGAGAGAGAGAGAGAGAGAGAGAGAGAGAGAGAGACTCATAATGCCCGTCTGTCATAATGCGAAGTCCATGATTTTTTTTAGACAGGGGATATGGATAGACATGCCTTTGTTGGCTCATAACTTAATTATAACTTATAAGTATCTGCATCCGAGTCTTTAAATCTCTGCTGCCTGGATGTGTTCATCAGCTAGCCTGAGGCTTTGGGCTAAGTGTGTATGGAAAATTATTGGGAATAAAAAAAGAGAGGGGTGTGTGTGTGTGAGAGAGAGAGTGACTGAATGTGTTTGTGTGTGAGGGTGGATGGAAATGCATGCGAGATGGTTGGGGGGGGGCAACTGGGGGGGGGCAAAGCCTTCGTTTGGGGGGGGGGCAAATGCCCCCATGCCCCCCCCCCCCGTAGCCCCGCCACTGTCTAGAAACAACTGCAAAGTCGACACAAGGTGACTATAACGTCAAGTAAGAGGTTCTTAAATGTTGTAAGATGGTTGTGTTACCTCCAACGTTTCAACAGCGTGTACACCACTCCAAGTAATTACAACGTGAAGTAAGAAGTTGCTGACCTATATTTATATTATTGTCAGTATAATGAAAAACGTTGTCACAACCTCTCTGGGAGTCCATAACTGTACTATCAGTTAACGTGAAACTCACAAAACGCAACGTTGTTCCAACCATAGTGTGCCAGCTGGAATATGTGCAATACTCCAGCTGGCACACTATGGTTGGAACCCGAATAGAAAACGGCACTTGCAAAAATATCTTGAGAAAATAAATACTTTTTGATTGAAAACATAGCTTATGACCCCTGGTTGGAACGAGTTCGAGCTACGTTTTTGAGAATAGAAATGGTTTGTGTCTTGTCCATCCAAATAATAACTTGAATACTTTATGATCGACAAATCACATTTTCTATGGTCGAATAATGATAGACACTGCCTTGAAGGTTACTTTCGACAATCAGTTTTCTTGTATATATATGGTGGCCATCTTTGTCAGCACAATAACTTGAAAATGAAATGCTTAGATCGCATTTGTTATGGGGAATTTGTGATAACTAATGTTCGAGCATATGTAATGTGGCCGTCATGGCAGTCATGTTGGATTTGTCGTATCTTTTACAGAAAATTCTGATATATTCAATTAGAACGCCATGGCATCTATCTTCGATTTTTAAAAAAAATTGGTTGTTCATGCAATAGCCTGAAAACTAAATATTAACTTGATCCATTTTTATGATGTCAGCGATGATCAGAGGAAAGGTTCTTTCGATAAATGTATCTACAAATGGTCATGGGGCGATGAAACGTTTGCAAGCTTTGGCCTCAATTGGGTATCTGTGTTTATGCACTGAATGTTTTGATGGCTTGTACGCTTCGAGTCAGTCGTTGATTGACCTGTGTTTTTCAGTAATTGGCTATCTTTCGAGGATGAGGTGCTATATAAGTAAGGGAAATTTGTTTACTTTGAAATTCCCACCTCTGATATTTCATAAACTAAATTAAATACACACACATTGTAATCAAAATGAAGATTGTGATGTATAGAACACAAAATACATGCAATCTACTCACAGAGTTGACACCAGGCACCAATAGTTCCTGGAGTCTGCTAGCGTTTTCGTACCAGAACAGATAATAAAATATTTCCGGAGAACAACTAGTGCCCAAATGTGCTTCATATGGTCAAGAACAAAACGCAGCGACAGAGCTGCGTGGGGGTAAAATCCAAAACCCTCGGCTTTGTTTTCGTTGTCTGTTTATTTACATTTTGGTCATGGCATCTGGCCAAATAAGCATCGATATACAACGCCATCTAAAATCCAGTAATGAGACAGATCGCCACCATACTACAAACTGTTATTATATGCAGACTGCACAGTTGCCATATTACTTGCAAGGTATCATGACATCCTCGTTTTTGTATTAAGGGGATGTCCAACCTAACTTTGGTCAAATTTCAGGTAATTTTCTCCAACTCCAAGAAAGGCCAGAAAAGAATAACCCTAATAAATTATGTATCAATTTTTTTAATAAAACATGTGAAAACTAATATTTGCTATGGAACTGTCACCATGTGGTAGAAGCACTGCTTGAAAGTCTAATCCCACCTGCGGCAACCGCGTTGTGTCCTTGGGCAAGACACTTCATCTCCATTGCCCGCGTGGGGGCACGATGACACCGTGTACTAAAGCATACTGCACGTCGATGGTACGCATGTCTTCAACCAATCTAACCCTGCCTGTGCTGCAGTGAGGAGTTACGATGTTGGGGAGCTGGCTGCTGCTCGTCGTTGCTCGGTGTTCTCTCCGAGCACTCCGGCTTCCTCCACCCGTAAAACTGTCACGGTCATGATTAGCCATTGTGCATAAATATGTGACCTTAAACATAAATAAATAAATAAATAAATAAATAAATAAATAAATAAATAAATAAATAAATAATAGCTTGAAAGTCTGCTATGGGATAAGTAAGAGACAAGATTTTGTACAATAACCCTTTACCCAACGTAACGGCCAAAACGCGCCAGCGCTGTTCTCAAAAATCGCCAATTAATTTTCATTATTTTTCATTTTTTGTCTCAAAAACATAGGTTATGACCCCTCGTTGGAACGAGCTCGTCGATCTCGTTCCAACGAGGGGTCATAACCTATGTTTTTGATACAAAAAATGAAAAAAAATTAGTTATTCAAGAATTATTTTTGCAAGTGTCGTCTGCTTTCCATGTTAGGTAAAGGGATAAAATACCTTAATTTTTTGTCCTCATTCTTGAACGGACAATAAGACTAATTGTAATTTTGAGTGTGTAATTTTCACAAGGGCAGTCTTTTTTCTTGTTTTTCGTTTTTGTTTACCTTTTATGAAGTCACCAGGGACCAAATTTACATAGTTCACAAGTAGAGCTGTAGGTTAACCGAAACCGAACCGAGGTTTTGAGTTTTTTTTTTAAAACCGAAACCGAAACCGTCGACATCCCGTAATCTAAGGTTTTTCGTTTTTATTATATACTCTCTTGCTGCAGAAATTCACAGAATGTAGCCATCCCAGAGTAGTGAGAGTACCCAGACACTGCCAATGGCAGTGTCTGGGTGCTCTTACTACTCTGGGGAGGCTACATTCTGTTAATTTCCGACATTTCAGTTTAGTTGTGTTTGTAGCTTTCCTCAAGTTGCGTGTAGGTGTCAGACCTCGAAAAATGGCCAAGCACAATAAAAGTTTTGTATATTTAGGTAATTATTATATTGGCCTTCCTGATTCTTCATGTATTATAGCTTATTTCGGGCATTCATTGAGTTTCACTCAATTTCACTGCCATCCAGTTATGACTCCGGACATAAGAATGAGTTTTATTGAATTTTATTTGGCCTCATGAATAAAACGAAAACCAAACCGAACCGAGGTTTTATTCCACCTGAAAAACCAAAACCGAAACCGAACAAGAAATTTAAAAACCTACAGCTCTATTCACAAGAACACGTATGGGGTCATTAAAATGAAGTATATCCAATGTGGCTTTTGTCAGTCTTCGGTGATCATACCTCACACAATTTTGTGCCATTTTGCACGAGATTTGTGTCAAACTGGTAAAAAAAGATGAGATTGATACACCAAAAAGGGAAAACTACCAAACTTCCTCTTTTGGTGTTATCTATGACCATTTCTGGTGTTGCATCAGCAATGACAGCTCCCAAGAGAGCCATGTGAATGCTCATGTATAACAAAAATGACCTGCCCTGCATGCAAAAGACTTACATCAGTCGGCTCCGTTAAGTTAGGAACCATAGATTCTAACTCATGTCTGTATATGGTTTCGTATGCTCCATTTGTTTTGAAACTCTCGACTTTCTGTAGTTGCTGTTTGCAGAGGTTTGACTGTTGCTAACTCGTGAGATTTAAGAACATTAATAACTGATCTGCTTACCGATATCAATTTTATAGTCAGTGAATTACAGGCTGAACAATACTGCAATTATGTGGGTCACTAAATTCGTTTATCTAAAAACGTCTGAGACGTGTGGAATTATTTCGGTAATTCCTATGATCTCGTCTGCCAGGTGGCTCCATGCCATTTCTGGCAACAGATTGTACAATTAACATGGACTTTTTCAACCTTTTGGTGCCAATGGCGATCAAAATGGACGTGGATCCACCTTACACACAATGTGATTGTCCGAGGAAGAAATTTAAAATTTACGATGGTACTAAATTTCACTATATTCGGTGAACAGAAAAAGAACTTTCTGAAAGTTTGGTCTTCTTTTTCGATGAACAGTCTTCGCCAAGCTTTCTTTTCGTCACTACTATAGTTCGGCTTCAATCAAATTATTTTTTCACTAAAAATGCAATTGTGAGGACAGCAATGTATGTTGGTGTGAATATATTTTTAAAATAACTGTTGTTCTCCTTCGGTTTATGCGATATAAACCGAAAATTTTCAGCACAAGCTTCATAACTCGCGTAGCGAGTTATGATTAAGCTTGTGCTGAAAATTTTCGGTTTGTTTCGCATAAACCGAAGGAAAACAACAGTTATTTCTTATAATTTAATCCGGCTGTAATATTAAAATATAAAAACTATGTGTACGTGAACGAAAAACATTTAATTTTCTCAAAAGACAACAGTCAAACTCCGGAAAGTGTGCCACAAACAGGTCACGTCAATCATTGTCAAATTGTTTGTTGTTTTGATTTTCGATCGCAGACGACAGATATTTAGCAAGTCACGTAACAATATCATTAAAACCATTTTTTTAAGTTCCCCAAAAATCATGTTTGGGTGTGTGATCTTTTATTCGTTTCCCACTTCGGTATATTTTATTATATTCAATTGTTCCCGAGAAATTATTATTATATTCTCGCTGACTGGAGGCGATGAAAAAGCGATCATTGGTCTTTGTTTACAAGCTTGTTATCCATCTATTAGTCTGCCGTCACGCCCTCACGGTGACAATTGGATTGAGTGGGCGGGGCGTCCAGATTCTTCAAAGTTGGATCGGATGTGCGAACGTGTAGCGACATTCCAAATCATGACGTGATTTGGTTTATACGATTTTAACGACTTTCACAATGTTTGCTTTCAACCAATCAAACGCAGAGGCGGGGCAAACGATTAAATTATTTTTGTTTTCAAGCATAATTTTTCCAGTTTTATGTTTTGCTAATCTACAACAACCAAATAATAGTAGTTCGAATCAGTGGCGTATTTTATCCCTTGCTGAAACTTGCGTATTTTCTACAGTTTCTAGATTCAACATTGCAACTAAGGACTGTATCTCGCAATTATTACATTGTCAGTTGAATATTTTCCTGTGAATGTATCATGTGCTATATGTTGCCTCGCAGATTCGAAAACAGCAATGAAACGTTTGAAAATTTCAGATCTTTGGAAATTAAATCGTTTCCCAACTTGGCCCAAAAAGTGATCAAAACAAGTATATCTCCCCAAAGCAATCTGTATTTCGTTGCCGTTCATTTTCCTCTGAGATAATGAAATGGTGAATATGCTTTCTCGGAGTATGGAGTGTTGAGTCTTTTATTAACAACTCAAACCTTAGAATTACCGATCTGTTCCTTGTTATTCTTTTCGGATACTTCTGCGGCTGGCAATTTCTTTGTCATCAAAAGCAAAAAAAAAAACCCATTAATTTTTCTTTGAAAAAGTGGTTAAATTCAAGTTTTGTTTACTTTTGTCATTATTTTGGTATATAATATGTCGCTATTCACCACCTTAATTCGTATTCAGGGCGCTGTTGAAATTTAAAAAAAATGTCAAAAGTTTTGTTGGACGACCCCTTAAAATATATGAAAATAAATTATATTTAAGCATTTTACCACGTGATCATAACATCAAATGCCTTTTAAGATAGCCGACTCGGGTTTTGAAGATGCCAGCCATTTCTAAAGTGCAAAAAATGTCAGAGGACAGGTGTTGTTGTCATGTTATGTGCCAACACGCTTCCCGTGGGAACCCCTGAACGTAAAGCAGAGCTCATTTACTGTGGTAAAGATGTTCTGCATTACATTAAAATAGGACCCGGTCACCAGCGCCTGCGGTGGAAGTCCTCTAAAATGGACACCATAGGTATAAACAATTGGCTAAACTTTACTACATGCCTATGCTGCCGCCATGACGTAGCCATATATGCTGAAAAATGGTCTTAAAGATCAATGAATAAAAACTTATTGGTAAAAACGAAACTGTTTCGACCTCTAAAGATACAGTGCTTTCGTTTTTTTGAATAGTATACAGGGGGAGGCCACCAAAAATTTGCAAGACGTGACGTGGGGGTGGGTGGGTCTCTTGAGTGCGTCAAAAATGTGCATTTCCAACTTGTGCAATTTTTTGAATTTTTTAAAAATATATCAATATATCAACTAATATATACCATCATTTGTGTTTCAAACCTTAAAGATGATGTTGTACATCACACTCTTAACATAAATACAACATCAGGAGGCTTTATATGTGAGAATATTGGGCTAAAACTGGGAAAATGTCACACGTTAGTAGGGAGTGGGTGTCTTGTTCGAAATGTTGAAAATGTGCAGACAATATTTTGGGAACAATTCAAATGAAAATTTGTTCCCAGTATATGTACACCTGCTCTGGCCAAGCCTGATAACGAACAGCTTGTCATTTGTAGATTGGGGCCCACAACAGCCCACAGAGGTTTAAATTGGTGGTACCAGTTTAACCCTTTACCTAACATGAAAAGAAAACGACACTTGCCAAAAAAGGATTGAATAACTAATGTTTTTTCATTTTTTGTCTCAAAAACATAGGTTATGACCCCTCATTAGAACGAGCTCGACGAGCTCGTTCCAATGAGGGGTCATAACCTATGTTTTTGAGACAAAAAAATGAAAAAATAATAAAAATTAATTGGCGATTTTTGAGAATAGCGCTGGCTGGTTTTGGCCGTTACGTTGGGTAAAGGATTAAGAACATTATGAAAAAACCCTAAAGACAGCTGTGCCTACTAAGTTTATAAGTTTATTTTGGATTTTAAAGGGAGAGTGGGGGGGGGGGGGGGGTGTCTGAGAACGGTAGTAGAAAATTTGCACGTAGTGGGTGGGTGGGTGTAAAAAGGAACCGAATAAAAAACAGGACGTCACGTCTTGCAAATTTTTAGTGCCCCCCCCCCCCCCCCCCCCTTGCAGTTATGGCATTTTCACGCCTTCGGTTTAGGTACTCGATGGTAGAGGGGGACAGTAGTTTTTTAATGGATATCAGAGATGATTGATAAACTGTCAGCAAACTGACGAGGTCAATAAAGAATTATGGCTTTGTCCCAGGAGAATTTTATATCTTCTCTTGACGCGTTGAGTGCAACATGGCGCCATCTGCAAAGTTTTACCGTTTGACTTCACCCGTAATGGGCAGGCATCTCCTATCTGGAACGACTTGAATCTAAGACTGTGAGGGAAGCGTGTACCCAGAACTAATTTTCAAGTTATTTCAAAAGTTAAATTAGAAGTTGAAGTCCAAAAATGAGCATTGTGTCCCGAAAAATCGGTAATTTCACACATTACAATGTCCCTCTGGACCACTCTGGACAGCTCCAGACCGGTTCAGCTCGTTTGTGTACCGGTACAGTAGGGGTGGTCGAGACCGCAGTCTTCCCCTGGATCGACACCGGATCGATATTTTGCCGTCCGATCCGCAACACTTCAACTTCAGCCAAAGAAGGTTTTGATATTAATTGACCCCTTTTTATAGTTCTGACCTAAATGCGGCAACAGACTTCAATGAATCACTGAAATGCGCTCTTTGTTCAGTTACAGATATTCATCCTTTTCGGTTCAATGTGTTGCGACATTCACTTTGGTATATGATAGGCCTGTGTTGTTCAAAGAATAGACAAAACCAAAACGTTTAGCCCAAACTAAGTTGGCGTTTCTTGGATCTAGTCTCAAAAGAAACACAAAAAAGTAGCAAACTTGAAGGTGTGTGTTAATCCTTTACCCAATATAACGACCAAAACCGGCCAGCGCTATTCACAAAAATCACCAATTAATTTTCATTATTTTTTCATTTTTTTTTTTGGCCTCAAAAACATAGGTTATGGCCCCTCTTTGGAACGAGCTCGTTCCAATGAGGGGTCATAACCTATGTTTTTGAGACAAAAAATGAAAAAAAATTTGTTAATCAATTTTTTTTTTACAAGTGTCGTCTGTTTTTCATATTAGGTAAAGGGTTAATATAATTTACACGTGGCACAGGAAGTAGCAGACATGAAAGTGTGTTTTAATGTAAGTTACACGTGCCAGACTATAACTGTTGATGTTTCGGTGGTTTTTTTCGCGGAAGCTTGGTGTGGAGCTGCCCAAGTTTGGAGTGTATGAACTAAGGCGCTTCCATCGCTCCAGTTAACATTTTCACTGAGACATTCGTAGTATTGTTGTTCCGTTCTCAAGTTGAAAGTAAGATTTGCGAACATATGACAGCACGTCAAATAATGCACTAACGAAGTATTGTTCTTAGAAATCGTATTTACGACATTTTTAGGTATTTCTCTCTATCTTT
The DNA here is from genome assembly GCA_031216915.1 of Pictodentalium vernedei. NCBI lineage: Eukaryota > Metazoa > Mollusca > Scaphopoda > Dentaliida > Dentaliidae > Pictodentalium > Pictodentalium vernedei. Next base: position 91,363,906 of record CM062295.1, on the reverse strand, counting down.
GTTCTTTAACCCTTTACCTAACATGAAAAGCAGACGACACTTGCAAACAAAATTCTTGAATAACTATTTTTTTTTATTTTTTGTCTCAAAAACATAGGTTATGACCCCTCGTTGGAACGAGCTCGACGAGCTCGTTCCAACGAGGGATCATAACCTATGTTTTTGAGACAAAAAATAAAAAAATAATGAAAATTAATTGGCGATTTTTGAGAATAGCGCTGGTCGGTTTTGGCCGTTACGTTGGGTAAAGGGTTAAGATTGAGGCGTTGGCAGAAGAGTCCGACGTTATCCTCTGCATAACCTCTTTCAGCAGTGAGTTACTGTTGTAAAATGAGATATGTTCCCTTGTGTAGTAATCTATGACTGGTCTTGTACAAAGCAACTTCGAAAATAAACGTATTACAAAATATTTGGCGATGATAAGACGGTTTGTCAGCTAAGGCCTCAATTGGGTGTCAAAGTCTGAGCGTTCAATATTGTGACGGTTACGGTGACGCACGCTTTATGTCTCTCGCAGCATGTCACTGCCTTATTTTCATTATTTATTTTCATTTCAAAAATATTATTTGTCCCAGTCGACTTTTTCCGAAAGTGAGTATTATAGAGGTATTATACGGTAGAATGTCATTATCCATGTGTTGATGCACTATGGGTTTTGAAGCGTAAAGTTTCGCGTGTCATAATGAACAGACAACGAACAGCTAGACCAAACTAAATAAAGTATAGCATATATCATTGACAGTTTTATACCAGTTATTGCTGCACACTGCATCGAATCATGGACAAAATGCCCATCAGTATTTTGTCCATGGGCATTTTGTCCATGGACACTTTGTCGGTCCACCCACTGCATCAAGCTACGCGACAACATTGGGACTCGAGAGGAAGCAGAAATACACAGAACGATACACGCGTGAGAATGGGTTAATCGATATGGCACGAGTGCCAACGCAGAAGAATAGAACGAGAGCTGCTTAAAATGTTAGGCATAACAACGATAGAACGAGAACTGTCCACTTCCGCGCGATGGCACAGGTCTTCACGTCTATAAAAACAATTATTAGTAGGACACTCACAAATTCATTTGACAACTATCAACAAAAACAACACATTTTATCGCCCACCAAATTTGCGTGGGAAACCTGTGTTACTATTTCGACCCTTGCGTTATTTATTTATTTATTTATTGGTGTTGAAGGTCACATACTTATGCACAATGGCTGATCGTGACCGTGACAGTTTTACGGGTGGAGGAAGCCGGAGTACCCGGAGAGAACCACCGAGCAACGACGAGCAGCTGTCAGCTCTCTAACATCGTAAGACCCTTGCGTTCCAATGTGTTCTGTGCCTACTGACACATAGAACACATTGAAACTTAGCTAGCGGACGATTTTTAGCTATCGCTAGCGATTCAAATTGTAATTGCGGCGGAGGGATTTGTAGAAAATTCAAGTGAAATTTCGCTTCTATTTAAAAATAGTCCATCAACATTTCCGTTCGGCACATATATGCGGAACAGATTTTCATTTTCCGCATGGTTTAGTGTTGCTGTAGATGGGAGATTTCATAGAACAGGTGTGTAATAAATGTACATTCAAAATCAGAATAAAGGCAGTTTTTCGTGTATAATGAAAGCTATAAGTGAAGAAAACTTGAACCCAACCGTTTAAAATATATATATATACTGTCCACAAAAGTTGAGCCCATATACCTGATACGAATATCCCATATTGTGACAATACCCACTGCTCTGTTGGAGCGGGAATAGATCCTCAAAACTGGTGAATATTTGCTGGTTATTGACCCCTTCACTGCCGAGCATAAGCTGTACTTCGTTGAGACCGACTTTGACAGGACTGTTTAGGTCAGTCTCTGTTGCGTTTCTCGGGAATATTTTAGTCTATCGATCGTTTTGGTGGTTGAAGTACCATGACTTGGGCGGGTGTCTCCCTTCCAGGCAAACCTCCACTTCACATCGTCGACGGAAACATGAACGCTCAAACGCACAGGAACCATATTTTAGAGCCGATTATCACCCACAGTCTTCCACACGGTTGCCGTTATTTCATTATTTGGACGTTGATGCCAGGCCTCAACGAGCGAGAATAGTGCGAGAATTCAGATATGCAACAGGACTTGACCTTGGTTGATTTTCCTGCAAGGCGTCCGGACTGTATTCCGATAAAACATTTATGGGGCATGCTACACAGGAGAGTGGTCAATAGATAGCCACCGCCTCATAACATCGACAGTCTGCGCCGTGCGCTTGTAGGGGAATGGGACAGCATCACGTTGAAATTTGGAAGACCATCAACAGCATGCCACACCGTTTAACCCTTTACCCAACGTAACGGTCAAAACCGGCCAGCGCTATTCACGAAAATCGCCAATTAATTTTCATTATTTTTTCATTTTTTGTCTCAAAAACATAGGTTATGTCCCCTCGTTGGAACGAGCTCGTTGAGCTCGTTCCAACGAGGGGTCATAAACTATGTTTTTGAGACAAAAAATGAAAAAAATAGTCATTCAAGAATTTTTTTTGCAAGTGTCGTCTGCTTTTCAGGTAAGGTAAAGGGTTAAGATGTGTTGGAGATGATCGAGTCGGTCCCACCAGATCTTGGACAACGTTCCGTTTTTGACGTTGTGGAGCTAGACTACAGTACGGCTGCCATGAACTCAGGGACGTGGCTTGAGGTTTCCGATTGGGGGGGGGGGTAGGGTAGTGAAACCCCCTCCCGATCCTTCCCCCTATTTTGAAATTCACTACAGAGAAACAGTTTGAAAATGAAGCCATGAAATGGGGCATAAAATAGATTCAAGTAACTGAAATGCCAACACATTTATGATAGATTTATCAGGTTATTATTATTTGGTATTATTCTGTGAATTGACTATGTGCTAAACAAATGCTCAAGTTGAGATTTTTGAACAGTTCACACAGTCCTAACATTAAATCAGATCAGGAATGATCAATTTTTGATGTTTCATCATTTTGTAACTGTCAATGATGGAATTAACTCAGGTTAACGATTTTACGTGATCTAATTTTCTTGAAGAGCATTTCGGGATTTGTTTTTTATTACGATAAGTAAACGTACTATAGAAATCTCGTACTGATTGACATCATGCATACTTATGAAGCTCGATATTGCGTACACTGTAGTTGTACACAGTGACAGTTGGAATTTTTACAATCATGAGATAGGCATCCCCAGATCATTACTGATAATCCACCATAAGGAACAGTAGGTCTGATGTTCCAGGGCACGCAAGTTGTATTTCTATGCCGTCACATTCTCATGCGACCATCTGTGACGCCTGACGAGGCGTGCCAGACTCCGATCTTCTCGAGGACAGGTCTTTTGGGGTTGTCCGGGCCTTGGACGGTCGTTAATATCGTTGGTTTGTTGTTTGTTGATGTTTCGGACAAATCTGCTGATGACAGACTGACTATAGCCAGCCGTCCAGTCCGGGTGGCATGGGCATCGTCGCGCTCGACTGCCCAAAGTACCACAACACACTGATAATGACATTCGGTGTGTATAGTACCCTCGTGATACCAGGTCTCGGAAAAAGTCTATTGTGTCTAATTCCCCTTTCTCGATTTTCTCTGTAACAAATAGTTTTCCATGATTCTATATGTACTCAGTACAGGGGCGCCACTTAAGGAGCGGGACCCACTCCCTTCTTTTAACCAGTCGGGACACTTTCGTGGGGATTAGTGTCTAAGATACCAACTCGCTCATGCTAGAATTAATGTACTTTTTTTAAAAAGACAAAATCTGATACTCAGGCATGCGTAACACATACAGTCGATCATACAAATGTGGGTATATATACTACTCAAAGTTTGCTAAGCACCAAATATATTCAACTACCTGTTTTACGTTTTAGTTGAAATAATGTAATGAAAAGTGTATATATTTTTCACTTAATTATATCTTTAATGATTCAAGTACAGAAATTAAGATTTTATTTGTGTTTGACATTATTTTTTAGCTTTTGAATACAATAACCGTGAGAAATGGATATAATTGGTAAAGGAGGAAATTTTTCAATTTGCCAAAAAGTTCACGGAGCGAACTGGTATGGGTTCAGTGTCGAGAATGGGACCCATTACTGTTAATTACAGCTTGACAACGCCTTCTCATGCACCCAGTCAGGGTCCCGGTGGCCCTTTGTGGGATGTTGTTCCATTCTTGGACCAGCATGACACCAAGCTCCTGGACACTTCTTGGCTAGATTGGACGGGCTGAAATTGCAAGCTGCAACTCATTCCAGACATGTTAGATTGGATAAAGGTCAGGGGATCTTGCCGGTCAGTCCATACGCTCAATCCCCTCTCTCTGTCGGTACTCCCCGACAGCATGGGGAACATGAGGACGGGTATTATCGTCCATCAGAATGAATCTATCACCCACTGCACCTGCATACAATCTGACGTGGACATCCAGGATCTCATCAATATACCGCTGTGCAGTCAATGTAGCACGTTCAAGGACACAGAGCTCTGTACGTCCATCTCTGCTGATGCCGTCCCAGACTATGATTGACCTTTCACCATAGCGGTCATGCTCAGCAATGTTGGCTGCATGGAATCGCTCTCCTGGTCTTCTCCATACCCTAGAACGCCTATCTGTGTGGTCTAGGCAGTACCTTGACTCATCTGTAAAAAGGACAGGTCGCCAATCTTCTCTGGTCCATCCAACGTGGTCCATGGCCCATTCACATCGTGCCTGGCGGTGATTCTGGGACAGCGGAATGCGAATACATGGTCTTCTTTCAACCCATATACCTTACCCGGATAGTCTGCGTCGAAACATTTACCCCGGATGCATTCTGATTGTGCTGGGCTGCTGTGGCAAAGCGGTTCCAATGGGCCTGAATGATCAAAAACCAGTCTTCAGCTGCAGATGTTGCCCTGTCTCTGTCACCACCATGCCGTCTTACTGGTGTGCCGAACTTCTGAAATCTTGCACAGGCTCTGGTTATCACCGTATGGTGCACGCCAAGGGCTTCACCAACCTGACGATGGGTAGCCCCTTGCTCCACCATCCCTACAGCCCGCCAGATTCCTGCTTCAGACAAATGTCTTCTTACATTTGCATTTGCCATATTCAGTCATTAAATCACAAGAGATTGTGTTGAAATGAATATTGAATACCCTACACATGTCATGTACATACAGACAGTACACGAAAACATCATGAAAATCAAGGGGTACATGTTTTCTATGACTGTCACGAAACGTCAGACCGTCAAGAGAGCTAATGAAAACACTGGGGCCATCTCAATACATTCCTCAATCATATCCACCCAAAATATCGCAAATATGTTACAAGCAAATTTCACAATGATCTGTCAAATATTTGGTGCTTAGCAAACTTTGAGTAGTATAGTACCCGATTCGGGCTGTTGGGGCCCAGTATGACCAGTTAAAATTTTTGGAGTACCGTAAGGGACTTCTTAACTGAGTAAGAAGTTTCGTCACGACCGCTACATATATATATTTTTATTCACTGACCAATAACCCAAAGTTTTGCTTTTTACCAACAATCCTGACTAATATCACAAACTACATCATCAAGGCATGCCTTCGAGGAAGACATACAGTTGTAATTTTGGTCAGTCGGAAGTTGGGCCATCAATTTTCTATTTGATACGCAGAAATAGTCTGGACAAATTCATGTGCATGCGTGCGCTGCCAATGACTGGTGAAACAAGGGGCGGATCCAGAGCCTCCCCCATATCTTTGCCAGTTATGTTTCTCTTGTAGTGGTTCAGTTTCGATTGATTTCGGATAATTTTTTTGCATTAAGTGGCAGCATACGCTAAAATGCATACAGTCTCTTAAAAAATCGGTTAACTGAAAAAGATCGTAATCTTACAGACATACAAGTACCAAATCCACCCCCAGACAAGATAATCCACAGACAATATAGTTGCTGTTAACGTCTGGTAAAGCATACAGGTGAGGTCTATTTATCAGCTTTGGTCGTCACGACCAAAGCTGATAAATAGACCTCACCTGTATGCTTTACCGACGTTTTTTAACGGCTCTCAAAGTGTGAAATCTTTCAAATACATCTCCTGAAAAATCTCAAAATATCCTGTCAGATGCATGGAAATGGGGGTTTGGGAACCTTGAAATTTAAAATTTTTCCTACAACGAGCCGAACAATGGTCGACCCGTCATATCGACGACCATCCATCGCCCGATCCAAGATCCAGCCCCCCCCCCCCCCCTCCACGGTTTGAAAATCGTTCCGCTGCACGTGGATTGGTCTTCACGAATCCCCCGATGGGGTTAATCTCCGGCTCCCTCACACCTTCACTGTCCCTGATGGAGGGTAAATATAATAAGATTTCTTTTGTGATAATAATTGAAGCAACCACTTGAAACCTTAGTTATAAAAAAGAACATCACTTGACACTGCATCTTAATTGCTCTTAAAAAACAATTCAAGTTTTTAATGTTGGAGTCATATCAATCACGCGATCAATTTACTTTCTGTAATTACATTTCGACAATAATAATGCCATTCAGGAGAAGGCTGAACATTGAGTAACAAAATTAATAACAGTCCTAATTGAATTTTCCAATATTTCTCGCCCGATCATGTTGTTGTAACAAACAATTTAATGTTAGTAAATTTGCTGTTGTACAGACATGTTTAAACTGGAAATTCACGTTTCTCTGAAAGTTTTATGTTTGAAAATCTTGACTAAAACTTGCTTGTTTTCTCTCAAACTGAAGGTTTTACCACACTGATCGCGATGCAAGCGTCATGCTCAGGGGTGTCGCTAAGGGACCCCCACCCCCACCCCCACTAATTTTTCCAGTCCGGATATTTCCGCCAGAATTGGGTGTCTTAAGATATAAATTCTCTCTTGCTAGTAATCATGTTCTTTCTGAAAAGACTAGATTTGCAAGTCCAGCTTTTATCTTCAACTCTTGGAAAAACGGTCTTGTCATCCCTGAAATTGTTGTGATGGGATTGGAAATTAGCATAACGGAGTTGGGAATGTTTTACAATTTCTCAGATTAAATATTCAAAAGTTACATTATGGAAGCGCATATCATCTGAAAGTTCAATGTATTTTCTTTATGGTGATTGTTTGAATCGCCATTTTACCATCTGAGTTCTATTCCCCTGTCATTTATAAAATGTACTGTTTTCTCCAGTGCAATCATGCTGAAATATTTAAAAACAGTGTTTCAATTGGTTTGTGGTCATCTATGTACGCTTTTTGGTTTAACACATGACTGGAAAGCACATCAATTCGGAAAATATGATTTTGTGTCCATCGTCTGGTAAAAATATCTACCAGACACAAGTTTTGACTTTTGTTCCTTTGATGTCAAAATTTGGTTGATCGGTTCTGATAGTCGATAAGGGGAGATAACCGTCCACTTGAAACAGTCAGATGAAGCGGAAAGCTGGGTATATACCACACACATGCAGTCGGTCTTTAAACGGAAAGCCGACGGTTCGATCCTGACTCGCATCACATGTGCTGTGTCCTTTGTCGTGATACTTAATCCAGAATGCCCTCGTGGAGGCGCGGTGGAATAATGCAGGCCAGATTTGGCTATTACGAAAGGTAAAGGGTTAGTCATTTACCCTACAACCTATAAGTATGCATGTTGAAGGTCAAATTTGTGCTAATAGTAAATGCGTTTGTGGTTGAAAATTACCACATTCAGTCCAAGACCTCAATACCTTGTAAATCCTCCTCGGTTCGCGAGACAAGCTCGGATCCGGCGTGGCATACTCCTCACCAAACGTCCAGTTTCAGCTTGATTGATGTTATTCCATTCTTCCCGCAGTGCAGCGGCGAGTTCCTGGTCACTGGTAGGTGACTATTGGCGTTGACGTATGCGCCTGCCAAGCATATTCCAGACGTGCTCGATTGGTGAAAGGTCTGGACTTAGTGCTGGCCAAGGCAGTGCAGTGATGTTTTGCTCCTGGATGAACTCCGTGGCAACACGGGCCCTGAGTGCTCTTACATTGTCATCTTTGAAAATGAATCGACGGCCGTGACGTCGCGCAAATGGCACCACATGAGCTGCTAACATGTTGTCACGGTAGTACTGCCCTGTGACACGCCCTTGTATGACATGTAATGCTGTTCTGCTTGTCATGATTATGCCTCCCCACACCATAACCGATCCACCACCAAAACGGTCGTGCTGCCTACGGTTACGTCATGGTATCGTTCGTTCCGCTGCCGCCACACTCTGTTTCGCCTGCCATGGAAGTCGAGAGTGAATCTCAATTCATCCGAAAACATTACGTCGCTCCACCGACGATTGTCATAGCGCTGTCGTGCTCCACATCAATTACGCCTTGCTGCGATGTGACGTTCAGTCAAACGTGGAATTATTCGAGGTCATCGATCATACAAATTCCAGCTCTGTAGGCGATTTCGGATAGTCGGACCACTGACTAGCACATCTGTCGCTCGGTGCAGCTGCTGTCCAATTTCTGAGGCACTTTGATGGCGGTTAAATAATACTGTGGTTCGGATGAAACGATCTTGGTCAGCAGTTGACGCCCTTGGACGATCTGACCAACGTCTGTCATCAACATAACCTGTCTGACGGTAGCGTGACCACAACCTACTAATCACCGATTGAGTAACTTTGAGAATTTGAGCCACTGCAGTCTGTCTGTTGCCAGCTTCCAACATGCCAACGGCACGAAAATGTTAGTCACGTGTCAGTCTTCGCACACCTCAAAAGTTACGTTTCGACCACAAAGTATTAATGAACGAGTTTATACCAAGAAAAGAAAGATGAGACCTCCGAAAAAGCCCGTCCAGTATAAATGAAAATTTCAAAACGTAACCCAAAGACAATAACGCGGCGCTCGTGCGAAAAACCTGCACGAAGTTTTCGTGGGCCGGTGATCCATACTGAACTTGGTAACATATTGATGTGTCCAATCACTGACGCGTATCCAACACCATTTTCCGAAAATATCAACATCAGTTTGGATATCCCCTACTTTTTTTGAATAGTATAATACGATGGACTTGGTACTGGATTTTTTAATAAAGCCTCTGCGTGGCAGTAACGGGATGAAGCAAAGCGAAATGTCCTGTCAGAATCGTCAGTCATGTATATAAACTGTGATGCACCGTTTGTCCGCAGCTACTCACATCTTGAAGCCCCCGAGAAGTGAAGCGGTGCTTGTTTACTGTGGTGAATAAGCTCTGTTTTACTGGTAAAAAAACTGGACCCAGTCACCGATGCTTGAGTTCTTCTAAAATAGGCAACATGGGTATAAACGATTGACTAAAGTTGATTTTTATCTCCATGTTGTGGTAACGATTAGCTTTTGTGCAAAAATATGTGACATAAACATAAATAAATAAATAAATAAATAAATAAATAAATAAATAAATAAATAAATAAATAAATAAATATGTTCCACCTCGTTTGTCTCGCCTCACACTTTGAATGAAATAGTTCACTTAAATTAACCCTTTGAACACGCAAGACCGATTTTTCGGTCCAAGGCATAATTTCTTCCAATTTTTGTCTTATTATAAGTGGTCTATACACGGGGTATTGATGATAAAATATTAAGTGCAGTCTGCAGCCGGACGGCTGCAGACTGTAGTTATTATTTTATCCTCCCTGTATATTGATATTTGACTGGCCCATCTCACTGTAAGTGTACACAAAAGAGGTATCATTCCAGGAAACGAGGGTTCAAAGGGTTAACGCGTGAATAGGGAGCGCGGGCGACCCATTGGTTAAAACACCCATCCAGACATAGAAAAATCGACGGTCCGATCATGACCAGCGTCATCTGCGTTGTATCCTTGGGCTAGACACTTCCACCCGATTGCCCATTTGGGAGCGCGGTGGGATTAATATGATTTACTCCATGTAGACCAATTCCAATTAGACCTATTCCAGGTTGACCAACTCCAAGTATGCCAATTCCCGGTAGACCAATTCCAGTTAGACCAATTCCAGGTAGACTAATTCCAGTCAGACCAACATTGGTCTAACTGGATTTTTTCGACATGGAACGAAAATTTTAAATTTTAGATTTCAACAGCCAATTTTTTTTAAATTTCAAGTGATATTATTGAACAAATAACAACATTTTCAATGGGTTTGAGTGTACGCACTGGAAGTGGGATATTGAAGTCAGACCCCCGAGAACCTCAAACTGGAAGCTGACTAGGAGTTGTGTATAACTATTTATCGTAGCTGTTGCCTTTTTTACTTCTCCGTGCAGACGACTATACGCGGTTTTAAGTTCTGCATTTTTGATTTGATCAATCTCTGATTGGTAAGACTGGAAAGCTTTTCCTTTTTGTTTAATTATTTGAAGTGTTGTTTGGGTTATTCTGTTTATCCGCGGCTTTACTGTTTGCTTGGGACAGATTTCATCTATAGTATACTGTTGATAACCTCGTTAAAGTGGGTTCAGACTTTTTCTAGTTCATGAGCATTTAAAGGGTCATTTGCATGTATTTTTATTTCTACAATATTTCTGAAGAGATACCAGTCAATTTTTGGTAGGTTCCTCCTGTCCATTGGAGGATACCTTGTGTGACCTGTATTACATTTCAGAGTGGCGTGAACTGGCAGGTGATTTTGTCATTGAAGAATGAATGAAAAGTTTCAGCGCGTTGCAGGCGCACAAGGACTATGTGGGATTTGAGATCCCTTGCGACCCGAATATTTTTAGTTGGTTATGAATTCGCGAGAGTCGGAATAGAGGGTCAATAATGTTATTTGGTTCAAGTGTGCGCATTGGCAGTGGGGTACTGGGGTCTGACCCCGAGAACTTCGAACTGTAAGGTGACTAGGAATTGTGCATAACTACAGGAGTTCTGTTCTGTGTTTTATTTAGAAACCTTGGCATATTTATGGTAATACTGGAACCGGAGTTTTGAGGGTTGTTTTAGAAAAAGAAAAAGAAACCCGAACAGTCGCTGGTTTGGGAGCAGCCTCAGCATATTATCCATAACGGTTATAAAAAAAGGAAAGAAATCCACCAATATGTGTCTTTGAACCCTTGGAGTCATCCATCAGCCTATAAGGAAGAGTGGATGCTGAGCCTTGGCCATCTGGTCTGCCGTCGGGGGGAACAGATGACGAGATGATGGAAAAAACACCCCCCCCCCCCCGAAAAAAAACATTAAAAGGACTGTTTTATCTTTATTCATATGTTTATTTATTTAAAATGTACACTGGTCCCAACCAGGCAAGCTTGTTTCAATGCTTGCTTTGTGTTTGGTTTCCCTGTGTATGCTACCAAAAAGGTTGTGCCCATTCCTTCTGCGCTTCGCCGGGTTCAAGGAAATTTGAGAGTGTTCAATTAGAAAGGTTATAGGTAGAGATAGAGAGAGATATAAATCCGCTATTGTATATTGTGACTGTTGTGTGATTGTTGTTATTGATGGGGCGAGAGGTGGGTTTCTCGTAGCCAATTCCCCGTGCGCAGAGTTGCGAAGCAGTCCTCACAGACTCAATCCTAAAGTTCTTAAGGAGTAGCAAGGCAATCCTCACCGACTCCACTCCTCCATATCTTTATTAGGATTTAGTTTGTGGGGACTGCCTCGCAACTCCGTGTGTGGGGTGTTGACTACTAAGAAACCCACCTCTCGCCTCATCAATAACAACAATCACACAACACTCACAATATAGAATAGCAGTTTTCTATCTCTCTCTACCTCTAACTTTTTTAACTGAACTGAATTTATTTTCCTAAGGCCAAAAAATTACGCCCAAGCACACCCTCGTCCCCCACTCCCTTAACCCAAACAAAAATCCGAGCCCAAGGAACGTTCAAAATTATTCCGGGGTCTCCGCCTGGAGATCGTTACTGAATCAAAGTTATTCTATGTCTGCGAAAGTCCACGCTAATTGTTCATTTGAGTAATATTTGATAATGGTCGAGAAGCAATGTTTAACACAGAGAATTGCTAATATTATTTTTGATTGAAGTAAATACTAGTCTTCAAATAACACTAGTTTAGCTTTGCAAGGTTATATTGATTTTGCTGTGGTGATGGTATCTTGGTAGTTTGTCACCAAAACAGGTTGTATTAAAATCAATGATACTACTGTTATCAAAATAAATGGTTATGATCGTAAATGGATTTTTATATAACAGGGAATTCCACATCAGTTCGTTTTAGCAACCAGACCCCCTGACGCCGAAGACTGGGTGGTTCAGGAGATTTCCTGCCACCGGAGGGGGGCTGGATCTTAAACTCCTGGACTCAATCGATAGGAAGAAACGCGTCTTCCTATCTTAGTGTTCTATGAACTGTTGAAAAAGGAGTGTATATGAGAGGGGTGGGGGCGTTTCCATTTTCTTCAGATCAAATTGCTATACTCTATGTGAGAGCGTAACAATCACCTCTCGATTTAAAGAAAAAGAAAACTTATTCTCAATGAATCCATGAATGTAATGACTTGATATTTGATATTCGGCTTCTTTTTAGGTTAAGAATAAAATTTGTTCAAACAAAGTTTTAGTTCCAATATTTGTAGTCATTCTCGGAGGGGCAGGAGTTTTGCCCCGCCAAAACTTTCACCATCTCCAACCACCACCACCACCACCTTCCCAGGATAATTCGAACGAAACATAATATAACGGGAGTGGGGGTGGGGGAATGGAAGCTTGTACTTTATTTCTGTTAAAGGGATTAGCTGGTACCAATGTAGAGCACCGCGTAAGCTAAAAATAGAATACGCAAACCACTATTGTTCTTTATCCTTTTCCTGCCAAAACGCCCATAACCGGGAAGCGTTATTCACAAAATATGTTGATTTTTTAAATTATTTTTTCAAATTGTGTCCACAAAGCGTGGCATATGGTCCCTCATTGGAACGAACTCGACGAGCTCATTCCACTGAAGGGTCATCAGCTATGCTTATTTTTAGACAAAAATGAAATTTTGAGTAATTCCAAAACAAACTTTTTTTTGCAAGTGTCGTCTTCTACACGTGTTATCCCTTTACCCAACGAATCGCCCGCATCCGCCCGCGTAATATGTAAATTCAGCAGTGGAAAAAATATTATTTTTCGAAAAATTTCAACAAAACAATATCATGTGGTCGAGCTCGTTCCAAAGAGGGGTCACATGATATGGTTTTGTTGAATTTTTTTGAAAAAATTTAAAAAATGATATTTAAAATAATAAATTTGGAAATCGTCTGCGTTGGAGATTATTGATATCGAGTAGGGCCCTGCGAACAGGACGTAGTACACCCCCCCCCCCCCACCACCACCACCACCACCACCAATTATTGCCTAAAATTTCAAAAGTTGGAAATTCCGTGATGTAAACTCCAAAAGTTGGAAATTCAATAATATCAATTTAATTAGCTCTTGTTAAATTTGTTGGTCAGGGCCAAAGTGATTTTCCAGTTTTTCGATTAAATTCGCCAACTTTTTTCCAATCAGATGACAAAATTTTCCGAAATTCCGACTCGAATCTGTGACCGGTCCGGTTTTTCGAATTCATAGTTCCCTTTCCCTGCCCATTATTTGGAAGGAGTAGGTATTGGCTGAATAGCTATCCGTCTATATTCATCGTTCGGTGTCCCTTACACTGACCAGGCTACACAAGGAATATATATAATCCGACTGCTTTTCAGTCAATACTTACTACTTCCAACTGACTGGCAGTCAGTTCGGAGGAGTAGATATTGGCTGAAAAGCTGTCAATCTCTAGACCTCGAGTGGCCTGATCTGTGTCAAGGAAAACTCATGTACCTACCTGGGAAAATGCCTTTTTTCTTGTGGATAAAATCACTAGATTTAAGCCAGATGCAGGCCTCAGAATCAATGCCAGGGGTTTAAAAATTAAACATTTTCCTCGGGAGAGACCCATCACCATCACCATCCAGAAGGGGGATACACCCTTTCGACATCCCCCGCCCCAACTCGGACCTGTGGCATGTCTTGGTGGTATCCCAAAGTCCAGTTAGAAATCTTAACTGATCACTCTCCCACCCCATTGAAAACCCTCTAGCTACGCCCCTGCCTGCGAATCACTCATTTTCTGTTAGAATCGAATCTCTATTCGAATCGGGTCTATTATTCGAAATAGAAACAAACCTCGAATTGAATTCCCCCACCCCACCCCACTCTCGTGGGAACCCCGGGAAGTGAGGCAGTGGTTGGTTACTGTGGTAGATAGGCTATGTATTACTGGTAAAATAGGATTCACTCACCAATGCTTGGAGTGGAAGTCCTCTAAAACGGTCATCTCATTCCCACACACCTACACGCGAAAGAACCCCTGTATACTCTAAAATCAGTTGAGTTAAAAATCAACCCAAATCAACCTAAATCAACTGGGTTAAATGAATATGAACAGGGAGACGACTTACATAAGCTTCAGCTTTCTGTCGAATCCCTTCCCCACGTAGTAATCTGCTTTCCTTGCTTTGTGTATACTATTGTATCTAGTGCTGTTCAGGATTTTTTTGTTATTCTTTTGTTATTGTGATATGTATACACATGTCAATTATTGAATAAATATTGTTTAAACTAATATGAACCCAATTGGGTTCATGTTCACCCAACCCTGTTGATTTGTGTTGCTTTTCAACCCAACTAATTGTGGAGTGTATCCCGATGTATCCTAGAGATTTTGCCTCCAGTTCTCGGTGTAACACGCTCTTAAACACCTCACAGGCCTCCTCCATCTACCTACCTATACACACATGTCATGCATCACACACACACAACTGCACCAGTAGCCATACACATACACACCATAGCATCCACACTCATCCTATCACAAACACACCTACACGCGAAAGAAAACTGTATCCTAGAAATATGACCACCAGCTCATTTGGAAACTGCCTTGTGTGAGGTGAGAAAATTGATATGGCATCCAAGAAAATTGATATGGCTTCCTAGAAATAAGTGTTAAAAATTCATTCGATGGGGGAACTCATCCAATATTATACCGAAAATCAATATGTAGAGGTTACTGGAGATATTTTATTGGCAAGAATAACTGGCTAGCAGGTTTTTATTTGGCGGGCAAGAAAGAATGAAAGATGTCAGGTTGTTTTATCACTAAATACTTTTTCTTGATTATTGGTATTCTTCACAGAAGTAAAAGTACAGTTCACATGCAGACATGTAGTTATTCGATTATCGAACATGCACTCTTGATTAAATTACATGCGGGAGATATTATGATTATAGCAAGCATGATATTATATGGGATTAATATATAAGGAACCTCGAAATTCAAAGACTAAAATTGGGTCATTAACTTTTTAACCCGCCAAGTACGTTTCTTGTAGGTCACTTACCATCAAATCAAGCAGGACCCCCCCCCCCCCCCCCACACACACACACACACGCACGCACGAACGCACGCACGCACGCACGCACGCACGCACGCACCTCAATAATTTTTCCAGTCGTGACATTTTACTTACGATTGTAATTTAAAATATTAGTAATCATGTACTTTTTTTAAATGGCCAGATTTAATACTTGGACTTGAGTCACAAATGGAAACGAAAGTGCATAATTAGGCCTAAAAAAGTTAAAAATCTGTTTGTCAGGCCCTTCCGCAGGGTCCTTTAGGCTACCGCATGCTCTCTTTTTATAACCAATGCAAACTTTAAAAAAATAATAATTAAATGGTTTATGCAGGGGGTGGCCACCAAAAGTTTGCAAGACGTGACGAGGGGGTGGGTGGGTCTCTTGAGTGCGCCAAAAATCTGCATTTCCAACCTGTGCAATTTTTCGAATTTTTTAAAAATATATCAATATATCAGCTAATATATACCATCATTCGTGTTTCAAACTTTAAAGATGATGTTGTACATCACACTCTTGACATAAATACAACATCAGGAGGCTTTATATGTGAGAATATTGGGCTTAAACTGGGAAATTGTCACACGTTAGTAGGGGGTGGATGTCTTGTTCGAAATGTAGAAAATGTGCAGACAATATTTTTGGAACAATTCAAATGAAAATTTGTTCCCGTATATGTACACCTGCTCTGGCCAAGCCTGATAATGAACAGCTTGTCCTTTGTAGATTGGGGCCCACAGCAGCCCACAGAGGTTTAAATTGGTGGTACCAGTTTAACCCTCTACCTAACATGAAAAGCAGACGACACTTGCCAAAAAATGATTGAATAACTAATTTTTTTCATTTTTTGTCTCAAAAACATAGGTTATGACCCCTCGTTGGAACGAGCTCAATGAGCTCGTTCCAGTGAGGGGTCATAACCTATGTTTTTGAGACAAAAAAATGAAAAAATAGTAAAAATTAATTGGTGATTTTGGAGAATAGCGCTGGCCGGTTTTGGTCGTTACGTTGGGTAAAGGGTTAAGGACATTATGAAAACCCCTAAAGACAGCTATGCCTACTAAGTTTATAAGTTTATTTTGGATTTTAATGGGAGAGTGGGGGTGGGTGTCTGAGAACGGAAGTAGAAAATTTGCACGTAGTAGGTGGGTGGGTGTAAAAAGGAGCCGAATAAAAAATAGGACGTCACGTCTTGCAAATTTTTAGTGCCCCCCCCCCCCCCCCCCCCCCTGGTTTATGTCTGATATTTTACCCAAGTTAATAAAATTGATAAATTTGCCCATTGAGTGCAACAAGGCTTTGCAATGCTTTAGCACTCGAGGGATGAAATACAGAACAACCCATGCTATTCTGTAGATTATGAGACCTAAAACATAAACCAAGAACACGAACTTTTCATGGCAAAGAAATAATTACAAAAATAAAATAAAAAAAAAACCCGCCTGCCCAAATGCAATTTTACAAAAAGACAGACAAAGAAACAGAAGATCTACTTTTGTGGGGCCTTGTGGGCAGTCGTGGACTTCGTCGAAGGCATGCCTTGATGGTTCATTTGCAATATTAGTCAGCCGGAACTTGAACTTGAAAATTTTAAAGTATTAAATTGCTCATTATTCTACTTGGCACCCTTAACCTCTTACCCAAGCTCTCGACCACTCAGTCTAATTTTGTAATTTTTCTATTGTCTGATATATTCAGGCGGATGAATCTAAAAACATTCATTTTATGTGAATCAACGCAAGAAATGTCGGCCAATCGAAACTTGATATGACCGAATTTTTAATGACATTATCACGGGGAATGAAGACTCACCATAGTTGTAGTTTTATTATTACGTTGCGCAGTTCCATTAATTGTCTTAATATCTTGATATTTTCAAGATAAATTAAATACTTATTGATTGAAATTCCTGTATCTGGAGCATAAAAGAATATATATTTATCATTGTAAACAGGGACGCCGAAAGCGTCAAAACGTTCCTCCTTGCCCCTAATTGGAAAGAGTTCGTTCACATCCCTACGGTGAATCAGTCATACAAACATGTCGACAGAGATCCATGTCAGATACGTGCAAGGCTTAGCCCCCCACATGGACTCCGTCGACACTGCTTACGCTAAACTAGATCACCTTTAAGCCGTGCGCTGGCGTATCCAGGAGTCGTTCTTCCGTCTGAAGCTAAATATAACTGCATTGTATATCAATGGGAGTATTGTTAATTATTTCATTTAATTTCAGCGAATTCAGTTTCTGTTTACTTATACTGCGTCCAAATGAAAACATGTGAGGTGAGATTTCAAAACTGATTTGAGCATTTTTGTATAAACTTTGCAAGATTTTTTTTTAATAGTTTCCGGGTTTCGTTACTGAATAACAATTGAAGCTTGTACATATATTTGGACGACAATAACAGTACAGTCGGACCCATAAGCGGCGAAATTCCTTTTCACAAATTAGCACATAGTAGTATTTGTCACCAATAACGTTGATGCAAATGTCACACTTTCTTAACTGGTAGAGAGCTAATTTATTTTTGGTCCTTAAAAGACACTCTCCAATAAATTGTAACAAGGCAAATTCTTACAAATAAAACAAGAGCAACGCGAAGCGTGGCATATGCCCCCGACCTGTCATAACGCCATGGCGACCATGTTGAATTGGCCAGCTGGACCAAAATCGAAAGGAAGCATTGTCTAGTCATCCACAAGTAACCCCTAAAATTATGATTTGATCAAATAAGCGGTGTTCAAATCCAACATGCAGAGAATGCAATACAGAGATCGAGAAAGATTTTCTAAGTCGAAAGGCTGAAAAAGGACCATAACTCTGGGAAAAAATATTGGACGAAACCCGTTCCTTATGCATATCCGTTGCTCCATCCAGGTCTATCAGCATACGAAAGAAGACCCAAATCCGACAGATGTTTGAAATTACAATCCAGAAGGTTTGTACAGACAGACAGACAGACAGACACGAAGGTCTCCACTAGATACCCCCGAATCCTCCTCCGGAGATCGGGGGCATAATCATATCACTTCAGTTATAATATGAAGCACATCCACAGAATATGAAGCCATAAAATTGTGGTAGCAGCACTTCAGAATAAAGCCTAAATATGAGTTCCCAGCAGTTTACCAGTTAGAGATCTGTCTAGAGAAATTGCATGTTCCTAGTGGTGGCGCCAGGGGGGAGGTCGGGGGGAGGGTTAAAGCCCCCCCCGCCTGAGAGGTCCAGCCCCCACCGCACCCCCCACACCACCCCCGCCCCCACCACCCCACCACCCCACCCCACCCACCGTCTGAGATTTTTAGTCAGTCCGTCGGAGAATCTCGTAAACCCGACTTCACGAGAAATTTCCGACAATCGAATGCAGATATCTCGTCTTGTCTGTCTCGAACCCGTGCAGCACTGGAACTTTGATAGAGAATAGTGAGTCTCACGAAATTCCTTAATGTCGTTTGTCAAACTGGCTTTATAGATGAAATATTGCCCGACCTTATTATAATATGTTTACTTTAACCCTTTACCCAAGGTAACGGCCAAATCCGGCCAGCGCTATTCTCAAAAATGGCCAATTAATTTTCATTATTTTTTTAATTTTTTGTCTCAAAAACATAGGTTATGACCCCTCGTTGGAACGAGCTCGTTCCAACGAGGGGTCATAACCTATGTTTTTGAGACAAAAAATGAAAAAAATTAGTTATTCAAGAATTATATTTGCAAGTGTCGTCTGATTTACAGGTTCCATGTAGGTAAAGGGTTAAATAACCAACAAACATACTCAATTTACTTCTATTTTGGTTCTCCAATTTACCAATTTTCACTCATTTTCCTTCGTTTGGGAGGTCAAATGTTATAGACCCCCTGTCGGAGAGGTCAGCCCCCCTGTCGAGAAATCCCTGGCGCCACCCCCGATGGTTCCAATCGGGAGTCTGTGATTTTTTTTATTCTAAACTGAAGAATTGGGGTAACTAAGGATTTATGAAAAGGGTTGTGTGAATGTCATACTAGGTAAAAGATAAATATTGAGTGGGTGGGTAATGGTAGCATGTGATCATTCAATTTGATATTTTGATCACATGTTTCATTGAAGTAATAATACAAAAGATTTCCAAGAAGTGCAAAAACAATTTTATTTGAGGTATGTTAGAAGTTGGGATAATGTTTTTGACAGCTTACCCAAGTGTGACAAAAGTGAAGGTTTAACCCTTTCAGCCCTTACGCCATGAATGGAATCCTCTTAAACCCTACTGTAAATGAAAGTGTCAATGACACTGTAGCTTAACTTGTGTGTTGTGTTTTGATGAAAAGGATGATGTTCAATGTTTATGAAAGGATTATGAAATAAGACAAGAATTATGATAATTGGGAATATGTTCATTTCTGTTCCCTGTATGCTATGTTTTTGATAAAAATAATATGAGGTGTACACTGTACTAAAGAGCTGATTGTTGGGTTAATATAACCTCACACTTAATGTATGTGGCCCTCACAGTTAACGCATATCAACGAAAGTTACCAAGTTACAGTGAAATTATTCCAAAACGAGTCACCCTATCAAGTTACATTGAAATCCCTTCATAACTATGACCTGTAGACTGTGCTCAAGGTTTTCGAGCTTCGGGCCCCTGAAGCCGTCACAGTTGACTAATCACAACCAAAAGGGGATGTCATCATCTAGGCATTATATGGAGTTCAACTTACAGGTTACAATGAAATCCTTCCATAAATATGACCTATAGACTATGCTAAAGGTTTTGGGGTTTTGGGCTCGGGCAGCCATCAAGGCTGAATGATCGCGACCAAATGGGGACTTTCTCATCTAGACATTATTTGGAGTCATCCTACCAAGGTACAATGAAATCCCTTCATAAATGTCACCGGTAGACTGTACTAAAGGTTTTCGGGCTTCAGGCCCCTGTAGCCGTCACAGTTGCCTAATGGTGCCCAAAAGGGGCTGTTCTCATCTAGACATTATATGAAGTCAACCTACCAAGTTACAATGAAATCCCTCCATAAATATGACCTGAAGACTGTGCTAAAGGTTTTCGGGCTTTAGGCTCGGGCAGCCATCATGGTTGAATGATCGCAACCAAAAGGGGACATTCTCATCTGGACATCAACTGGAGTGATCCTACGAAGTTACAATGAAATCTCTTCATAAATATGACCTGTTGACTGTGCTCAAGATTTTCGGGCTTCGGGCACCTGTAGCCATCACAGTTGACCAACCACGACCAAAAGGGGATGTCATCATCTATGCATTATATGGAGTCAACCAAACAAGTTACAATGAAATCCTTCCATAAATACGACCTATAGACTATGCTAAAGGTTTTTGGGCTCGGGTAGCCATCAAGGCTGAATGATCGCGACCAAAAGGGGATGTTCTCATCTAGTTATTATTTGGAGTCATTCTACCAAGCTACAATGAAATCCCTTCATAATTATGACCTGTAGACTGTTCTAAAGGTTTTCGGGCTTCGGGCCCCCTTTGCCGTCACAGTTGCCCAATCGTGTCCAAAAGGGGACGTTCTCATCTAGACATTATATGAAGTCAACCTACCAAGTTACAATGAAATCCTTTCATAAATATGATCTGTAGACTGTGCTAAAGGTTTTCGGGTTTCGGGCTCGGGCAGCCATCATGGTTGAATGATCGCAACCAAAGGGGACAATCTCATCTGGGCATAATCTGAAGTGATCCTATGAAGTTACAATGGAATCCTTTCATAAATATGACCTGTAGACTGTGCTCAAGGTTTTCGGGCTTCGGGCACCTGTAGCCATCACAGTTGACCAATCACGACCAAAAGGGGAGTCATCATCTAGGCATTATATGGAGTCACCTTAACAAGTTACAATGAAATCCTTCCATAAATACGACCTATAGACTATGCTAAAGGTTTTTGGGCTCGGGCAGCCATCAAGGCTGATTGATCGCGACCAAAAGGGGATGTTCTCATCTAGACATTATTTGGAGTCATCCTACCAAGCTACATTGAAATCCCTTCATAATTATGACCTGTAGACTGTTCTAAAGGTTTTCGGGCTTCGGGCCCCTTTTGCCGTCACAGTTGCCCAATCGTGTCCAAAAGGGGACGTTCTCATCTAGACATTATATGAAGTCAACCTACCAAGTTACAATGAAATCCTTTCATAAATATGACCTGTAGACTGTGCTAAAGGTTTTCGGGCTCGGGCAGCCATCATGGTTGAATGATCGCAAACAAAGGGGACAATCTCATATGGGCAATATCTGAAGTGATCCTATGAAGTTACAATGAAATCCCTTCATAAATATGACCTGTAGACGGTGCTCAAGGTTTTCGGGCTTCGGGCACCTGTAGCCATCACAGTTGACCAATCACGACCAAAAGGGGATGTCATCATCTAGGAATTATATGGAGTCAACCTAACAGGTTACAATGAAATCCTTCCATAAATATGACCTTTTGCTTATGCTAAAGGTTTTGATGATCGCGATCAAAATGGGACGTTCTCATCTAGACATAATTTGGAGTCATCCTACCAAGTTACAATGAAATCCCTTCATAAATATGACCTGTGTGGACTGTGCTAAAGGTTTTCGGGCTTCGGGCCCCTGTAGTCGTCACAGTTGCCCAATCACGTCCAAAAGGGGACTTTCTCATCTGGACATTATGTAAAGTCAGCCCACCAAGTTACAATGAAATTCCTCAATAAATATGACCTGTAGACTGTGCTAAAGGTTTTCGGGTTTTTGGTTCGGGCAGTCGTCACGGTTGGCAGATCACGCCCAAATGGGGAAATTCTCATCTAGACATCATAAGGAGTCATTCTACCAGGTTACAATGAAATCCCTCCATATTAAATATGACCTGCAGACTGTGCTAAAAGTTTTTGGGTTTCGGGCTTGGGCAGCCATTATGGCTGACAGATCATGCCCAAAAGGGGATGTTCTCATCTAGGCATTATACAGAGGCATCCTACCAGGTTACAATGAAATCCCTTCATAAATACGACCTGTAGACTGTGCTAATGGTTTTCGGGTTTTGGGCTCGGGCAGCCATACCGGTTGACCGATCGCGAACAAAAGAGGACGTTCTCATCTAGACATGACCCCAAACCTGCATATGAAATTTTGTGACGATCAGACAAGAACGGTGGGGTGTAGCCCGTCCTAAAGGGAAATGTGAACAGACTCGGCAGACTCACAGACTAACAGACTCACAGACTTCCGCACCCGTGATGGCAATAGCTTATCTTGACTTTGTCAAGTTAAGCTAAAAAGCGAAATGGGCGGGTCAATGTTACATTTGTGGGAGACTCAGCAATAATTTAATCATACAGTCCATGCGGTTGTACACTCTAAAATCGGTTGGGTTAAAAATCAACCCTTATCAACTGGGTTAAGTGAATATGAACCTAATTGGATTCATATTCACTCAACCCAGTTAGTTTGGGTTGGCTTTTAACCCAACGGATTTTATCGTCTAAGATTAAGTTATTACTGACAAGAGTTGGAGGTTAACCGAAACCGAACCGAGGTTTTTAGGTTTTTTTAAAAACCGAAACCGTCGACATCCCGTAATCTAAGGTTTTTCGTTTTTTATTAAATACTCTCTTGCTGCAGAAATTCACAGAATGTAGCCACCCCAGAGTAGTGAGAGTATCCAGACACTGCCAATGGCAGTGTCTGGGTACTCTCACTACTCTGGGAAGGCTACATTCTGTGAATTTCCGACATTTCAGTTTAGTTGTGTTTGTAGCTTTCCTCAAGTTGCGTGTAGATGTCAGACCTCGAAAAATGGCCAAGCACAATAAAAGTTCTGTATATTTAGGTAATTATTATATTGGCCTTCCTGATTCTTCATGTATTATAGCTTATTTCGGGCATTCATTGAGTTTCACTCAATTTCACTACCATTCAGTTATGACTCCGGACATAAGAATGAGTTTTATTGAATTTTATTTGGCCTCATGAACAAACCCAAAAACCGAACCGAACCGAGGTTTTACTCCTCCTGAAAAACCAAAACCGAACAAGAAATTTAAAAACCTACAGCTCTATTACTGACCCCCCTGTCCTGGTCAGTGTCCATTTGGGTATTTATTATCTTGTCTACTCACGGACTGTGCCATATTTTGCTCTATCCAAAATATCATGCATACCAAGTTGAAAGGGAAACATAAGTCCCAAAATATCTTTATATTCTGATTATTTGAATGCATCCACTGTATTACTGGGGTGTAACGAGCTTGTGGCGAGTACCCGTGAGTATAACAAGAGGTGAGCTGGGGTTTCTCTTGTCTTCCTCCTCTAATTATCGCCGAACGAAGACATTCGAAGGACTAGTTTTTGCAGATATTGTGGAAATATATTTTCCGCTTCCCCTGCTCCATTTTGTACATGCAGCATGTGCAAGAAAATCATGGCAGTTTTACCCACTTCAACCCACGTGACTACTATCTCATCTACCCCACGTGACAAATTTGTATACGGAACATCTAAAATCGTCTGTAATAATTGTAAACAAGAACAATCAGAAAAATATGTTTTGGAATTATCATCTCATTTATTTATTTATTTATTTATTTATTTATTTTATTTATTTATTTATTGGGGTTTAACGACGCTTTCGACAGCCAGAGTCACCTCGTGTTGGACAGTTTTACGGGTGGAGGAAGCCGGGGTACACACATCATCGATCATACTTTTCTTGGGCATATTTTTACAAATCTGACGGATGCCAAGGTTGCGAAGGAGTAAAACAAAAGGAGGAAAGCCTACTTTCTCTACAATTCTCCGAAAAATTTCCCATTGAAATAACATTGAGAAAAAAAAGGCAATGATGGGAAGAAAATTATTTTCACAAATATTTGAGGCGAGCGATTTCACATCGTCGTTCACACTTTACAAATTCCAACGGGAGATATGTATGGAAAAAAGTCTCTGATTACGAAGTGATCTCGAACGGACGATTTCGGAGATTTTTAAAATTTTTATTTAGTTTTCTAAAATAATCCCACTGGATTAACGTTAGCCGATTTCAGGCGAAAATGAGCCCGTTTTTTAAGGTGAGCTATAAAAATTTTCAAGCCAAATTCACATTGCTTTCAAGCTGAATTTTTTAGTGAGCTCGAAATGCATTTTTGCTGAGCTCAAATTGTCAATTTCTATTTACTGAGTCCAATCTTGAACTATTACATTTTGCAGACGAAGACGCCTAATTCTTTTCCTAGTTCCCTTCCACCCACAAGGTCAACTTGCTGACCAGTTATACAACTTCCATACGGAAATCATAAAAGATGCGATTTGAAAAAAAAACAGTTCACAAACAGAATTTTTCGTGATTGGAAATATTGGGTTTTCTAACAATAGTTGATGAACGAGTGCCCCAAAGAATATTAGGGTTTTTTAGAAAAAAAAATAGTAGGTAATATGATGCTCTTACGACTGCCCGTAATATAAAGATGGCATTGTTTTTGTCCATCGAAAAAGGCAGTTCTCACAAAAC
The DNA here is from genome assembly GCA_031216915.1 of Pictodentalium vernedei. Classification (NCBI taxonomy): domain Eukaryota; kingdom Metazoa; phylum Mollusca; class Scaphopoda; order Dentaliida; family Dentaliidae; genus Pictodentalium; species Pictodentalium vernedei. Next base: position 91,339,074 of record CM062295.1, on the reverse strand, counting down.
TGACCCAGCTTTCACTTTGAGGTGAAGATCTCCATTCGAAAAAAACTTGGAAAACTACCTCAACCCCTTCCTCACAAAATAAACAATGCAGAGTGCTTAAATGTGGGCTACAGACATATCGAGTTTTACTGAGGCTGTGAAAAAACATAAGCGAAATGCAGTAGACGCACAGAGGCCGAGAGAAACAGTGACGAAATGCGCTGTTGAAAAAACTCTTAAAATCTGCCAAGTTTTATACTTGCCAGTCCCTAGACTAAAACATATGGGGAGTTGATCAATTGAAAACTAGAGGGAGTGTCATTTGTGTGCAAAGCACACTATGGTGTATCCCCGCATTTGCATCCTTGACTTTGTATATATGCTTGATACAAAGATGAAATGTATTATATGACACACAAAAATCATACTGAGTGGCACAGGTGACACAGCTTTGTGCGCATCTACAGACTCACCGGGAACGGTCTAAGAAAACACGAAAGTGGCAACGGTGGCATAGCCACGTGGCACCTGAAAAATTTGAAACCTTCGTGCACATCTACAGACCCTACTGCAACATTTGAGCATGGTTTTAGCGTTTCGAATTACATACCCTAGAAGCCTTTTGCCGGAAACGGTCTAAGAAAACATGAAAGTGGCAACGGTGGCACAGCCAGGACGCACCTGAAAAATCCAAAACCTTCATGCGCATCTACAGACCCTACTGCACCATTACATTTGAGCATGGTTTTAGCATTTCGGATTACATACCCTTGGAGTCTTTCGCTGGAAAAGGTCTAATAAAACACAAAAGTGGCAATGGTGGCACAGCCACGTGGCACCCCAAAAATCTTAAACCTTCATGCACATTTACACACCCTGGTGCAACATCTGAGTATGGTTTTAGCATTTCGAACTACATACCCTAGGAGCCTTTCACCGGAAACGGTCAAAGAAAACACGAAAGTGGCAATGGTGACACAGCCACATGGCACCTGAAAAATCTGAAACCTTTATGCGCATCTACATACCCTACTGCAACATTTGAGCATGCTTTTAGCATTTTGAATTACATATCCTAGGAGCCTTTCGCCGGAAACGGTCTAATAAAACACGAAATTGGCAACGGTAGCACAGCCACGTGGCACCTGAAAAATCCAAAACCTTTGTGCGCATCTACAGACCCTACTGTAACATTTGAGCATGGTTTTAGCGTTTCGAATTACATTCCCTAGGAGCCTTTCGCCGGAAACAGTCTAAGAAAACACGAAAGTGGCAACGTGGCACCGCCACGTAGCACCTGAAAAATCCGAAACCTTTGTGCGCATCTACAGACCCTACTGCAACAACTGAGCATGGTTTTAGCATTTCGAATTACATACTCTAGGGGCCTTTCGCCAGAAACGGTCTAAGAAAACACGAACGTGGCAGCGGTGGCACCTGAAAAATCTGAAACCTTCGTGCCTTTTCTACAGACCCTACAGCAACATTTGAGCATGATTTTAGCGTTTCGTACTACATACCCTACGAGCCTTTTGCCGCACAGCCACGTGGCACCCAAAAAATCCGAAACCTTCGTGCGTATCTACAGACCCTACTGCAACATCTGAGCATGCTTTTAGCGTTTCGAATTACATATTCTAGGAGCCTTTTGCCGGAAACAGTGTAAGAAAACATGAAAGTGGCAACAGTGGCATATCCACGTGGCACCTGAAAAATCCGAAACCTTCGTGCGCATCTACAGACCCTACTGCAACATTTGAGCATGGTTTTAGCATTTCGAATTACATACCCTAGGAGCCTATCGCCGGAAACGATCTAAGAAAACACGAAGGTGGCAACGGTGGCACAGCCACGTGGCACCCGAAAAATCCGAAACCTTCGTGTGCATCTGCAGACCCTACTGCGACATTTGAGCATGCTTTAGCATTTCGAATTATATACCCTAGAAGCCTTTTACCGGAAACGGTCTAAGAAAACACAAAAGTGGCAACAGTGGCACAGCCACGTGGCAGCTGAAAAATCCGAAACCTTCGTGCGCATCTACAGACCCCACTGCAACATTTGAGCATGGTTTTAGCGTTTCGAATTGCATACCCTTTCATGAATTACATACCCTCTAAGAAAACATGAAAGTGGCAACGGTGGCACAGCTACATGACACCTGAAAAATCTGAAACCTTCGTGCACATCTACAGATTATTTAGCAACACCCTAGTGCAGTTATAGAACTCTGGATTACATAGGTTGGGATTATTCGAAAAAAAGTGAAAAATTAGCGCATTTTTCAAGTGGCTCCTCAGAAGCCACCTGGTGGCGCAAAACTTTAAACGTGGTATTTGTGGATTGCACAGACCCTATTGAACAACTGTAGAAAGTTACAGCGTTTTCGAATTATAAAACCGGACGTACGGAAGTACGGACGTACGGACGGAGATCAAGACAACATCCCCGCAATATTCCCTCATCCTTTATCCGGGCTTGAGATCGGCAATTATAAAACTTGACAAATTTATAGGGTTTTTTTCCGCATTTAAAAAATGCGGGGATAAAAATAGTGGTAAAATTCACTGCAGAACCCTCCCCCCCCTCCCCCCCCCCCCCCCCTATAAATTTGTCAAGTTTTATAATTGCCGATCACAAGCCCGGATAAAGGATGAGGGAGTTGATAATTTTTTAAAGAAAAAAAGTAGCACAATTAACTGTAGAAAAACTCGAAACCTGCAAAGTATTATAGTCGCCGATCTTAACCCTTTACCTAACATGAAAAGCAGACGACACTTGCAAAAAAAATTCTTGAATAACTAATTTTTTTCATATTGTGTCTCAAAAACATAGGTTATGACCACTCGTTGGAATAATCTCGTCGAGCTCGTTCCAACGAGCGAGGGGTCATATCCTATATTTTTGAGACAAAAAATGAAAAATAATGAAAATTAATTGGCGATTTTTGAGAATAGCGCTACCGTTTTTGACCGTTATGTTGGGTAAAGGGTTAAGCCTAGGTAAAGATGAGGAGTGTTGATAAATTATAAGCTATTTATTTCAAGTCAAGCTTAAAATTTCAAAAAATTCTTCTTGGAGCCGCGATAAAGGATGGGTGGGGTTTTTATTGTTATTCCCACCTAATAACAACAGACAAATCCACTTAATTGGCTCATTTCAGGGAAGAGATTCTGCATAATCTGTGTCTCTGTGTCTGGTAGAAAATGAGACCACAAATGTGATTTTCTATCAGACTTTAAACATGAAACAGAAGGGGGCGAAATCAAGATATTACCACCATCTTTGGAATCAATTTATGTATGACTAGCGGGTGTTACCCGGCGTTGAACGGGAGACGATGGTCATATCAGTATACCCTCAGATATGATCGGCTCAGCCGTTTTTGAAATAGAAAGGCAAGGTCACCAATTTCAAGGTCAAGGTCACCCCGCACGGGCACCCCGGTAAAGTCAAAATGATCGATGGGTCAATATACCCACACATATGAAATTTTAGCCCGATTGGCCCAGCCGTTTTCGAAATAAAAGGTCAAGGTCACCAATTTCAAGGTCAAGGTCACCCCGCACGGGCACCCCGATAAGTCAAAATGATCGATGGGCCAATATACCCGCACATATGAATTTTAGCCCGATTGGCCCACCGTTTTCGAAATAAAGGGTCAAGGTCACAATTTCAAGGTCAAGGTCACCCCGCACGGGCACCCCGATAAAGTCAAAATGATTGATGGGTTAATATACCTGCACATATGAAATTTTAGCCCGATCAGCCCAGCCGTTTTCGAAATAAAATGTCAAGGTCATCAATTTCAAGGTCAAGGTCACCCCGCACGGGCATGGCACCCATCCCATGTTACTCACAGAGACGAATTACCCCCGTGTAGAAAATTTGAGATCGATCGGTCGAGAAACGGAGGAGTTCACCCGGAACAAAGATAGAGAGAGATATATATATATATAGAGAGAGAGATACAGACATTCGCATTTATATATTAGATATAGCGTATAATGGCGAGTATATCTGATGTTTTTAAGATTGATAGTTTACTTGCGGGTCTCTTTGTCCCTGCTTGCGAAAAATGACACCGCAAATGGGAAGTCCGCTATACATTAAAAGTGAAATTTGAGGGGTTAAAATTAAAATATCAATATCAAAGTTCGGATATATACTGAGTCAAAAAAGAAAGTATAACTAGAGAATTGTAATTTGTTGGACAAATTACGGGCTTTCCAAACTTTCTAATGTGAAAATGCGGACTACATATAGCAAAGCAAAGTGTCTGAAATTATCCATTTCCAAAATGATAGACAAAAAACATCCAAACATGGCTATTTTTGGCATTCCATAACGGTACTCTTATTCTCACCCTCATTGTGCTTAAATCTTGAGATTAAAAAGTAAATAGTAAATTTCTTCTGCAAATAATTGCTACAACAACCTTGCATTTAGAGGAAATGACTACAGATGTATGCAAATTCACTGAAAATCAATTTTTGTCTGCCAATACTATTCTTTACGTGGCCAAAGCATATGTTGGGTTAAGCATAACTTACATCAGCGGATTTGTTCATTAAGCATCTGTACCTATAGCAAAACAAAGTATCTAAACTTAACCCTTTCCAAAATGACAGGAAAATGTAACCGAAGTTAGCTAATTTCAGCATATACGAATGGAAATCTTACTCTCATTATGCTTGAGGGTTAAAGATGAGATTAAAAACTAAAGAGTAACTTTCTTCTGCCAGCATTGTTGCATCTATGCATACAAAAATAATTGTTACAACAACATTGCAATTAGAGAAATTAGTGCTTGAAGTTAGTCAATCTCGAAGATAAAATACTATATTCCTATCATTTGTGGCCAATAGTGGTTAACTTTAAAATATTTGTGTGGTGGTTTTAGTGTATCGTATTATGCTCTTAATGTATGAACATCAATCACAGACTGAGTGTCTGAAAAGAGACATGGACTAATCTTGAATCTTGGTATTTGAATGAACATGTACAAGTTGAGGGTACTCCAATTCAAGTCTTGACAACTGGGTGAGGGTTAAAACTTGGAATAAAACATATAACAGCAAAATTGATCTTGGATGAATGCCCTATCTTCTCATGGAAAAGATTTTGAGACAACATGGCCCCAGTGCTGAGAAAGTGCATGTAAAAGTTGGTGAAAATAACAATTATTCCGACAGTACCCTTATGGGAAGTCTCTAATCTGCTAAGGATTAAACTTTTAATAATAACATACAGAACAAAATTTGTCATACTTTGACTGCTGCATGCAGCTATACAAAACATTCAGAGCTCACTCAATTAAAAATGGAGTAAATCGTCACCTAAACTTACCAAATTCTTAAAAAATTGGAGTTTTTTTGGACGGTACCTACTTTTATGCAACCAGAATGGGATAGGGTTAAACTTTACAACCAAACTTACAACAGCAAATATGCTTGGTAATCAATTGTGAATACGTACATGAAAAGTGTTTGAAATTAACCCTTTCCAAAATGATAGAAAAAGCAACCAAAGTTGGCTAATTTGGGCATTTTCAAACGCTACTCTTATTCTCGCCCTCATTGTGCTTGAGGGTTAAATCTGAGATTAAAAAGTAAACAGTAACATTCTTCCACAATCATTGTTGCATCTGTCCATACCAAAATAATTGTTACAACAACCTTGTAATTAGAGAAAATTGCTCTTGAAGTTGGTCAATTTTGAAGAAAAAATCTATATTCATGTCATTTTCGGCCAATGGGAGTTAAAGTTGAAAGATTTTAGTGGTGTTCGTGGTGTATTATATTATACTCTAAATGTGTGGAAAACAATTTTGAGACATTTGAAAAATGGTGAAATTTTGACGGTTTTGGCAGAATATTTTGAAAATACGCGTTTTTACAGACATGACGATTCAGCATTTCACTAGATTTTATGACATTACATAAGTATGCCGAATTTGGTCAAAATCGTACAGCTTATTTTTGAGCAGTTCAACGACAAAATTCAAGGAAGAAAAAAAAAATTAAAAAAAAATAAAAAAAAAATAAAAAAAAAAAAAATAAATAAAATAAAATAAAAAGAAAAAAAATAGAGAAAAAAAATTTTGAAAGAGAAGAATAACAAGAGTCTTTCACAAACTGGGTTTGGGAAAGCCTAATAAACTTTGAGGAGCAATTTTTTTAGTATTATCGACTTTAATCCCAAACAAATTATTGTAAATTCATGTTTCGAGTCTAGCTGTATGAATTTGCATACTTTCATGTCCTTGCAGTTACCAACGTCACGTCAGGACGTCGCAATTCAGACATGGGGTGAAATAAAAAGTTCACGTATACAGTCAATAGCGTGAATGTCCACCGTTTGCCTCTTGGATGGCAAGACATCGGGCGGCGCATGGACCTGATAAGTCTCTGGATGTCACCCTGCGGTACTGCGTTCAACTCCTGCCTTAGATCATTACGTAAATCGCCTAACGTCTGAAGATCATGAAGTCGTACCCGACGGTCCAATTGATACCAAAGATGCTCGATTGGCGACAAATCTGGCGAAAGAGGGGACCGGGGAAGAAGTTCGTTGCTTTGCTCCTCAAGAAAGTCACGACAGATATGCGCCACCTAACATCGGACATTGTCTTGCTGGAATAACTGCAATCCGACGTTAGCGTTGAACAACGGGACAACAACAGCGTTAAGAATTTCGTCCCTGTATCGCTGTCCATGCAGATTACCATCGATGAAGATCAACTGCGTTCGATGGTGCAAGGAAATTCCTGACCAAACCATTACACTACCCCCGCCGAAACGGTCGCATCCCCGCACGCAAGCATCAGAAACCATTCTCCTCGTTGGCGATACACTCTTGCCCTACCATCAGCGCGCCGTAGACACAATCGTGATTCGTCACAAAAAAGAACTGTGCTCCAACGCTGCTGAGTCCAGCGAACACTCTGAGGTACCCATTCCATTCTGACGGTACGATGACGTTGGGTAAGGATTGGTTCGTGGTATGGACGCCTACTGTGGATGCCGTGTTCAGCGAGTTGTATTGTTAGTTCTAGCGGGAGTAATTGCTGCTGTCCTCGTCGCCGGAAGGAAGCGACCCCGCAAGTGAGACGTCCTGATGTGTCGGTTTTGTGCAGGGTCGACCTGAACGCGTTCGATCGGCAGTAGATCCAGTGATTCTACACCTTCCAATGAGACGGTAAATAGTGGCCACAGTGACTCCGAACTCAGCAGCGAGCTCATCTGTAGTATCCCAGCTCCATGCATACATGAACGCGTTCGTTCGGCAGTAGATCCAGTGATTCTATACCTTCCAATGAGACGGTAAATAGTGGCCACAGTGACTCCGAACTCAGCAGCGAGCTCATCTGGAGTATCACAGCTTCATGTATACCAAAGGCACTCAACCTCTGATTTTCGGTTAACCTTGGCATTTCTTGAAATGTCGGAAGACAAAATCTAGTGTGTTTTCTCAATAACCCAGGCTGACAAGCACAACATAGCACAAAAAAACCATCGGTCACCCATTCAATTTGAAATCCGTAGCAAAATTGTATACGGTTCGGTGGACAACAACAACATGTCATTAAACTCTTTGCACGACTTCTTGTCCACAAACATACAACATTAGAACTATTATATTTCATCCTTTATGCTATTTTTTCACATTTGTTTCTATTATACTTTTTTTGACTCAGCCCATATTGAATATATCCAAAATGACCAGGTAGCGTTTATTTGGTGTTTTTAGGACTAGTGGTTTACTTGCGGTCTCTTTGTCCTTAGTTGAGGACAAAAGGGAACCGAAAGACGGATATCACTTTAGACATTAATAGTGACATTTTCAGGGGGAGGCCACCAAAAATTTGCAAGACGTGACGTGGGGTGGGTGGGTCTCTTGAGTGCCCAAAAATGTGCATTTCCAACCTGTGCAATTTTTTGAATTTTTTAAAAATATATCAATATATCAGCTAATACATACCATCATTTGTGTTTTAGACCTTAAAGATGATGTTGTACATCACACTCTTTAACATAAATACAACATCAGGAGGCTTTGTATGAGAGAATATTGGGCTTAAACTGGGAAAATGTCACACGTTAGTAGGGGGTGGGTGTCTTGTTCGAAATGTAGAAAATGTGCAGACAATATTTTGGGAACAATTCAAATGAAAATTTGTTCCCATATATGTACATCTGCTCTGGCCAAGCCTGATAATGAACAGCTTGTCATTTGTAGACTGGGGCCCACAGCAGCCCACAGAGGTTTAAATTGTTGGTACCAGTTTAACCCTTTACCTAACATGAAAAGCAGACGACACTTGCCAAAACATTATTGAATAACTATTTTTTTTCATTTTTTGTCTCAAAAACATAGGTTATGACCCCTCATTGGAACGAGCTCGACGAGCTCGTTCCAATGAGGGGTCATAACCTATGTTTTTGAGACAAAAAATGAAAAAATAATAAAAATTAATTGGCGATTTTTGAGAATAGTGCTGGCCGGTTTTGGCCGTTACGTTGGGTAAAGGGTTAAGAACATTATGAAACCCCCCTAAAGACAGCTGTGCCTACTAAGTTTATAAGCTTGTTTTCGATTTTAATGGGAGAGTGGGAGGTGGGTGTCTGAGAACGGTAGTAGAAAATGTGCACGTAGTGGGTGGGTGGGTGTAAAAAGGAGCCGAATAAAAAATAGGACGTCACGACTTGCAAATTTTAGTGCCCACCCCCCCCCCCCCCCCCCCCCTTGACATTTTAGGGATTAAAGTTAAAGTATCGTTACCAAACTTCGGGTGTATACTTGGTATACCACATGTAACAGATAGCGTTCATTTGGGGACTCTAACCCCTGTACTTTGTGTGCGGGCTCTTGCGGTCTCATTTTCTACCCGAGGTCTCATTTTAGTATGATCGGCTATTCAATGTCTCCCATTTTAGTACGACCAGCTAAACAATGTCACCTGCATAAATGAAAGTGTCAATGACACTGTAGCTTAACTTGTCTGTGTGTTGTGTTTGATGAAAAGGGTAATGTTCAATGTTTATGAACGGATTATGAAATAAGACAAGAATTGTGATAATTGGGAATATGTTCATTTCTGTTCCCTGTATGCTATGTTTTTAATAAAAATAATATGAGGTGTACACTGTACTAAAGAGCTGAGGGGTGAGTTAATATGACCTCACAGTTAATGTATGTGGCCCTCACAGTTAACGTATGTCAACGAAAGTTACCAAGTTACAGTGAAATTATTCCAAAACGAGTCATCCTATCAAGTTACATTGAAATCCCTTCACAAATATGGCATGTAGACTGTGCTAAAGGTTGTCGGGCTTCAGGCCTGTGTAGCCGTGACGGTAGACCGATTGCAACTAAAAGGGGACGTCCTCATCTCGACATTATACTGAGTCATTCTACTAAGTTACAATGAAATCCCTTCACAAATACGACCTGTAGTCTGTACTAAAGTTTTGGGGGTTTTGGGCTCGGGAAGCCATCATGGTTGAATGATCACGACCAAAAGGGGGCGTTGTCATCTGGGCATAATCTGGAGTGATCCTACGAAGTTACAATGAAATCCCTTCATGTACATGACATGTAGACTGTGCTCAAGGTTTTCGGGCTTCGGGCTCCTGAAGCCGTCACAGTTGACCAATCACAACCAAAAGAGGATGTCATCATCTGGGTATTATATGGAGTCAACCTAACAAGTTACAATGAAATCCTTCCATAAATACGACCTATAGACTATGCTAAAGGTTTTGAGGTTTTGGACTTGGGCAGCCATCAAGGCTGAATGGTCGCGACCAAAAGGGGACGTTCTCATCTAGACATTATTTGGAGTCATCCTACCAAGTTACAATGAAATCCCTTCAGAAATATGACCTGTAGACTGTGCTAAAGGTTTTCGGGCTTCGGACCCCTGTAGCCTTCACAGTTGCCCAATTGCGTCCGAAAGAGGACATTCTCATCTAGACATTATATGAAGTCAACCTACCAAGTTACAATGAAATCCCTTCATAAATATGACCTGTAGACTGTGCTCAAGGTTTTCGGGCTTCGGGCCCCTGTAGCTGCCACAGTTGACCAATCACGACCAAAAGGGGATGTCATCATCTATGCATTATATGGAGTCAACCTAACAAGTTACCATGAAATCCTTCCATAAATACGAGCTACAGACTATGTTAAAGGTTTTTGGGGCTCGGGCAGCCATCAAGGCTGAATGATCGCGATCAAAAGTGAATGTTCTCATTTAGACATTATTTGGAGTCACCCTACCAAGGTACAATGAAATCCCTTCATAAATATGACCTGGAGACTGTGCTAAAGGTTTTCGGGCTCGGGCAGCCATCATGGTTGAAAGATTGCCACCAAAAGGGGACATTCTCATCTGGGCATCATCTGGAGTGATCTTACGAAGTTACAATGAAATCCCTTCATAAATATGACCTGTAGATTGTGCTAAAGGTTTTCGGGCCCCTGTAGCCGTCACTTTTGACCAATCAGGACCAAAAGGGGACGTTAGCATCTGGATATCATATGGAGTCAATTTACCAAGTTACAATGAAATCCCTCCATAAATACAACCTATAGACCGTGCTAAAGGTTTTCGGGTTTGGGGCTTGGGCAGCCGTCACGGCTGAATGATCGCGACAAAAGGGGACGTTCTCATTTAGACATTATATGAAGTCAACCTACCAAATTTCAATGAAATTCCTCCATAAATGTAACCTGTAGACTATGCTAAAGGTTTTCGGGGTTTGGGCTCGGCCAATCGTCACGGTTGACAGATCGCGACCAAATGGGGAAGTTCTCATCTAGACATCATATGGAGTCATCCTACCAAGTTACAATGAAATCCCTCCATATTAAATATGACCTGCAGACTGTGCTAAAAGTTTTTTGGGTTTCGGGCTTGGGCAGCCATCACGGTTCACAGATCTTGACCAAAAGGGGACGTTCTCATCGTGGCATTATGCAGAGGCATCGTACCAAGTTACAGTGAAATCACTTCATAAATATGACCTGTACACTGTGCTAATGGTTTAGGGGTTTTGGGCTCGGGCAGCCATACCGGTTGACCGATCACGACCAGGGGACGTTCTCATCTAGTTATGACCCCAAACCAGCACTTGAAATTTCGTGACGATCAGACAAGAACTGCGGGGTGTAGCCTGTGCTAAAGGAAAATGTGAACAGACTCACAGACAAACAGAACTCCGCACGCGTGATGGCAAAAGCTAATCTTGACTTTGTCAAGTTAAGCTAAAAATTAGGTCGGACTTTCTGGTCGGATTGTTTTTGTGTCACTGTTGCAAAAACACTTCAGCAGACGGCATAAAAACATATATATGCATTACGGATTGCTTTGCTTGTATAGTATAAAAACAATGTACAGAAATGAATAAAAAGCAAAACCAACTAGAGAATTGTAATTTGTTGGACAAATTACGGGCTTTCCCAACTTTTTAATGTGAAAGGCAAACTGTATTGTACACAAACTATCGATCTGTTTAGAAAACAGAAAATTTAGTGGAAATCAAAGTTTTTGTGATGCTGCTAGTTTTTATGCAGCCAAAACAGATATTTGAGATACAGCAGGACACCAAAACATTTAACACAAAATTTGCTCTTCAATAATTACAGAATATTTTCATAGAAAGCAAAACAAGTGATGTCCTTTCTGCTTTGAAAAAAAATAAGTACACATGAATTATGGGCGTACGGGCCAGGGTTTCATGGAGGACTGTGCCCCAACCCACTCCTGAGTCAGGAAGGAGCTGATCTTTCAGCCACTATGCCAGAAAATTTCGGACAATTTAGTTGCCAGAAATGACCACAAAACATTTTGGTTTTCCACACGAAATGTTGTTTTCCTATCTCAGCACTTAGAAGTTGCAAGTAAACTGACCATTATACTGTACAAGTTGATTCAGTGGAACCATATCCACGTTAATATTATTCATTTATAATCACACAAGTACATATAAAGAGTTCTATTACTACATATTACGGTAGCACGGTGGCGCAGAAGGTAGAGATGATTGTTGCAATCCAAGAAGTCCTCTGTTTAAATCCTGCCTGTGGCAACCACATTGTGTCCTTGAGCAAGACACTTCATCCCAATTTAATTTCCCACGTGGGGGGGGGGGGGGGTGAGGGGCGGGGGGTATGATGGCGATGTGTACTAAGGGTACTTTGAGGGTGCACTTGTCTTCAACCAATAGCTAACCCTCCTTTTGTGGAGTTGGTATGTCGGGGAGTCTGAGTCGCTTTTGCTCGGTGGTTCTCTCCAGGCACTCGATGGGGGTGGGGGTGGGGGTGGGGGGAGACCCCCCTCTCCCATACCCGCATTTGGCATTTCCTCCTGAGATTCAACTTTTTCGGACTAAAAGGGTCCCCCCTTCCCCCTCCCCCACCCTGAAAAATAGCCCTGTACGCCTATGCAATGAATACATGGACTTGAATAAATACCTATATTATGGTCATGATATAGCTGAAGATGCTGAAAGTAACCTTAAATATCAATAATTAATTTATTCTCTATCATTCTATCTGTTTGTGAATGTGTGGGATTTGTCAACAAACGAGGGTAAGCTTCCTACTCCATGATTTCACAATTTTTCCAACATATCTGTTTCAGATACAATGAAATACATGTAATATGAGTTACTGTCACACACAAATTAGTTGTTTATTTGATATGGTTTAAATCATCTAGAGAGCTAGTATACACAGTGATGGGTACAGTTCAAGTCAAAATGAGTTGATTTATGGGATGTTGAGCAGCTTGTTAATATTTCTTGCATTACATTACTACTTTGCTATTTATTGACAGAAGGATTTCACAGAGGGTTTCCCTGACGGTATTTATTTATTGTTGTTTACGGTCACATACTTATCCCCAATGGCTAATCGTGACCGTGACAGTTTTACGGGGGGGGGGGGGGGGGGGGGGGAGTCGAAGGACCCAGAGAGAACCACGGAGCATCGACGAGCAACTGTCAGCCCAACATTCTAATTATGTTCAAGCTCCGCTGAAGCAGGGTACCAGCGGTTGAAGACATGTGCACCATTGACATGCAGAACGCCTTAGTACATGGCATCATTGTGCCCCCATGTTGGCAACCGGGATAAAGTGCCTTGCCCAAGGATATTACGTGGGTCGTCCCAGACAGGGATCAAACTCGGGACCTCTATCATAGAAGTCAGTCTATCACTGAGAAAATGTGCTTTCTTTCCTGGCGGTATTCATATTTGTACGGCCAAACTGGGGTTGGATAACACGGAACACCAAAACATATAACACAAAATTTGTTCCCCATTGATTTTTGAAAGCAGTTATGGAAAGCTCAAAGAGCTCTTTCCTTTTTGTTTTTGGACAAGTGAGTATTCACTCAAGAAGGTGAGTACAGAAAAGTACGAAATTAATCAGAAAATGAATTTTGTCTGACGATACTATTATTTGTACGAGCAAAACTGGTACTTTATTTATTTATTTATTTATTTATTTATTTATTTATTTATTTATTTATTTATTTATTTATTAGGGTTTAACGACACATTAACAGCCAAGGTCATATTATGTCGGTGACAGTTGTATGGGTGGCGCAAGCCGGAGTACCCAGAGAGAACCACCGAGCAAAGACGAGCAGCTGCCAGCTCCCCAACATAGTGCCTCCGCACTGTAGCACAGGCAGGGTTAGATTGGTTGAAGACATGCGCACCATCGACGTGCAGTATGCCTTAGCACACAGCATCTAGACCAGTGAAGGCAGATGCACGAAATCTTCAGAAGTTGTTCTACTATCCCTGCTCGACAGAACAGTATCTATGTCAAGTGGCGCGACCGCGTGGGAACAACGTGGATCGCGTGGAAACTGCGGGGACGATTCGTCCCTACTCTATTCCCAATGAAAAGCCGTTTTCATTCACTATTTACCTATCACCAGTCGAGTTTGGCATTATTTCTGTCTATTTGATGAACTGTCCAGCTTTAAATATTTGCACATTCATATGGAACAGAAAGTTTTGAGTTAAACTGCTTATTTTAGACCGTCCCGGCAGAAACTAACAACTCGATCTGGTGGAGAATTTATTTATTTGTTTATTGGTGGTTAAGCCCACATATTTATGCACACTGGCTAAACATGACCGCAACAGTTTTACGAGTGGAGGAAGCCGGAGTACCCGGAGAGAACCACAGAGCAACGGCGAGCAACTGTCAGCTCCCCAACATACGAACTCCACACAAGCAGGGTTAGCATTGGTTGAAGACAAGTGCACGATCGACGTGCAGTACGCCTTAGTACACAACGCCACCGTGCCCCCACGCGGGCAGTGGAGATGAAGTGTCTTGCCAAAGGACACAACGCGGTTGCCGCAGGTGGGATTATCCGGTGGAGAAAAAGCCGTCATCTGGCTAATTTAACATTCAAATTGAACAGTTACAATGACGGATATACTCCAATTATGTCCCGACCATGCAAGGCAGCAACTTGAAATTCTTAGAATGTTTTCTACTATCCCTGCCCGACAGTTTAGTATTGTTGTCAAGTGCCGTGCGTGGAAATACCGTGGATCAGGTGGCATTATATCTGTCTATTTGATGAACTTTTCAACCTTAACTATTTGCGGCTTCATGTAGCACCACCGAAATGCCACTGCACGGTTACCAATATATTCAGGGATTGATTTTACGAAAATAACAATTATTCCGACTATATCCACATGGGAACTCCTAAATATGCCAAGGGTTAAACTAATGATAATGACGTATAAAACAGAAGTTGTCATGCTATGCATGCTGCATGCAGGAACAGAAAACATTCAGCGCTCAATGAATTAGGAATGGAGTGAATTGTCACTTAAACCTACGGAATTCTGAAAAAAATGAGAGGTTTTTTTCGACGGCACCAATTTTTATGCATTTGAGACAGGGATGGAGTTAAACTTTACAGCAACCTTATAACAGAAAATATTCTTGGAATTGAACTGTGAATCTGAATTTCGAAAGCATTTTCGGATATTCTATTCCAAACTACCACTGCACGCTTATCAATATTCAGTGATTTTATGAAAATATCAATTATTCCGACCGTACCCATATGGGCAGTATCGAATCTGCCAACGGTTAAACTTTTAATAATGACATATAAAACAAAAGTTGTCATACTATGACTGCTGCATACAGCCATAGAAAACATTCAGCGCTCAATCAATTAGGAATGGAGTAAATCGTCACTTAAACTTACCAAATTCTGAAAAACAATAGTTTTTTTGGACTGCACCTATCTTTATGCACAGAACGAGCATAGGGTTAAACTTTACAACTAGACTTACAACAGCAAATATGCTCGGTAGGCAATTATAAATATGAACATGTAAATCATTTTTCGATATTCCTTTCGAAAATGGAAGAAAAGTGAGCTCCAAATTAGCCAATTTTATGAAGAATTTTAGGGCACTCAAATTCAAGGACAGAAAACTGGGTGAAGGTTAAATCTTTGAATAAAATATATAACAGCAAAATTGTTCTTGGATGAAGGCCCAATCCTCTTATGGAAAAGGTTTTGAGACAATATGGCTCCAGTGCTGAGAAAGTGCATGTAAACGTTGGCGAAAATAACAATTATTCCGACAGTACCCTTATGGGAAGTCTCAAATCTGCCAAGGGTTAAACTTTTAATAATAATATATAGAACAAACTTTGTCATACTTTGACTGCTGCAAGCAGCTATAGAAAAAAATCAGAGCTCAAGCTATTATAAATGAAGTAAATCACCACCTAAAGTTACCAAATTCTGAAAAATTGGAGTTTTTTTGGAAGGTACCTACTTTTTTATGCAACCAGAATGGGATAGGGTTAAACTTTACAACCAAACTTACAACAGCAAATATGCTCGGTAGTCAATTGTGAATACGTACATGAAAAGTTTTTGAAATTAACCCTTTCCAAATTGACAGAAAAAAAGCAACGAAAGATGGCTAATTTTGGCATTTTCAAACGGTACTCTTATTCTCGCCCTCATTGTGCTTGAGGGTTAAATCTGAGATTAAGAAATAAACAGTAACTTTCTTCCATAATCATTGTTGCATCTAGCCATATCAAAATAATTGTTACAACTACTTTTTAATTAGAGAAATTTGCCCTTGAAGTTGACGAAAATAACAATTATTCCGACAGTACCCTTATGGGAAGTCTCAAATCTGGCAAGGGTTAAACTTTTAATAATAACATATAGAACAAAATTTGTCATACTTTGACTGCTGCAAGCAGCTACAGAAAACATTCAGAGCTCAAGCAATTAAAAATGGTGTAAATCGCCACCTAAACTTATCAAATTCTTAAAAAATTGGAGTTTTTTTGGACGGTACCTACTTTTATGCAACCAGAATGGGATAGGGTTAAACTTTACAACCAAACTTACAACAGCAAATATGCTCGGTAGTCAATTGTAAATACGTATATGAAAAGTGTTTGAAATTTAACCCTTTCCAAAATGATAGAAAAAGCAACCAAAGTTGGCTAATTTTGGCATTTTCAAACGGTACTCTTATCCTCGCCCTCATTGTGCTTGAGGGTTAAATCTGAGATTAAAAAGTAAACAGTAACTTTATTCTGCAATCATTGTTGCATCTATGGAAACCAAAATAATTGTTACAACAACCTTGTTATTAGAGAAATTTGCCCTTGAAGTTGGTCAATTTTGAAGAAAAATCTATATTCATGTCATTTTTGGCCAGTAGGGGTTAATGTTGAAAGATTTTAGTGGTGATTGTGGTGTATCATATTATGCTGTAAATGTGTGGAAAATTTGAGCGAAATAACTGTAAACAATTTTGAGACATTCGAAAAATGGTGAAATTTTGAAGGTTTTAGCAGAATATTTTGAAAATATGCGTTTTCACAGATATGACGATACCGCATTTCACTAGATTTTATGACATTACATAAGTGTGCCAAATTTGGTCAAAATCGTACAACTTGTTTTCGAGCAGTTCAACAGACAAAATTCAGGGAAGAAAAAAAAAAAAATAGAGAAGAAAAATTTTGAAAAAGAAGAATAGTAATAGTCTTTCCCAAACTGGGTTTGGGAAAGCCTAAATATAGGAAAATTACAAATATGCGTTTCAGATTTTGGAAGACGTCCATTTTTTCTCCAGTCAATTGAATGTTCCTGATTCACCGTTAACTGTGTCAATTATTGTTCCAAATATTACGCGCGCATGCGCACTAAATAAAAAAATAAAATTTGAATGTATATTTTCGTGAATAGTTGTTGGCGGGATATGCCGTCACGTTAGTTGCAACCAAATTCAATTGGGACTTTCTACTATCACTCAATGGATTCTGAATGTTTGTGATGTGTTGTGTGTGAGGGTGAGTGGGCGTGTGTTTTGAAGGACGAAATCATGTTGTGGAGGAATTTAGAATGTTGGATTCTGATATCTCTTCGGGAATTGAACCACCGACAACCCCTCATGGCAATCAGAAATCCAACACCAAAACAACTGGATCATTGCACACCGTCCCACCTGTCAACCCCATCCCCTCCCTTTCAATTTCCCACAGATGCCCACTGCTATCGAAGAGCGCGTTTTATTGGCCTCCCCGAAACCGTATATCGCAGAAATATGAATTGAGCATATATTATTACCACTCAATCTATAAGTTACTAGTCGATTAACATGATTTTGGAGGGCCGTTAAAACTCCATAATTTCAGTGACGTCATTCGACGGAGCGGGGCCGCGGACGATAATGGTATAAATAGTTATTAGCGGCCCGCGGCCCGGCTATTTTTAGATTCCATGGTCTTATGAAGTACTCCCATTCGGATGACGTCCCTTTGTATTTCTGAACTGAAGTCGAACGCACGATCGAAACAGAAATATCGAACTGACTTTAGTGATTATTTCTTCCAGCAATTCCCTCGTGCGGTTAGCTGTAACAGGGAGTGGTAATAGTAGTAATAACATGATTGTTGTCAGGCATCATTATCATTAGCGGCCCTGCAGCAATGATGAACAACCCTTGGGCTTATTAACGGCCCTCGACTTCTTCTCGGGCCTTTAATAAACCCTCGGGCTATTCATCATTGCTGCAGGGCCGCTAATGAATCATAATGCCTTCCAAAATCATGTTATTGTTATATTCACGCATAAAGTTGATGTCAAGTAGGGCTGCACGATATTCAAAACTGAATACCGGTATCGGTATTCAAAAACACACCGCGGTATACCGGCATATCGAAAACTGCTCAGATATATGAACATAGGTACCACAATCGAGCCTTGAGGCATTACAGTCGGAACGAATCAGCATGCCTTGATGATGCGGTTCGAAAAACATTTACCCAACGCAGACGATATAAAAATTTATTATTTTAAAAATCAGTTTATCAGATTTCCCCCAAAACTTCTACAAAACAATATCGTGTGGCCCCTCATTGGAACGGGCTCAACGAGCTCGTTCCAATGAGGGGTCACATGATATAGCTTTGTTGAAATTTTGAAAATTATTTTTTCAGCTGGGCAATTTGTATATTACGTGGGTACATGCAGACGATTCCTTGGGTAAATGGACAATATTATTCATTCGGGGCTATAGTTAAAAAACTCAAGTCATCTTGAAAATTAAATTGTGGGTAAATAAATAATGACGATAAACCGATATTTTTGTAATTACACCGGTGTTCAATCGATATTGGTTTGAAAACTGGTATATATCGTTTTATCGATATACCATGCAGCCCTAATTTCAAGTACAGCTACATGTTTATTTCGAATAGAGAAATCTCAATTGATTAACCCTTTATCCAAAACGAGAGAGCTTCACCCGTCCCAGAATGGGAAGCCCCATTCGTTCGCTGGGAATAGTAATCCATTGCATATATCTCAAGTGAGATAATCAGAGCTGTAATTTCTGGCTCTTCAGATTAACGGAATCCCGGTGTGACAGGAATGATAGTCCGTAGGAAAATTAGTCCCTCTGGACTATTATTCCGCGGAATTATAGTCCTAGGTCTAACATTCCTAGGAATAGTAGTCCGGCGGACTACTATTCCTAGGAATGTTAGACCTAGGACTATAATTCCGCGGAATAATAGTCCAGAGGGACTAACGTTCCTACGGACTATCATTCCTGTCACACCGGACTTTCCATTAATATAATAGATAAGTCGATTGTTATGGCGCAATTATATAATGTAGAAAGTGAAACTTTTACTTTTTCTTTTTTTTATTGTATGAAACCAACAAGAAATCCCTGCAGTTCAGAAGTTTGGAGACAGATTGAGAGAAGAGAAACGGACAGGCAATAAGGTGTGGCAGACGATGTAAGTTTCATGAATCGGATTCGATCCCACATTTGGTTCTGATTCGAATTCACGTTGGGTTTTACAGTTTGGATAAATCACAGCCCTCTGAACTTGCTTTAATCTTACTTGTTTTACAAGGTTTGGCGAACAAGTTATGCAACTTATATTAACGCCTTTCCAATGGCGCAGGTGTGTAGGCTGGCTTTCGTAGCGGCAACTTCGTGGCTCGCTCTTCTCGAATACTACAAAGAGATATTTAGTCTGCACGGAATGCGTCTCTCTCGGTACAGAGGACACCCGTTTTACGTCTTCATTCGATAGGACGGTACGCTGTTACAGCGTCAACCCCACATTTGAGGCTGACAGGGTGTTCGGATACCACGAGAACTTTCCCCTCAGGCATGAGAGACCAGAACACTTATCCACTCGGCCAGCACTCTCCCTGAAATTGCACGTTTCAGCTGACCCTCTTATTTTCATCTGTTTATTTGTGCAGATGGAGACACCAGAAAAACGCTTAAAGTTCCACGCACCTCAAGTGTTAACAAGAGATAGCTACAATGCTTAATCAGTTTGTTCAAGTCAGAAAGAATGAAATATCCAAGGAAAACAAAACAGTTGGCTCAAGCAAAGTTGAAAATAAAGATTCTAAATTGAAGTCATATGGTATCTACTTATTTACTTATTTATTAGGGTTTAACAACACATTAACAGCCAGGGTCATATCATGTCGATGACAGTTTCACGGGTGGAGGAAGCCGGAGTGCCCGGAGAGAACCACCGAGCAACGACGAGCAGCCGTCAGCTCTCCAACATCGTAACTCTGCACACTGTACCGCGGCACAGGCAGGGTTAGATTGGTTGAAGACATGCGCACCATTGACGTGCAGTACGTCTTAGTGCCCCCATGTAGGAAATCGGGGTGAAGTGCCTTGCCCAAGGACACAACGCGGGAGCACGAATCAGTCGCTGAAATGGTCACCCATCCAACTACTAACCGCGCTCGACGTTGCTTAACTTCGGTGATCTGACAAGAACCGGTTACCGCGACGCCACCGCGCCCCCATATGGTATCTACAGCTGCTACGCGGTTACACTCGGACTATTCAGCTTTGTAATCATTCAGTGGTGTAACAAGTGAGTATATCGGGGTAAGCTGTTGTAATCCTTTACCTAACATGAAAAGCAGACGACACAGAATTCTTGAATAACTAATTTGTTTGAGTTTTTGAGTAAAAAATGTAGCTTATGACCCCTCATTGGAACGAGCTCAATGAGCTCGTTCCAATGAGGTGCATAAGCTATGGTTTTTGGATAAAAATAAAAAAAATAATATGGTTTTTAGACAAAAATGAAAAAAATAATGAAAATTGAATGGTATTTTTTGTGAATAGCGCTGGTCGGTTTTGGCCATAATGATGGGTAAAGGGTTAATACATTAATGTTCTCGTTTGTATGTAGTTTCTAAACGTTTAGGAGTTACTTTGATTTTTTTTATAGCCTCGATTATAAAAATAAAGTATCAGAGTGTATAGGCGGTTCACCGAAACTAGTCGCATGAATCTGGTGTTACAGCCCCTGTAAATGTTACACCGAGCTAATCGCTGTTTAATCTCTGCCAGGGGGTGCGGCGTCTCAGTAGGTAGAGGTGCAGGCTGCAAGCCGAGAGGTCATCGGTTCGACTCCCGCCTGCGGCAACCGCGTTGTGTCCTTGGACAAGACACTTCACCCCTATTGCCCACGTGGAGGCATGGTGGCGTTGTTTGTTAAGGCGTACTGCACGTCGATGGTGCATCTGTCTTCAACCAATGCTAACCCTGGTTGTGTGGAGTTAGTATGATGGGGAGTCTGGCAGTTCATCGCCGTTGCTCGGTGGTTCTCTCCGGATACTCAGGCTTCCTCTGCCGTAAAACTGTCGTGGTCATAGTTAGCCATTGTGCAGAAATATGTGACCTCAAGCACCAATAAATATACAAATAAATAATCTCTGTCCAAATTACATATATAACATATATAACAATAAGGGAAAATCTGGAAGAGACCCATTTAAATAATTTTTATAATGCTGTATTTGACGACAACAAGAAAAATGGAAAAAATAAACTGAGAACTTATCGAGAGTTTAAGAACAAATATCACCTGAAGCCTAATTTGATTTATACAACATCCCCCGAGGCGAGAAACATATTTACTCGTTTGCGTATAGGTAACCACAAACTTATGATAGAAAATGGGAGGCATATGCAACCACCCATCCTCGTAAGTGAACGCTTATGCGCGGTGTGCGGCTCAGGTGCAGTGGAAACAGAATGGCACTTCGTTATGGAGTGCGGTGAATATGCATCTGTCGGAGAACGTGCATTTAACAAATTTGAACGTGAATACCAAGAGTTTGTTGAGATGGACACATCCGAGAGATTCATATTCAATTTCCTGATGAGAAACAATGTACCACAGCTGTGGGGTATCATCTATAATATGACCCAGCAATTCTTAAAACAACGAGAACAAGTTTTGTCAATCTGACACCAACAAGTGACATTAACAATATTATATTACAACCACTATAAGCCTTAATATACTCGCCCAAAAAAGAAAGTGTGCATTGCAGAAATTGATCAAACTCCAAAAAAATAATTTCGTAGGTGTAAAGTGTGTTAACCTGTTCATGAACAAGTTATATTGAACACAAAAACAGCTTTCCCCGTTAAAATTGCATTAACGTTAAATGACGTGCTGCACGTTTGTGAAAAGGCATGTTTTGCACGTGGAGAGTCTGAAAATTCATGCAGCAGTGTGAATCCTTGGGTATTTAAACACTAAAGTAAGGCCTTCCTATCGTTCACATTCAAACTTGCGCTGCTGTTAAAACGACTCCACATTAACATGCCAACATTGACAATGAATCAACGTCTCCTTGCCCTGGGTATGATTAGAGCTGGCAGAACGCACAGAGAGGATGCCCAGCATTTGAACTGCCACCGTAACACTGTAGACAGGCTAGTCCATCGACATGCACAACATGATGACGTTCGAGACCGACCCCGCTCCGGGAGACCCCGAGTTACCACCCCTGCACAAGATCGGTATATCCGTGTCGTCCATCTCCGGAACCGGCAACAAACGGCAACTACGACAGCCAGGAACACCCCTAACCTGAGACGGATACATCCTCAAACATTAATCAACCGGCTGAGAGAATACGGCTTACGTCCTCGAAGACCTGCAATTCGTCCGATTTTGACGTTACGTCATCGTCGTGCTCGACTGCAGAGGTGTAGACAACATCTCAGGCATCCCTTACACTGGTGGCGACGTGTTTTATTCACAAATGAATGTCGTTTCCATCTTGCATCATCAGATGGCCGCCAGAGAGTGTACAGACGTCGAAACGAACGCTACGCAGATCCATGAGTCGTGGAGCGAAACCGTTATGGGGAAGGGTCTCTCATGGTGTGGGGTGGCATCACTGCCCGTAACAGAACTGAGCTGGTCATTATTGATGGCAATCTCAATGCAGCCAGATATCGTGATGAAGTGCTTACACCTGTTGTTGTCCCATTTCTGCAACGTCACGGCCCCGGCGTCATTATACAGCAGGACAACGCCCGACCCCACGCAGCTCGTGTTGTTCAACAGTATCTGCAGCAACAACAAGTGGATGTTCTTCCCTGGCCCGCAAATTCGCCCGATATCTCACCCATTGAGCACGTATGGGGCGAAATGAAACGTCAGCTACGCCGGCTTCCCCATGCACCGTCAGCGCTTGTGGAACTCCAAAGACAGCTTATCAGAATATGGAACAACATCCCACAACACTTCCATGCTAACTTGTTCGCTTCCATGAGGCGTAGATGCACAGCAGTAGTCGATGCAGACGGAGGTCATACCAGATATTGAGTGTGTGACTTTTGTGTTTGACCCTTAGTGTCTTTGACTCTCCATGTCACCAAGAGTATTCGTCGTCGCGTAATGAAATTTCTCGTGTTGATCACAAATTGATTCATCTGTGATTGAATAAAATTTCCATGAATGAAAATGATATATATCTTTTTTTAGTGTTATTTTTTAGCATGCACACTTTCTTTATTGGGAGAGTATATTTACGTTTGTCAATTTGAATTAGTATTGTTTTATGTTTCTATTTATCTTGATTTTTTATATACAAAGCAATCTGCCTTTGTTCTGGTGAATTTGCTTAATAAATCTTATCTTATATAGGTATAATCAATATCTAGAAAATAAAATATCCCTATCAACTTTATCGATCTATTTTTTTTATATAATTTTTCACATACAGTGCAAAAGTGCTTATATTTTAGGTCATAAATTTCACATAATATTTTCCCACGGAACTCAATTTGATACTCATTTTTCAAAATTTTATGATCGCCGATCGCCACCTATACAGTGGTGGCGCCAGGGAGGGGGGGGGGAGGGGGGGAGAGGTCCACCCCCCCCCCCCCCCCCGTCGGAGATTTTTAGTCAGTCCGTCGAAGAGTCTCGTAAACCCGACTTCACGAGAAATTTCCGACAATCGAATGTAGATCTCGTCTTGTCAGTCTCGAACCCGTGCAGCACTGGCACTTTGATAGAGAATATTGATTCTCACGAAATTCCTTAATGTCGTTCGTCAAACTGGCTTTATAGATGAAATATTTCCCGACCTTATTATAATATGTTTACTTTAACCCTTTACCTAAGGTAACGGCCAAAACCGGCCAGCGCTATTCTCAAAAATGGCCAATTAATTTTCATTTTTTTTTTCATTTTTGTCTCAAAAACATAGGTTATGACCCCTCGTTGGAACGAGCTCGTCGAGCTCTTTCCAACGAGGGGTCATAACCTATGTTTTTAAGACAAAAAAATGAAAAAAATTAGTTATTCAAGAATTATTTTTGCAAGTGTCCCCTGCTTTTCAGGTTAGGTAAA
Organism: Pictodentalium vernedei; assembly: GCA_031216915.1. Taxonomy (NCBI): domain Eukaryota; kingdom Metazoa; phylum Mollusca; class Scaphopoda; order Dentaliida; family Dentaliidae; genus Pictodentalium; species Pictodentalium vernedei. The sequence continues at coordinate 91,314,836 of CM062295.1, read as the reverse complement.
GGGTTAAATAATCAACAAACATACTCAATTTGCTTCTATTTTGGTTCTCCAATTTACCAATTTTCACTCATTTTCCTTCGTTTGGGAGGTCAAATGTTATAGCCCCCCAGTAGGAGAGGTCAGCTCCCCTGTCGAGAAATCCCTGGCGCCACCCCTGCACCTATAGCACCTCCCCAACAAAATTCCTGGTTAGGCGCCGGTATGTTCTGATAGTTCTCATCCTATTTAAATCAAAATAGTGAGAAACTGATTTTTTATCGTTAATATATATCTAAAAAAAAAATTTAAAAAACTGTTTCTCCGGGCCTCCCGCATAACCCTTTCGGCTGCCGCTTGCTCTCTTTTTATAACCAATGCAAAATTTAAAATTAAATGCTTTATGTCTGATATTTTACCCAAGTTAATAAAATGGACGTAACAAAGCTTTGCAATGCTTTGGCATTGCAAAGCCTTTTTGCACTAAAGGGACGAAATACGCCACCACCCAATCTATTCTGTAGATTATGAGGCCTAAAACATTAAACAAACCAAGAACATGAACTTAAATGACAAAGAAATAATTACAAAAATAAAAAATAAAATAAAAACCGCCCACACGCAATTTTACAAAAAATGGCCCGAGAAACAGAAAATCTACTTTGTGGGGCCTAATGTAAGCTCGATTGACTTAACGCCCGATGGTATGGAACACGCTACTGAATATCGAACACAGATTTCCAATAGCTTTTCATTGATTTTATGTAACAATGCTGGAAGAAGTATGGTGTCACAGGAATACTAATTCCAATTATAAAAGAGACTAAATTCAGGCGTGATTACTTTCTTAGAGTCTGTTTAACAAATTCAATAAAATATCAAATATGAACTTTTTAGCGCTCTATTCATCGCAAGTCTCCAACTGATATATAACAGAAGAGGCCTTAAAATTAGTCCGGATTTACGACAATCTCGAACTCCTGCTGCGAGATTCATTTTCCAGTTCCTGGATAATTAAGAATTTGAGTGTACTGTTCTACCCTTGTGAGTGCAATCTGCAGTGCTGGGGAGAAGTGGGGGCTTTAGTAACCGCGGAACTTTGTTGTTTTTTTTTTTTTGGGGGGGGGGGGGGGGTTGTCCCTGGAGTCCAAAATTCTTGGGTCAGGCCTGTGTCTCCCATACGTCTGACTCGTGTGCCAAGCCTGGGCCCTCCCATCCCCGATCGAGAAGCCGCAACATAAGTTGCTCGTCGTATTGGAATACCAGTTGCCACTCATGTAAAGAAGGAATAGGAGTGCCCCGTGGTGATGCTCAATCTGTTAATCCTTCACTTAACATGAAAAGCAGACGACACTTGCAAACAATATGATTTAATATATATTTTTCATTGTTTGCGCAAAAAAACATAGCTTATGACCCCTCACTGGAACGAGACTCAACGAGCTCGTTCCAATGAGGGGGTCATATGCTATGTTTTGAGGCAAAAAAATGTAAATATAATGAAAATCGAATGGCAGTTTTTGTGAATAGCGCTAGTCGGTTTTTTCTGTTACGTTGGATAAAGGGTTAATACACTGTTATCTATATACATATGCACCAGACCCGGTGTTATCACTTCAAGAATTCTTCACTTCAAGAACTTCGGCATCTGCATCAGTATCCCGTCACAGAATTAACCATGGGGCCGGAATTTCCTCTCCCCGGTCCTGGCAACTAGTACATATTCCAAAGTAAAAATAAGCCTCTTATTTATATATTTACAAGAGTTTCATGCACCCTTAAGTTCCTAGTTTCATTTTTGGTGATTTTCTTGTCTTATGTGTTCAAAGATACCTAGCTTTTTGTGGTCTTGCTGATAGAAGTTACAGTACCTTGGCAGTCGTTTCTTGTAGTAGAATTCTCCAGGCCTTTAAGGATACTTTTAGAATCTATGAAGAGAATCAAATGAACATTTTGCGAGAATCAAAGTTAATTCGCACTGTTTCCCTTTGCGGGAATTATTTGCGAGAACCGATTTTGATTCCCGCGTGAATTTTAAGCTCTGTAAAAAATTCTGACTGGTTTGCAAAAGCCAATTCATTTTGTTTAGAAACTTATTATGTCATACTCAGTAGGAATAAACCGCGATGAACAGTAGATATTTCTGTCTTGAATTCAGACGACGAACACAAGTGCACAGTCTTTATAAGAAGGTCATCAAGTTCGATGTGTACTGTGGTGTGTGTTCAAACCTTTTAACCTTAATCTTCCGCTGTGGGAATCCCGGGAAGTGGATTAGTGCTTGTTTGCTGTGGTAAATAAATTATGCTTTGCTGGTAAAATTTCCCTGACATGGAATTCGTGCTCCCCGACGTAGGAAGCGGGGTAGGGTATTCCCTGACAAGTACACGTTCTGTATCTGTGTCTGATGTTGATAGTCTTTTAGATTATTTCTGATGGTAGAATGAGGCCATAAAATTTCTGACAGATGCATCTCAATTTTTGGTCGGAAATGGCATGGCATTACACCCCCCCCCCCCCCCCACACACACCTTATTAAGTGAGGGTGTATTCCCAGCTTCGCTCATTCACACTTCTGATCTCAGAGCGTGGAGACCTTGTTTATAACAATGGAAAACCTGGAATTGCCGTGCTTCGCTCATTCACACTTCTGATCTCAGAGCGTGAAGACTTTGTTTATAACAATGGAAAACATGGAATTGCCGGATCGTCTTAGGAAAGCCATCTCAGCTCTGGGCGTCTCTTGTCCCATCTCTTGGACTATCCAAGAAATGGGCAAGAGCGTTCATCTGAACCTGGAATTTAGAGTTGAAGAAGAGAACACCACAACACCACCCTATTCGGGGAGAGGTAGTACCCTTGGCGAGAGGAACCCCTCTCCCACTGATCCTCACCCGAAGAGGCACGGAGGCCCTGAAAAGAGGAAAAAGAAGAAGAGCCCATCAACCAAGCGCAGGGACGCCCGGCGCTTGGAGGCCTTCCGGAATAGGAAGAAAGAGTTGAGTGAGGGGGTTGAGGCTCTGGAGGCAGCCGCTAGTTCCCCTCCTAGTCCCACTGGTACACCCAATCAACTGCCGGCTCCTGAGCCGGTACAGTTGGATGAGGAACATCCAGTGGAGACTGAGGAGGAACTGGAAGTTGCTTTTTCACCGCCTCCCACCCCTCACCCCCCCCCCCCTTCCTTCACTACCGGAAAGCCCGGGAGCGGTACAACCACTAAACCCTTATGAGGAATTAATGAGAGAATTAGAGCTGGCAAGAACAGAACGTATAAAATGCAGAGAGTACCGAGAAAAACTTAACGCGAGCACCTCTACACCACCACCAGCTTCACCATCACCAAGCCAACCTCCACCCAAAAAGAAGAGCCGCAAGAAGGGCAGAAAGGGCTAAACCTCTCCCCTCCTTCCTTTTCCTCCTTTGACACGCCTAGACATACGAAATCATTTACAGTCACTGAGGGTCGAAAGGGGCTTGTCCCTCAAATGGTCAATGCGCGCCTTCGGCGCGTCAAACCATTTCGTTCGGCGTCTAACGTAAAAAAAAACAATTTAAAAATTAATATCTGAAGATGAAAATTTTCAAAACATCCTTGCCTTATTGCTATTTTTCTCTTAACCCTTTACCCAACGCAGACGATATCAAAATTTATTATTTTAAATATATTTTTTTTAAATTTTTAAAAAAATTCCAACAAAACCATATCATATGACCCCTCGTTGGAACGAGCTCGTCGAGCTCGTTCCAACGAGGGGTCACATGATATGGTTTTGTTAAAAAGTTTTAAAAAATAATATTTTTTCAACGACTGAATTTGCATATTACGCCTACGGATGCGGGCGATTCGTTGGGTAAAGGATTAAATTGATATTCAAACTTTTTATTTTGCGCACCAAAAATAGCTTCCTAATTTCAAAATACTTTTTCACATTACAACAAAAGATGTTCAAAGATCTCAATCCATCACCAAACCAGGCATATGACATCCCCTATCCCCTTCATTACCAACGTTTCCTTTTTGTGTCGCCGCCCCACGAAGTGGGGAGCGACCAATCTCCACGCAATGATTTCTCCCTTTCAGTGGATACATCTCTGCCAGAAGTTTCCGAATCTGCAAGAATCTTGCAGATTGGGCATCGTGCTGTACGGGTTCATAAATTCAAATCAGTCCGATTTTAAATTAAACAGGTTTTATTACCTGAGAAGGAATTTTCAAAAATACTGTTTGAATCAATGAGAAATTGGGGAAAGTGAAATAAATATAGTCCGAGTAAGAATACACCGACAATCACGTGATATTTGTAAACAAATAAACGCACGTGTCATCTAATTCTCAGACAATCGGCATGGAGTTTGATGAAGCACTGCAACGTAGTGTGCAATTGTTAAACTAAGTAACTTGAGCTTCATTTGAACATTTTCTTTTCTGCACCGTGGGTTACTTAACTTAAAAATAGTAGCAATACTCGTCAGCAAGCACGAGAAACACTTCACCGGCGACGCTTTTGTTGGTGTTTGTGGTGCCATGTTTATGAACTGAACGTCTGCGTTTCCTGTTTTGTTTTGGATTGGGGGAAACCGTGAATCTAAATTTAGACGTAAAAAGTTCAGTAACTTCTGGCAGAGGTGTATCCGCTGCAAGGGAGAAACCGTTGTGTGGAGATTGGGGAGCGACATATAGGGATTACTTTTGTCGTCTTGCGTCGTCCGCGTCGTCCGCGTCACACTTTCTCTTATCCGCCACTCCTCTTTAACCTATGAATGGATTTTGATGGAACGTTCAGAGATTCTTTATCACATAATGGCATTGTGCACCTCCTATTTTATTTTTTGATCCGCTGTATTTTTTCCAGAGTTATGCCCGTCGTCTTCCGTCGTCCGCGTCGTCGTCCGCGTCACACTTTCTCTTATCCGCCACTCCTCTTTAAACTATGAATGGATTTTGATGAAACTTTCAGTGTTTCTTTATCACATAATGGCATTGTGCACCTCCTATTTTATTTTTTGATCCGCTGTATTTTTTCCAGAGTTATGCCCCTTTTCCACTTAGAATTCTGTCTGAAACGCCAGGCGACGCACGTCTTCCATGGAAGACTCACATCTAAGTTTCTAAACGGTCTCATTTTCAGGCATAATGGTTGCGGGGACTGTGAGATGTAAACTAACCCCCTTACGACCACTTTCAATACAATGGTACTTTCCTCGTCTCGTCCAGCAGCCGCACAGGAGGAGAAGCAAAGTAGCCAAAAAAACCATCAGGACCCGGTGCGCCACCCCACATGTTGTAGTACGTGGTTCCTTGTCTGTTCTTCAGGCATGTAAAGTCTGCCACTCACATAATATAGTTCGTTAAGAAGATCCACTTCTTTCATTGACAAGTTTAGTCTGTCTTCGGAAATTGAAGATGGTGCATGATGCTTCTTGGAGTAGTGCTTTTTCTTCAGGCAAGTATATTCTGCAGCTTGTTGTTGTAGTTGTGTCCCTGCTCGAACTTTCCTAGACAGGTATAGTCTGTCTCCGGCTCTGTCAGGCCCGCTGCCACCGACGCATACATCCAGTACGCGAAAGGGTAATATATGCTAAAGGTTTGATGCTCCATAACCCTTCGATGTTCCAGGATTACCTGAGACCTTCGTTGATTTAGGCCGAGCGTCGGGTGACTTTGACTACGCCAGGACAGGACAAATCAAATGCGGGAGCCTGGTCGGAAGGAAGAGAAGAAGAAGAAAGAAACCCAAGCAGTAACGTCAGCTATAGGAAATTGCGTCGGCGTGATATTTCTTAACCCTTTTGAACCCCCAACGGCCGCTTTTCCGGCCAGGAACATGACACGTCATAACGTCATTAAATAAGATGGTTTTTCAATAAATGTGTGGGAAGACCAATCAGTATTTTCAACGCGCGCCCGAGGCTGCACGTTGAAAAGACTGACTGGTCTACCTCAAATAATGAATATGGACTCTTCTAATTGCTGGCATTGAACTGGTTTGGAAGATACCACTAGAGTTCAAAAGGTTAACGGTTACAAAAATAGGATTAGACAAAGCTCTTGTAGTATTTTTGAAGGCTGTGGGCCATCCAAATCCACCAATCCTTCAGGAAGGTTAGGATGCTGTGTTTCAAGACCTTCCAACCAAAAAAGAGTTGAGATAATCAGTGTGTTTGAGAATTAAGACAGTGTGCCTCAGTTTGTTGGTGTAGGTTTCAGTGATTTATTGAGTTAGTCGGGGCAGGGTCAAGCAATGTGCGGCATCCAGCAAAGACGATGCTGGCATGCATCTGCCATAAGGGACCGCGATGCAGATAGATATGCGGCTCGCTGATATTCATCTGTCCATGTCCACTCTGGGTGATTGCATGAATGTGCCTGTAGCCGCACTGTAGTTGTGTTGTCAGTATGAACGCGAGTTGATGTGATATGGTAGTTTTGATGATCAGTGGGTCAAGGCAGGGTCAAACTATGAGCGGCACCCAGCTACGATGATGCTGGTATCTATTCGGGAGAGCGCATATGCTTATGCAGAAGGTAATTTGTGTCTATCCGTATCCATTCCTGGTGTTTGCTTGAATGTAGCCGAAACTGTGCTGTAGTTTCGTTGTCGGGATGTACGCGAATTGGTGATATAGTGTATTGGTGATGAATCGGTCGGGGCAGGGTCAAATTATTATGGGCACCCAGCAACGACGATTCTGGCATCTATTCGGGGGAACGCGGAGAATAGATTTTTGAAGCAGATAGTTTTTGCCTATCCGTATCCACTCTGGGGTGTTTGCATGTGTGTTTTTCGGTGTGTTTGTCCATGATCAGTGATGTTGGTGAACGTGGATGTCGAAAACTGCAATTTGTTGTTTATGGAGTTTCCACTCAGGAGTCAGTGTTGCCTGATTGGATGTGACAGTGGTTGGTATTATTATGGAGAGACTGAGTAGATCGGAAATGTTTTATGTCTGTTAAAGAGTTTTATCCGCAATGTTTTTAAACCTCGTTTCTAGCATCTCAATGTCAGCCCACTCGTGGAGGGTAGCAGTTGATATTCGGGGAGAGGATCGGAGGGCAACGCACAGGGCATGGTTTTTAACGCGTTGGAGTTTTGTTAGATTGGTCTATTTTTATGATGAGTGCCCCGTATTCGAGGACTGGTCGGATGAAAGATTTATAGCGCGCGCAAAAGCAGCCCGAAGGGCTGCTTTGAAGCAAGCCTATTAGACAACGTGTACGTGAAATTGGAAAAACCAAGGAATGCTATGCCATCCAATCTAAACCGGAAAACGGAAGTAAAAACATGGGGAACCCCAGCTCTCGTTTTAAGAAGCGAACAAATCGAATGACGCCTCCTAAAAAGCGAACGATGTAATGCGAGATTTCTCCTTAGATCATTCCACGCAGACTGGGAATAATTTATTGGACATGCTTTTCAAAATTAAAGTTTTTTCCAAACAAACTCAACTGTCGTTTGCTTTGCTGACTAAATGACAGAAATTGTCGAAAAGCTAAATGTTCCCATATATGCACATTGGATTTCATCGTCTGCTGGCTGGCTGTTGGGATCCCGCTGTTGTTCGATTCTGCGGAGTATTCTGTCACGTGCTTTATCTGTTTTGCATTTGCAAGTGCAAAACGCTGTTCACTTCAAACCAACACTGCGTGTTATTGGAACAAATTTACCAAATGCAAAGCATCAACAACACGTCCATTTGTTGTAACTTAAAAGTACGCACAGGTCGGATTGTGGCAAAGGTCGTTTTCATTCAGTTATTACGAACCTAAGATGTCGAAGTGACATACTGTCTGACAAACGTTCACGAATTGCCATTTCCAAAACAGAAGTTCCGTTCCACAATGTATGCACCCCAGCGAAACAAAAACAATAAATTTTCGACAATACGTTTCGAGGCCAATTTTTATATTGTAGGTCTGATATGTTTTTAGGGGGAAATAAATCTACAAGACAGCATGTACATGCATTAGTTCACAACGCAAAATGTTTTGTTGGACGACCCCTTAAACACTGTTTTAAATTTTGTTAAGTTTATGTCATTATAATTTGAAAAACACTGTGAGTTGCGCGCGATTCTTGGTTTTACCAAAGTTCATATTAGAATTTTAGTAAATAGGGTGTTTTATTGGCACTACAGTCCTTTCCTCTTATCATTTAGGAGGTTAATTCTTTTATTGGTTTGGATTATAGCGTTGGATATACGAGTATTTAGAGGTAGTTTCCTGTCGATGATTATTCCTGGGAACTTAACCTCGTCGCAGGTTTTATGTTTGGTGTTATAGAGGTACAGGTTGGTGGGTAGCACTCGGAGTTTTGAGTTTTTTTGCTATAATTAACTTTTGGGTTTAATTTGGATTGAGCTTGATGCATCATTTTGTGCACAGTCTTCTAAGCCTTCTAGGGTGCCTTGCAGTGGGCGCTCTATGATGCCACTACTAACGGAGTTGAATCCCTGTCATCAGTGAACAGTGAGATTTGGACTTGGTTTTCACCTACTTTGTGGATGTCGTTAACATGAATAGTGTACAGGAGTGGGCTAAAGACCGAGCCACGGGGCGTGCCGACCGAAAGTCCCACTTCATCTGATACATAGTGATTAACCCTTCATTAATTTTCCGGTCAGTTATGAAGGTGCAGATAATTCGTCCTTTATGGGGGGGGGGTGGGGGGGGGGGGGCATTTTATCCAATTTATATCTAGTGCCGTTATGTCATAAACTTCATCTGATACATAGTGATTAACCCTTCATTAATTTTCCGGTCAGTTATGAAAGTGCAGATAATTCGTCCTTTATGGGGGGGGGGGGGGGGGGGGGGGGCATTTTATCCAATTTATATCTAGAGCCGTTATGTCATACTGATTCGAATGCTTTTTCGACATCCAGAAGAACCGCTGTCCCAATTTCTTGTTGGGTCAGGGAGGCCTGCATGTGTATCAATCAACCGGTGTACATGCTATATGACCTCATTGTGATTACGGTAGGCTCTTTGCCACTTAATGAAAAAGTTTGAAGATTCAAGTTGTGTTTTGTTCAACGTTTCATGGTGTTTTGAGTGTTCCTTATACAACTGATTTACCATATCCCGGTGTTAACCCTTTACCTGACGCGAAAGGCAGACGACACTTGCCAACAAAATTATTTAATAACTAAACATTTCATTTTTTGCGTCAAAAACATAGCTTATGACGCTCATTGGAACGAGCTCGTTATAATGAGGGGTCGCAAGCTATTTTATTTTTTAAAAAAATGAAAACAATAATGAAAAATTGACTGGTGACTTTTGTGAATAGCGCTGGTCGGTTTTTGGGCGTTACGTTGGTTAAAGGCTTAATCTTTTACCCAACGCAGACGATATCAAAATTTATTATTTTAAATATCATTTTTTCAAATTTTTAAAAAAATTTCAACAAAATCATATCATGTGACCCCTCGTTGGAACGAGCTCGACGAGCTCGTTCCAACGAGGGTCACATGATATGGTTTTGTTGAAATTGTTTAAAAAATATTATTTTTTCAACTGCTGAATTTGCATATTACGCGGGCGGATGCGGCCGATTCGTTGGGTAAAGGGTTGATAGCTTTCTTTCAAGACATATACTTCATGGCCTTCGTCAAGTTTATTTCATTGGATACCCTTTGCTATCCTCTAGAAGGAAATTGACCATTTACCTAACATTGTTAAAAGACGCTTCCAACAATGTGTTGTTTTTATTCAAAATAACTAAAAAAAAATGTGTTTTGCTCCCAGATCGAAGCTCGTGTAGATTGTGCATCCTCGTGGGTTTCGGAAGGAATTTGCGATTTAAAAAAAAATATGATTGGCTCAAAAGCGTCAAATGGGAATGAGTCGTACAGGATCGGGATCTCCTGGGAAAATAGAGAGAAGGCCTTTTTGAAATATAGTTTTGTGGTGAGAACAATGGTGTTATACTGCTGATCACTGTACTTTTAGCATTAATCCAGTTACCACTCTGCTAAAAAAATGTATTCCAACTGTATTCAACAAACTGGTATCCTCAGGGCGCGTAGCAAGGATTCTATAGTAGAGGTGCCTAGTCAGCATGATATTCGGAGGCTCGGAGCCTCATAGAGACAAATGTGCAAAATTCAGTGCTCTAAGAGCGAATATGAGTCCGTTTAGCGTTTGTAGGCCTATATTACAGACCGTTTGAGGATCTATTTTGTAGCAGACACTTGCAAACAAAAGTTACTGATCCACTAAAAGGTTTCATTTTTCGCCCCAAAACATAATTTATGACCTTTCAATGACGAGTCATTAACTTCGTTTTTGAGCTAAAAATTGGGGAGAAAATAATAACTTTGAATGGCGCATTTTGTGAAAGGGCTGCAGCTATATTGTTATGAAAGGGTGAGGCCTAATTTGTGAAAAGCATCTACGAAATATGCATTTAAGAATAACCAAATACGACATTCTATGTTTTAGGGATTGCGCTGGCTCAGTGCGTAGAACATTGAACTTCAAACCGAAAAGTCCACGATCGATCCTGACCAGCGGTAACTGGGTTGTGTCTTTGGGCTAGACTCTGTGTCTCGATTGCCCACTGGAAGCATGGTGGCGCTGTGTGCTAAGGCGTACAGGTGCGCTTGCATTCAACCGCTGCTAATCGTGCTTGTGCAGAGTTAGTACGTTGGTGAGTCATAGTTACTCGCCGCTGGTCGGTTGTTCTCTCTGGCTACTCCGGCGGACTACTATTCCTGGAAATGTTAGACCTAGGACTATAATCCGCGGAATATTAGTCCAGAGGGACTAATTTTCCTACGGACTTCCATTCCTTTTACACCGGCTTCCACCACCCGTAAAACTGTCCGAAACGACCTTCTTGTTGAAAGTCTTGTAATGCTCCATTAACAAAAAAACACACCTCATATACCTCAAATGTATTGCTTATATATTGTATAAACTGTCATAGGAACGAGCCCGTTTTTGAGTTAGAAATTGGGAGAAAAAATAAACTTTGGAGCAGGGTGGGGGGGGGGGGGGGGGGTCTTCAGAAAATTCTGATACACAAGGACGGGGTGGGTGGGTGGTCCAGCAGCTCCAAAACTCACTTTTTCCAGGTGGTCTAAATTTTTTCCTCACATACTTTTAACAAATAATTATAGTTGGAATTTGTTGAGACGAATTTTGGGATGATTTTACAATATATTGGGGTAGTTATTATGAATTGGGAGGTCACCTATGGCTCTCGGAAACCAGATTAACCCATTAACTAATGTGGATAGAAGACGACACTTGGAAAAAAGTTGACTGACTAAATTTTTCATTTTTTGTCTCAGAAACAAAGCTTATGACCCATCATTGGAACAAGCTCTGTTTTGAGTATATATTACTTGATGATTCAGCATTAGTACCCAGAAGGAACTGAATGAATTGGGAAGGCCCTGACAAACTTTCCAAATACAAATGGGACAAACATTAATCAGGAGGATATGAAATCGTTTTGTAAAATGAAATTTTTATCAGATGGAAGTATATTGAGGCACAGCTTGGTGCAACAGGGTACAGTGATGTAAACGGATGTAAATGGGCATAATTTCAAAAATGGTTACTTCTCCAGCTGACATCTCAGAAGAAAGGAGATTTGCCCACTCGGAATAACATTGTATGTTCATACATAAAAATTGAAATCAGGCAACGAACCAATATGAACATACTTGTGCATACATAATAAATAAAAATACTTACTTTGGGCATCATCCTCAATCCTCACTGATGATATTTAAAACAGAAAATGGTCCCGCCTCAGAGAAAATTAACTAAAAAAGAACTAGGGTTAAAACGAAGGTCAAAAATGAAGGATAAAACATAAAATGAATATAAAACTTTTGAAAACAGATAAAACATAAAGCATCCAGAAGCACTGGAACTAACATAAAATAAGGAAACAGAAAATGGTTATTGTGTTCGGGTGAATTGGGTTTTAGAGATAAAAAGCAATCACAGTTAAAGAATATAGTCAGTCACCACCCCGCCCTTCCCCAAATATTTTTACCTTCCTACTCCCGTGTAAAATACTAATAGCGGGGGAGGAATTCGCTAGAATTGTGCACTTGGTGATACCTTCCTGAAATTTGGCATGATGTAAGGGTAGGCATCAGAGATTTCAAAATCGATCGGCTACAAGTTGGCACCATCCTCTAGCCACCACTAGCAGCGAAATCCAAAATGGCCGCCAAGCGGATCGAAAAAAAGCTATTTTCGCCGATCGCACAACTGAAGCTCCAAACCTAACACCATACATGTGCTGTAATTGATGTGAATGATGGAGTGAAGCCCTTGGAACAAGTTGGGGGGAAGATTAATGGATAATGGGATCAGAATTTCCGTCGATGTGTGCGTCTGTGTGTCTGACTGTCAGTATGATCGTCCGTCCGTAGATAAATTAGTGTTGAATGTTTCTCGGGAATGCAATGGTCAAATGAACATGGTATGAGAGATTCCTGTCAACACATGAACAAGGGTACTCGATAGTATGCAGCAGTGGGGATACTTGGACATTTGATAATCCAATTAAAGTGACAGTCTATTCTCAACTTCCGGCATTTTCGATAGATTTATTTTCTAAGAAAATAAAACTATCAAATTTCTAGAGGAGTTCTGGTTCAATCTCAACACCATAGCGACACGTCTGCCAGCAAGGGCAGTGCTGGAATGAACTCGGGATGCATTAGTTCCCGTTGTTAATTATACAATGTTATCTTGCCAGTATAGAACATTGGCAAAATGGGACTAGAAGGGGTGAGTGTATGTTTGCAGTCATTCGAGGTACAGGAATATTTTTTGACTACAAGTAGTATTCTTCATTTTCGGCCAGTTAAGATGTGGTGTGTTCCAAGTCAGGATTAATGTTGCCGACACTTAATGCCCATCCCTCATGGTATGCTACTTTACCAGGGATATAGAGATATAGCCACCACTGGGAGCCAAAACATGACCTTTGATGTCGATGAGTGGTCGAAATGTTTTAGCGAATAACTTATCGAAATATGATCCGGTATGGCAATTTGATACCTTACGTTAGATTTATTAGATCAACTCAGGTATGGATTCATTGAGACATGAGTGCGCTACAAGATGAAGGATTTCCAAGTTGATTTGCTATGGAGTAGGAACTGACTAGTCACATGTGGCCTATGGCCAGAGAAAGACAAGGATACCATAGATGAACACACGGGTGAACGAAGGTATCAACTGTTGTACAGAGGCAAAATAGTTGGGGATATTGTATCATGCTATGCATGAATTAACACCGTCTTGTGCAGTAAATAACAGACTATTTTCCGAAATCTAAAACTGTATTCCTATACCCCGGACAATGTAGCAAGCCACATGGGATGAACATTTGTTAGCAAAATCAACTCAACTAGAAACATGACATGTGTTAACTGGCCGAAAATGGAAAAAAAAATACCAGAATAGGAGATGACTGGTCCTAACATGACAGTATACTACTCAATATTGTTACAACAGCCACCTTCACACTTACACAAAGGTGTGCACCTTAATCCAGCTTTCAAGCATTTGCAATTGCCCTTGCAGGCCTTGGCACAACTACAGTGGAGCATCAGTGCACATGCAGCACTTGCGTCTCCTAGGTGAGTCCAAAATGGGACCAGAATATTGAGACGTGGATTCCACTCCCATCCGTACTGTGATGGGTCTGGCACACATAAGTGTTTCTGCAGAGCACGATGCCAAATGAAAGATGACACAAGAATTACCCTTTTTACATGTTGATACAGAGCTGCTTTGGTGGGCGGGATGTTTTCCATAGACTTAAGGCCATGTGTGAACATATGCCGTCTCGCATCATTGACACGTGTACTGACACAACTGTTACTGTACATCTGTATGGTGAGTTTTTCGATATGCTGCATATGAGGGGAATCCTCTGAAAAGACTTGCGGATTCTCAGTCAATTCTATCATCATTTCAGTTGATGCGGGAAAATTCATCCATGCATTCCATCCTGTCTTCTTCCCAATGCCGAGCATGCTGGATGTTACATCACAACCTGTGAAGGCGTGGAAGAAAGTCAGGGCCTTACAGTAATCAGGTCCAAGTTGTGAAGCTATCTCATGAATTGGCATATCTTTATATGCCTTTCCAATTCCAAACCCAATCCACAGCTCACTGAGTCCAAGGTCACGGAATGTTGCGAAATGGTGCAAAGACAGAATGACGACATCAGAATCAACCGTGCGAAGAAAAGCTATTTTGTGACCTTGTGAGACTGCATGGTTGAGATGAAGCATCATGCGCGTGTCTGCTTCCTCGTGGTTCGATGGAGATATGTCACATAAGCTAACATCCTTATTGCATAGTACATATTCTCCTGATGTCGTTAACAACTGGTACTCGGATGTTGATGTTAATTTCAGCAGTTCAGCAGACAGGAACTTGAAAAATTCGTCTTTATTCTCACTAACTTTCAAGAATGCCTGCCAATTCTTCCCTTTAGGTAAAGGGACGTTCTCGGACACCCGTATCAACCTAACTGCTGTCTCACCGAGGCGTTTTGCTCGCGTCTGATTCTTCAAACTGCCTTCGGGGTAACAGTCATAGATCGCATCAACCCTTGTGGTGTTCGTGTTAATCAGAGATTCGATGTATGGCAATAATTGCAATCGAGCATATTCTCCAAACAGATCCGCTTTCTGTGGTTTGATTACATGGACTACAGCAGGCATATCCAAGATGACAACTGAAGCTTGTCTAGCTGCTGAATTCTTCCCTTGTGCAGGAATAGCTGGTAAACAATTGAGAATTTGAGATTTTGTCCCACTCCGTAGCTTACCTCTATCGGATAATGCTGGCGGATCACGTGCATTCTCGTGCATGAAAAACTCATCCATGTTTGAATCAGGCCGGGCTTGCAGTGAAACGAACATCTGGGTAACTATTGCGGCAGTTGCTTTACTTGACATGAGTTTGTCTCGGCCTTTGTCCAGGTTGGCTGGGGGTGGGTTAAGGAAGGTATATATATTTGCCTTGGGAATAACATCATTCAGGGGTACGGTGCATTCCACAAGCCTTTCCTTCAAGAAAGTGGAATATAAATGCTTGCCCCTTTCGGGTAATGACCGTAAACTCTTACTAACTTCGGGGTCCATATATTCACCAGTATCTAATGTCACCAGCTGACCACTAGTTTCATCATAAGGGTTGATAATGAGTCCCTGATTCACCAGATCGAGGAGAGATTTCAATTGATTCAGAAATTTTTTCTGCTCTGATACCGAACTTTCCGGGTGTTCCGTGTTATCTGATGATGTTGTGTGGAAACTTGCATATTCATACTCATCTATAACACGCAGAACTTCTGACCTTGAAAGCTCAATAACGACTTTCTCTTCAGCCTGGCCATAGAGACCTTTTGGACCACTGTCTTCTTTGAGTAGTTGGATACTATGTTCTTGGCTCTGATCTAAACCCATCATACTGAACTTCCTCTCACTACGCTGGACCACAAAATGGCCTTCCATGAATTTGTTGTGGATTGAAGGATGCCGCCTGGGTAGCTGAGACATGTCTCTCAGAAATACGGGGACCCACCGACAATAATTTGTATGTCCTAGGGCAAAAAAGTAACTGCACAACTCATCGATAGAACACAGTGTACCAGGCCAGTTACCGATTCGTTGGTTCCGAACGAATTGACAGCTTGTCAAGAGAAAGTTCCGAACGATTTCACCCCAATAGCGCGCAGTTGGAGATTGTGAAAGAATCCTCTGTTCCCACATTTCAAATGACTCATGGGGCCCAGTCTGCTGACAGTAAATCTCATAAGCATTCTTTCTGAGGATCTCAAGCCAAGCTAGAGTGAGAAGATATGCCTGTCGCGTCCTCTTGACATGTTTCCCACCAAGTAGGGATGATGCTACACCGGGTGTGAATATCTTTGCGAGGTGAAACATTCGCTCCCAACCAGAACCACCCATAAGCTTACCACCAGCTTCTTGGGTGCACATTTCAAGATGCAGGAATCCAATCATACACACCATTCGATCCTCACCTATCTCCTCTGGGAACAGCCATTGACATTTTTTCTGCCTGGCATACAACGGACAGTCACCTTCAATGACAGGTATCTGGCCGGGGTTTACGAAAGCAGTAGCTTCCCTGACCACATACATAGCATGCTTCTGCATACTGAGTGAGTCCGCTTTCTGCTCACTGAAAACAGGGAATACCCCAATAACTGCACGAGGTTTGACATTGTCTTGATCTTCATGTTTTGAAAAGAAGCCTGAAAAGGTCACAGGGACTTCATCAAGCTGCCAGCTGCCATCAACCTTCCCTTTATTGCTGATCTGTGACACATGAGACAACCAGTCATTCTCTCCCACGTTCAAATCTGCATATTCATTGGGCCGTACATTACATTCATCTGGAGATTCAAGCCTGATGTCCCCACCAAAGTCTTCAACGAAAGGAACAAATGCATAGTCGTCTGGGAGTTCAATTTGTGTGTCTTCTGGAACATCTAAACTCAGTGGTGGGGGATCAGTACCCACATTGTCCCTGCTCAGTTGACCAATGAGTGTGATGGACGTACCATGCATATCAGATCTACCAGATACATCAATGTTATCAGTGGTTCCTATCGAGAAAACATTACGTTTGCAGTTAGCTGGGACTACAACACCTTCGTTCTTGAACCGCAGTGAAACAGCTCTCGCGAAACTCCTGCGAACATCCATTACGCGATCATAAGAGACAGAGAGTCCCATTTGATGAAAATCTCTGATAAGATTTTTCATACGATCATGGGCATGCAACTTCAAACCCACATAAAGAGGCATTGGAGTTTCTCTGTCACGTCTCTGGTGAACATTTTGTGCATGTTCGGAGCGTTTCGCTGAATTGCTGATCAACATCTGTGAAATAGTACAAGCCACTCGAGTCTTGGCATTAACAGTCTCATCATCGCCTAAGTTCTGTATACTACATGTGCCCTCAAGTAGAACTCTAAGAAGAGTCAGGAGTGAGTTGGGTACAGGCTCGCTCAAGCAATAAGATGAAAATGATCCCGTGAAAGGAGCTTGAGATATGAGTATGTGTTTACGCAGAAGAAGACCCACATCAACTATCTTTTTTGCCTCTTCCTCAGACACTATACGAGTTAAAGATTCGGACAACAAGGAGCCAACTCGAAACCTACTTGAAATAAACACATCTCTACCCTGTGTGAAGGCGTCCCAGCCATCGCCCAATTTCTGCAACAAATGTTCTTTGAATCGAGTGGAATGTATTTCTTCACTAAGCCAATCAGAACCGACTTGCTTCAACCTCCGACTGTACAGATTCTTGAGATCGACAAGCTTCATCGCGGAATCGTTGTGTTCAACAAATGTTATGAGCTCTGCCATAACGAGAGGGTCATAGGGCAGGCCTGACGCGGAATGTTCGGCGTTCTTCGACTTTTTAGATTTAGCCGCTCGTGCTTCATTGGCAAGCTTACAATAACAGGTTTTGTGATAGTAAAGATCACTAGCAGCGGAATCAAATGCTGCATTGACCCGAGAAAAAACAACCCAGTTCTCGGCTTCCTTTGCCATAATTTTGAGTTTATTGTTATCAGACATTGATCTGCAAATAGGCTCACTGCTGTCACCTTCGCGTTTGTGACAATAAACACACTGGGGCAGTTTCCTGTCACAGCCAGATTCAAAACTTGTCCGTGTTCTTTTAGGACTCAGCGTGGAGCAGGATGCCACTGCCTCATTTCGCTCTCGCTTGTGTAGCACGCGCTGTACGATGTGAGTCCGAATACTGTCACGGCATGTCTTATGATATATTGCCTTATTCGTCAACAGTGACATCGACATACACTCATCACTCTCTCTCATCAAACAATCAATGGTCAAATTATATGGAAGCTCAACGCCATTATCTAGGAAGCGCGTTATGTCTTCCTCAATAGCTTTATAGGCGTCATGAAAACGAGATTCTCTATACGGACGCATCAATTTCTTGGAACTGTCTTGCTGGCAAAAGCAACAACGTTCCCAGTCAGTACTAGTCCGTACACGAAGAGGATTCTCACTCATTCTGTGAATGATTTTTGTGAACAATCGCGTTCTCGAATTAATTTCGACAGACAAATCAGAATTGCTTGCGGAATTACGCCAAACAAGAGATTGTATGGCAAAGAGACTGCTTCATAAAGAGCGTTGTTTCTCCGGGATCAGCGTCATTCAGGTTTGCCTGAATGACGCTGATCCCGGAGAAACAACGCTCTTTTCAAGTTCCAAGAAATTGATGCGTCCGTATAGAGAATCTCGTTTTATTCTACATCATCTCCCACGTCTGTTTCCAACACGTGCGTGGATCAGAGTTCACTTTCGCGCCCTTACAATCGGATGTATAGTCGGTAGACCGTCGAAAAGGAGGTTCCCTTCAGCCGCTGGCGGCCATTTAGGATTGTGCCGCTACTGGTCGCCACCGGTCGGTGTCAACTTGTAGCCGATCGTTTTTGAGAACCTCATAGCCTACACTAACAGTGTGCCAAATTTCAAGAAGGTATCACCAAGTGCACAATTCACCTGTATGTGACGAATTCCTCCCCCGCTATAATCCTTCAGTTGTAAGTTGAAGTTCACGGAAAACTCACCGAGAAAACTCAGAAAGTACACATGTTGTCGTGTCAGCTTGCTCGATGTTGCAGGACGTTGTGAAAATAAATGGACACATGAAATCAGGTTTTTATGCTCATGAATTCTGATGAAATCAGGTTTTGTATGCTCATGAATTCTGATGAATTCATGACTGTTGAGCACCAAATATGATATTGTGCCATCTACTTACCCTTATGTTGTTTGGAAAGCTGAAACCAGATGTAATTAAAGTAAAATTTGCACCGACACTGATAGAGCTGCATCAAGTTGCATATGTCTTTGGTTTGTTAGTTACCTCCCTTTGGACAGCTTAAAAAATTGGACTGACTGTTAGAATGGAATAGGAAGATGAAATGCAAGTGAAAGCATTTAAAATTTGGACAATTTAGACCAGATTGGTGGGTTAGTGGGGGGGGGGGGGGGGGGGTACCATTCATCATAAGAAATCGGAAAAAAAATTCCTTCAATAAGGGGGGTGGTGGGTGGTCTTCGGGAGGAAAAATAAAATTCAGCCCTGTGTAATTTTTTGAAGACCCCCCCCCCCGCCCCTCCCCATGTTTAAAGGCAGATTTTGTGAACAGCGCTGAAAGGTTTCCAGCTATTACGTTTTTTTATTCATATCTCTAAACTCTCGTATTTTATTCTCTATTTCATTTAATCCTTTAACCAACGTATCGGCCAAAACCGGACAGCGATATTCACAAAAATCACCATTCAATTTTCATTATTTTTTTCATTTTTTATCCCAAACCATAGCTTATGACCCCTCATGGGAACGAGCTCGTTGAGCTCGTTCCAATGAGAGCGTCATAAGCTATGATTTTGACGCAAAAAGTAAAAAAAGAGAGTTATTCAAGAATTTTATTGGCAACTGTAGTCTTCTTTTCGTGTTAGGTAAAGGGTTAAAGAAATGCTTCCGCGTGAAGTTGTATACCAGACATCGAATTATGAAATTCTCCTAAGATTTAACTACGTTTGTGGCACATTTTTTTGGCTGTGTTTCGGAGCAAGATGTGGAAAAATATTGATCCATCAACGTGCCAAATGCCTTAAAGGTTAGTACCCATGCTTACATTTGAGCAAATGTAGTTAACCCAATATCTGATATAACTAACATTTTCAGTTTTTGACACAAAAAAACATAACTTGTGACGCTCAGTGATCTCGTTCGAATGAGAGGTCACAAGCTATGTTTTGTAAACAAAAAAATGGAAAAAAATAATTAAATTTTGAAGAGCGATTTTTGTGAATATGTTTGCCCGGATAGGGTCATCAGGTGAGAAAAACAAATAAAGTGACCATCAGGAACGCTTATTCCCTCTGTTCAATAAGATTACAGAAATATGCTACAGATGATGCTGCACCCATTACGTTCGTCATCACGCATTGCAGTTAGGAATTTATCCTTTCCATTCTCTCTAAACTCTGGTGTTTTATTCCCAATTTCATTACAGAAATGCTCCCATGCACGTGAAGTTGACATCGGATTATGAAGTACTTCTTAGATTCAATCGCGTTTGTGGTACATTGTTGCTTACATATTTTCTCAGGTTTTCTGGAATTTGAGAGAGGTGCCGGATTTTTTTTTTCAATTATTGAAAGTAACAAAAGGAAACGTGATTTCATTTTCTTCTGATGTCATAGGGGTTTTCTCAACAATTACCAGCTTTTTAATTGCACCTTCCTCGCTCGTCTAATAATTTCAAGGGAGATAACTTTATCGAAAGTCGATTTTCATGAAGATATGAGTCAGGTATGACTTCAAACGGATCTACATCTAATCTGTTCAAGTTGACGCTATATTTCACACCCATACAAAATGCTTGGCGTTTTCAGTTTATCGAATCGTTTGATTCACAAACGATGTATCGATTTAACCCTTTGGAACCAAGCGACCGATTTTTTCCGGTCAGGAACATGATACGTCATAAGTTCATAACGCCATTAAATAGGATGGCTGTTCAGTAAATGTGTAGGGTAGACCAATCAATATTTTCAGCGTGCAGCCTTGAGGCTGCACGTTGAAAATGTTGATTGGTCTACCCCAAATAATAAATATGGACTCTTCTAATTGCTGCCATTGAACTGGCATGGAAGATACCACTAGAGTTAAAAGGGCTAACAAGTGCATATAATACTTCTGAGCCTTTATTGCTGATATCAATTTGTGTTTTCTTAAATGGAAAATTTGCACTAAATTTTATTCCAAAGTATGTGCTCTTCAATATTTTGAATCACTGTATCATCAAATCAAAATTGAGTTAGGCTTACGTGTTGCCAAAAAACAAATGTCTTGCCCAAGAACACAAATCAAGTGAAACTGACTTGATCCGAAGTACGACGCGTTGCCCAATGGACGTTTGCGTCTTCATCAGAAAACATCATATAGAATAGGCAAGAATTATGGAAAATATATTCCCACGGATGTATGAAGCATTTAGAACAGGGGGGGGGGGGGGGGGGGGGGGGGTCGTATAATAGTGCACCCACACACTGATTTATATCAGTGATTGTCCATGTGCCTTAGTGCATGGCAGGAATATAACAGACAAAACTATGTTTCGGACTCGCACATCTCTACATTGATAAGTAAGCACATTTTTTGTAGAGATTGTATTCCCAAAATTTTGCAAGCCTGAGGTTCAAAATGAGGTTGAAAGTGAAAGGTCAACAAAAACACTTAAAACTGGCATTGGATTAAAAGTTTAGTTCCCAAAATAGACAGACTCTAAAATCGGTTGGGTTAAAAATCAACCACAACCTAAATCAACTGGGTTGTGTGGTTATGAACCCAACTGGGTTCATGTTCCCTCATCCCAGTTGATTTGGGTTGATTTTTAACCCAATTGATTTAGAGTGTATGTACAGTACTGAGCCAGTGGCGGCGCCATGGGGGGGGGGGGGGGCGGGGGGATATGGGGGGGGGGGGGGTACTTATCCCTCCACTTTTTTCGCCAATCGTAGTAAAAAAATACTATCATTTTAATTTTTGTATTGAACGTTGCGGTGTAATGGTGGGTATGCTTAATTCCATATTCCCAAAGTGCACTAAATCAGAGAAGTTTTTAAATTATGTTTGTGTGTGCCCCCGGTCTGAAACATACCGCTTAAGAGTATTCGAGGAATGCTAGAATCGAGAGCGTGCAACGCATCCGTTTGGAATGCAGCCTACTTTCATTTTCGATTTGAGTGTCGTTTGGTGCTTTGTGCTCGCACTTTACAACAGCGTTCCTCCGTTAAAATGTCACCATGTACGACGTTTTCTATAACTGAAAGACCTAACCAATAAGTTTCAAAAGGATAAAACTGTTTTAATTTAATTGTCTGAGAATGCTCCAGAGAACACCATTTACAACGTAAGTTTTAAAGATTTTCTCAACTTCGGGA